>CAMAPE010000065.1:0-452500 GCA_945859875.1 Cuscuta europaea | reverse complement strand
TGCTCTCTGCCCCGATCCCCAAAAAATACTGAGGGAACACCATCAAGACCTTTGACGGATGAACGGACCCGCAAGAGCACTTCAGCCGTTACCAGAATAGCATGCTGATGGTAAACGTATCAGACGAACACCTATGTTGATGGCTCCTCTCTACTCTTGAGGGACTAGCGTATGAGTGGTTCAACGCGTTGCCTGAGGACAGCTGGACTCGTGGCAAGACCTAGCACATCGGTTCCTAACCCACTTTGTCGGGAGGAAGCACGCAAAGAAGCATTTCTCCCATCTCTTCACCATCAAACAACAGCATGATGAACCACTCCAGAGCTTCCTCGAACGGTGGACGAAGGAGACCGACGAGGTAGAAGGTGCCGATGATCGCACTCTCCTCGTCCTCCTTCAGGGCGTCCTGCATAGCAGCCCCTACGCGAGAAGCCTCATCACAGAACCTCCAAGAGCATACACAAAGGTGCTCAAGCGGGGGGGATTGTACGCCGACGAATTGCACTCCCACAAGAAGGACGGTGGAAAACCACATAAGAAGAACAACAATGCACCATCTCCCAACGCACTACCGGGCAGGGAGCAAGACCCCGAAGGCAATCACGTCTCGGGTCAGAATGACATCACCAGGAGAGGCTATCCCTTGGCTAGGGAACAATGAGGGGGTCATGGCCCAAGATACCGCATCCCAGGAGGTCCGATCCCGGGACCAACGCGGTGCAAACAGGGATAGGCCCCGGACCTCCGCCCTGGAACGGCTCGGAGGGGCACAAGACCGCCGAGGGGTCGAAGACCGCCTCGAAGGAAAGGCGCTCCAAAGACCTCAGGAAAGCGGGGGTTCCGTCTCAAGGACAGACGAGAGTCGTTCCCCTCAATACAAAGGCAAGGCACCACTCAATGCCGATGATGCAAGACATCAAATCAACCAGGCCCACTCGGTCCATGTTCGTTCGCAGGGGGCGGAGGCCCTCCCGAAGGATCACAGGGACGAAATCATTGAAGCCCTCCAACGCTGCCTTGATGAGATGGAGGCCCGTCAAACGCACACAACAGCTTCCGCCTCCCAGGTAGACCTCAAATACACCGCCATGTTGGCCAAAATGGAGGAGATGCAAAAGAAAATAGCTGAGGGCTCCGGGGAACCCGTCATCCAACTCCGGACTAGGACGCCATTTACCCCAAGGGTATTGGCGGCCCAAATTCTGGAAAAATACCGGGGGCAACTGTAACACTTGAGATTTAATTTAAATGGATTAATAGTACTACTCATACCAATAAGGTGCATCTCCTTTTAAGGGAGCTCATTAGCCAAGAACTCCAAAGTTAAGCGTGCTTGCACGGAAGTAGTCTTGGGATGGGTGACCCCCTGGGAAGTTTCTCAGGGCGCGCACGAGTGAGGAAAAAGTGCGCGGAAAAGGCTAGTGGCGGTTTGTAACAAAAAAAATTGTAACAGTTGTCTAAAGTGTTACAAAAAACAAGTATAATGTAATAGTTTTTATGTATTTTTACAGGCATGTCAAGAGTGTTATATTTACTATGGTGCTAAAGTAACGTTGATATACTGTTCAATAATTTGTTACATATGTTCAATCAGTGTTACGTTTAGTGGATCCTATTCTAACATGTGTATATAAGTATATATATTGAAATAGAAACAAAAAGCGGCATAGCGAGCGCCATGTTTTCATAAAAATTTCAGCCCGCTTAAAATTATAGGGCTTAAACGCGGGGGAGAAGGAAACCCTGAACAGAAATCTAAAACAATTACCACATATCTGCAAACACTGGGCGGAAAGGGTATTGTAACTTTGTAAGTATACAATTAATTAAAGAGTTTTTTCCACTTTTAACCTTCCGACTATTATGTCATTGAAACTTTTGGTACTCGACTTTGATTTTTTCCAATTTTAGTCCTTGACACTTACGTTAGAGACACTTTTGGTACCCGTCTTTGAAAATTTCCATATTTAGTCCTTCAACTTTCATAAAAGTGACACTTTTGGTCCTTCAACTATTATAAAAGTGACATTTTTAGTCCTCCACTTATTGTGTCAAAATCATAATAGGAAGACTAAAAGTGTCAATTATTTGACAATAGTCAAGGACTAAATGTCGGAAACCTTGAAGTCGAGGACCAAAAGTGTCTCTAGCACAATAGTGAAGGACTGAAAATGGAAAAATTAAAAGTTGAGCACCAAAAGTGTCATTGACATAATTATCGGGGACCAAAAATGACAAAACTCATTAATTAAAACAGGAGTAAGGTTCCCGCTTACTTCTGCTCTTGATTAACACTCACCGAAGACGACGACGTAAACGCTTGATGAAGATGAAGACCGATGCTCTCCGTCAACACTTGTCGCACTACTGTTTATTAACAATCGACGTTCTACTGCTCTCCATTACACTCGACGCACGAAGACGACGGCTCTTCATCAACCAGAGGAGAAGAGGCGCACTAGTCTGCACCAACCAGCGGCGAAGAGACGCATTGGTCCGCATCTCAACCGGAGGCGAAGAGACGCACTGGTCCGCATCTCAACTAGCGGCAAAGAGCCCCACCGCTCTACATCAACCAGCGAAGAGGACGCACAGATTGCTGCTCTCCATAACCGAAAATCAGTCCTCTTCCTCCGTAGGTAAATTCTCGATTTTTTCCTGAACTTTTTGTCTTTGGCCAAATATTCTTTTATTTAGGCTGCAACTATTGTATCTGGTTCCAGCTACAGGTTGTTTAAGAATTTAGTTTCTGATTTGAAGTGATGTTTGCGAAGTTATTGGATTTGGTTTAAGCAGTTCAGCTCCCATTTGTATTTTTTACTTTTGTTCGAATTGATTTTAAACAGGAAGAGATCTTGAAAAGTTTCAGGCAATGTATTGAATGTGTCTTCGCCTGCAGTATCAAGGGTTGTCTCTACAGTATACTCGACCAACATATTCATCACATTATCAATAATCCAAGTAAAAACAGAGCAATCAACGACCAAAGAAACCATATATCGCACAATAAGAACGAAAAAATTCCACTTTTGGTCTCATGACTATTATACCACTTCCACATTTAGTCACTTACTTTCAGATTGTCCACATTTAGTCCGTGACCATTATCCCGTCACCACCCCTCGTCCTTCCGACCAAAATTCCGGCAAATTTGATGCAAATTTTAGGTATGAAAGACCAAATTTAATGCAAAGACTGATATGAAAAACCCAACCTTATATAAAATTTAATGCAAAGACTGATTCTGAGGCTGATAAGTGGGCTAAATTTGCCGGAATTTTGGCCGAAAGGATGAGGGATGGTGAGGGGATAATGGTCACGGACTAAATGTGGACAATCTGAAAGTAAGGGACTAAATGTCAAAGTGGTATAATAGTCATGGGATCAAAAGTGGAATTTTTTCCAATAAGAACCAAGGCAAAAAAAAATCAAAATGAACAAAAAAGTTAAAGACTGTCCGATGGATGACCATCCACCCCAAGTCTCTCCTTTGTGGGAGGTCTTGGGTTCAATTACCAACAAGGGGAGATGAGGGAGGTCTTGCTCCCAATGAGTCCTCCTACCTTCACGGAGTTGCTCAGTGACTGGGAAGGGAGAAGATGGGGCTAGAAATCAGTGGCACTATGACCTTATCTGCCTTAGCAACACTGGTGCTAGGCATTACAGAAGGCTCACCTGATTCTGTTGAGCCATAACCAAGACCAAAGCCAGTGCCAATCTGTTGATCAAGTACAATCTTTTCCATGGAAGACTGGGCCTTCTGGTAAGCTTTGTACTTAATCTCGAGAGGCTCTATTTCTCTTATTCTCTTGAGAAGAGAAACATTTTCAGTCTCCAGTTGATCTCTTTCCTTAATTAGAATATTGATTTTGATCTCAACCTCCTTCTTTAGGTCAAGAATCTCAGCTTTTAACTTACTGTTTTCTTCTGTTACAGAAGAATAAGTGGCTTGTATGGCCTTAAACTCTTCCCAAAATTCTGACATTGAATCAGAATCAAAAGCTAAGCCTACCGAAGAAAAACTGGATTCAGAGGTAGAGGTTACCTCATCATCAGAATGAGCCATGAGGCAAAGGTCTTCTATCTCAGTATCAAGGCAACAGAAGGCCTCATCAGAATCTGAGTCAGAACTGGATTCTGTTTCTGACAGAGGGTCTTTCTCTAGCTGTTCTGTCACAAGAGCCTTTCTCATTCTGGAGTTGTCTTCGTACTTCTTCTTTTCTCCATCCTGTCCTTGTTTCTTGGACACCCTTGGATGGGGACAATCAGCCTTGAAGTGACCAGGTTGTCAGCAATTGTAACAGAGAAGCTCACCACTGCTTTCTGTTGTTTTGACCTTCTGGTATGGCTTTCTGTTGAAAGATGGACTCCTTCCATCTTTGGGATTCTTCATAAACTTTTTGAATCTCCTGGCAAAGGCAGCCATATATTCGTCAGATAAAAGTACTGAAGGGTCAAAATCATTTACCTTTGATGTGCTAGCAGTGAGGGCTGTAGTGGTCCTCTCTTCTGGTACATCTTCCTTTTCTTCAGTCATTTCAAACTCATGAGCTTTGAGATCTGAAATGAGCTTATCAGTGGGATAAGTCTTTACATCCTTGCTGGCTTGGACAACAACTACCTTCATTTTCCATGCTGAGGGCAGTCCCCTCAACACCTTCAGGTTGATCTCCTTGGTGGTGAGTTCCTTTCCAAGCTCAGAGATCTCTCCAGTGAGAGTGAGGAGCCTATCATACATCTTGGAGATGCTTTCACCAGGGAGAAGTTTGAAGTCATCAAACTTCTTGTTGGCTATAGTCAGTTTGTTGTCCTTCTCTTGCTCATCACCAGCTCCAATGAGCTCAAGAGTATCCCAGATTTCCTTTGCAGTTTTGCACTTCTTTATTCTGTTGAAGTACCTATCATCAATGGACTTGTAGAGGATGTCCTTAGCAATATTGTCCAGGTTGTACTTTCTTCTCTCTTCAGTGGTCCATTCTGACTTGGCTTTACTGATCATCTGGGGTCTGGTGTTGTCAATAGCATGCTCAGGATTGACCTTCTGGAAGCTTGTGAAAGGGCCAATATCTAGAACTTCCCACATCTCATCATGCAGAGCACAGAGATGTGCTTTCATCCGGATCCTCCAGTCATCAAACTTAAGATCTGAAAACATAAGATTCTTGGACAAGGAGTGATCCATTATATCAGATAGAAATGTGGTCAAACAGAAAAACAAGTGGATCTTTGTTCAGCAAATAACCTAAGAGATTATTAGAACAAGGAGGCTCTAATACCACTTATTGGTCCCGGTTGTACTGGATACAGTCTAGAGGGGGGGTGAATAGATTGTATTGGTTTTTAGCTTTTTAAACTAAGTATCAGATTTTACAGAATAGCCTGTTCTGTTGACAGGACAGACTGGCAGCGGATGGGGTTCTGGTAGGGAGTTCTGTTGATTTAGCCTCAGAGAAGCAAAGGCAATAGGCCTTCTGTTAACTCGTAGGACAAGTTCTGCTGAACACAGATACCAAGTCTGAGGAGTTAGACAGTTCTATCTAAGTGCAAATATTAAAGCAGTGAGTAAATGACACCAGGGATTTTTATAGTGATTCAAGGAATAACTCGTTCCTCTAATCCACTGTTCCACTAAGCTTGTAAAAACGACCGTTTACAACGCCTTAGTCCTAGCACTTAAGAAGCTCTCCACGTCTTCTTCAAGCCTAGATGTCTCCTGGGATGCACTGCCTGGCTTCCTTTAAGACTGATCCTTTCACTGAGCTTCCTGGAAGTATCACCACTTCACTACTCCAGTTACTTGGACGTCCTTCTTGTTGCAAGAAGAGTTTCTGTTAACACAGGGGTTCCTCCAACTAGCTTCGTTACAAAGGATTTGTATGTGATGAGCTTGAAGAGTTGAAGAACACTTGGAACTTTGCTTGAGTTGGAAAAAGTATTTTTCCAACTTCTGCCTTCTCTTGTAGAAGATGATGAAGTGTTAATCTCAAGGAGGCTTTTTGCTTTTCAGAGTTTGAATTTCTTGTATGAAGAGTTGTAGCAATGGTTAGCAAAAGTTGCAAAGTTATCCGGTTGTTCTTCGTAGTGTATCTTTTATACTGAGGTTGTCTTCCCGTTGGAGGAGTAGGAGGACAACTGCATTAAATGAGCGATCAGTTGACTTGACTAGTAGAGCCCGGTAAAGTTGGCGGGTTACTATTTTGGGATAAAGTATTCCTGACATTGCGGCCAATCATCTGCAATTACTCTACGGAGCATGGGGAGCATTAAATGAGCATTTAATGCGCGCACTGTAGCTTTTCCGTTCAATACTCCTAGCCGTTGAAGGAATCTTTTAGTTGACTTTCCGTTTTTGTGGAATTCTTCTAAGTGTCAAGCCTTCTGGTGTTTTTAACTGAGAGTAGAACAGAGGAGGTCTGGAGCACTTCTGTTGAGAGTATATCCAACAGAGACCCAGAAGGGTTTCTGTCAGAGTAAAGGCTAACAGAGATCCTGAGGTCTTCTGTTCTGGAGCAGGGAACCAAAGGTCCTCTGTTACAATAAAGCCTTACAAGGGTCTTCTGCTCTTGGAGCCCTTCTGCTCAGAAGGTCTTCTGCTCTGAAGGCATTCTGGCAAGTCGATTATACTAAGAACTTTACAAATGAAAATTCTAATACATTAAGTCTAAATAGGGGTACTCTAAAGTCCTAATTAATCTAGCATCATCAAAATCTAAATACAGATATTCCTTACAATTTCCCCCTTTTTGATGATGCCAAAACCCTTTAACTATTTCCAGAGAAGTGCCTTCACCATAAAGAAAGATTAAAGTTTAAAAACTTCCATTAAAATCTTGGTGGGCAACTTGGCATAGGAAAATAGTAAGAGTACAGTACATTCAGATAGCAGAATATAAATGAAATAAGCAAACACAAGCAGAAGGCAAAAAGACAGGAATTGAAGAAAAGCACTGTTGGAGATATTTAATTGTGAATCAAGTTGGTCATAGATTAGCTATATATTTAATCCTTGTATTTAATTAGTGCATGAATTAGATAGAAATCAGGCCAAGTGTTAGGCCCATATAAACAGGCTAAAAGCCTGGTACGCCTAACCTAAACCTCGCCTATAAAAAGGGAGCCGAGGTTTAGGAATAGGTTGAACGTCGTACTTATTATTCATAGCCTTACGCATATCATTCTGTAGTACGTTTCCACGGTTTATCAAAGAAGGTTTTACGGTGCTACAAGGCACAAGCATCAGCCTCAAAACCAAGAAGACTACGATTCTCATCGCTTATGACTCCTTCAAAGCAGGTCCAGGAGAACCATTGAATGAGACTTATAACAGACTTGTTCAACTGGTAAATGAACTCAGAAAGATCAAAGTATTCAGGTCCAATCTAGAACTGAATATTAGATTCTTATCCAGCCTGCATCCTGCATGGGAAAAGACAGTGAAGGACGTCAGATCTCGGATAGATTTGGACGAAATTGACCTCTGCACACTCTATGAACATCTGAAGTAATTCGTCAACGAGGTTGCCTGTGCTGAGGATCATCACACCACAAACCCCTTAGCTCTAGTAATGGAGGCTCAGCCAAGAAGGACAACCACTTCACTAAAGAAGAAAAAGAAGAAGGTGGTGGTTGAATCAGATGATGATGAGAGTGATGATGACAAATCTGATCTAGAGGCTGAGCTAGCAGACTTACAGAAGAAGATGGCACTGCTGGCCAAAAGATTTGCTAAGAAGAACACCTCCTCCAACAGGCTGAGAACTTCCTCCTCAAACTACAAGCAGAAGAACCATGATCAAGGATCCTCTAGGAAGGCATCATCAGCAGAAGAAAATCCTAAATGCTATAATTGCGGCAAGCCTGGACATGTGATCAAAGACTGCCGCCTCCCAAAGAAGAAAGATGCTAACTTCTACAAGCAGACGATGCTGTGGAATAAGCAGAAAATGCTGATGGTGCAGAAAGAAGAAGAAACCTCTGCCATGATAGCTGAGAATGAGAACTGGGCAGAAGATTCTTCTGAGGAGGAGGAGGAAGACAACTATGCCCTTATGGCACGTGTGGAAGGAGATGAAAGAAAGGGTGATGCTGCAATCCCCGAAGGCGAGTGCTCAACAAGGTCTGTAAGTACCTCACATACTTCTTTAAATAATCAAATGCAGTTCTTACTTGAAAAGGACAATCTAATCAAAGAACTAAAGGAGAGACTAGACAATAATCATAGAGTTCTGAAACAGAATCTAGACCAAAAGTCTTCCTTAAGTATTCAACTTGAAATTGCAAAAGATCAAGTCAAAAAGGTGTCCTCAGATTTTGAAAGATTTGAACTAAAGATAGCTGAATTAACTAAGAAATTTGAGGACAGTGAACGGGAAATAAGCACAGCAAAGGCTGAATGCGATTTTTTGCATAACAAAAGAAGAACGCTTTTAAATAAAGTAAAAGAACTAGAAGATCTAGCTGCTAGAAGAGGTCAATCTGAACAAACTGTTTTTCTGCTTAACAGCAAACAAAAGGATGACCGATTCTACAATGCTAAAACAGGACTGGGCATAACCAACCCACGTAATCTTAAGAAAGTTAACTGTGTTCAAATCTATAACAAAGATTACATGGGACTAGGGTTTGGCGAGAAAATGTATTTTCGAAGTGATGAAGACTATGTTGAAGCAGAAGAAGAAAAGAGAAAGAAACCAAAACCTGCGATTTCTTGTGATTATCCCTCTGTAAATGAAAAACAACTTTCAGAAGAAAAACCTACTTCCTGCTTTAGTGAATGTCTTGACCCTTATGCTAAAGATATTCCTCACATAGGACACCCTCTAGACCCCCCCCCCCAAGAGTAGGTATTGCTAAAACTGGTGAGGAACCGTGTATATTTCCCATGGCTCAAAAGCTCAAAAACCTACAAAAAACTCTTGATGACGAGAGAGAGAGATTTGAAACTGAAAAGAAAGGTTTTGAGCGCAACTGGCAGGAACTTCTTCAAAAATTTAACGGTTTGAGTGAGCAGTTTCATGCTAAAACAGACTCTTCTACGACTAAGCCTGACAGCTCACACACCTCACATGAGAAAAACAATGCTTTTAAAGGTTCGTCCACTCATCTCTCTTCTCCTTTGTTTACAGGGAATGAAGTGAATAAAGAAGGAGAAGAGAAGAATGAGTGGAGGAAAAAGAGGAAGGAAATCGCAGATGGCAAAAAGAAAGTTTTTGAGAATAATGCCAGCCCTAGATCTAGTTCTATTTTTTATTCCAAAGTTAATTGTAATTCTGTCTCTACAAAGCAAACTTCTAGTAGTTCAGTCTTGAGTCCCAAGCTGAATATTTCTGAGACATTTTCTAGACAACGTTCTATTTATAATACAAGTGATGCCTATGGTTATTCTGTTCCAGATACCCATAATTATGAATGTGATGTGAATGTTGTTAAATCAAAGCCTTCCAGAAAGCTCAAACCTGAAAAAGAAACCAAGAAAGGAACTACTAAGGGAACGTTTTGTATTCCCGATATGAAATATGCCCTTAGAGTTCATTCTAGGAAACATCTTAATCGGCTTTCTAAGGAGGAGATTTTCAAGACCAAACTTAAGAAACAACCTTTCAATCACAAAGCACCTGTCTACTCTCCTCCTAAATCTAAAACGGAAAGATGGGTCCCCAAGATAAGACCCGTCAAAGCTGAAACTGAGAGGTCGGTCCCCAAGATGAGACCTACCAAAACTGAAACTGAGAGGTGGGTCCCCAAGATGAGACCTACCAAAACTGAAACTGAGAGGTGGGTCCCCAAGATGAGACCTACCAACACTGAAACAGATAGGTGGGTCCCCAAGATGAGACCTACCAAAACTGAAACAGATAGGTGGGTCCCCAATCAAAGACCCATCAAAACTGAAACTGAAAGGTGGGTCCCCAAATTTAGACCCACCAGAACTAAAATGGAAAGGTGGGTTCACAACATCAGACCCACCAAAATGGAAACTGCTAGGTGGACTTCAAAAACCAGACGCACTGCAAAAGCAGATCTGGCTATTGGAAAGCTCACCAAAGATAGATCTTTTGTTGAAAGAGCAGCTGACCTTGGATCACTGCTCAAAGCAAGATTTACAAAGGTGTTTATTGATAATAAGGAAGGACCCACTCCAAGTTGGGTACCTAAACCTATTTGATTGTTTTGCAGGACGGTCATGTGTGGCACTTAGACTCAGGATGCTCAACCCACATGACCGGAATAAAGCACCTTTTGAGCAACTACACCAACTGCTACGGAGGCAATGTCAGATTCGGGAATGACGCCTCATCTCCTATTCTTGGGTATGGGGACATCGTCTGTGCCAGTGTCACAATAAAAGATGTTTCATTCGTCAAAGGGCTCAAACACAACTTACTGAGCATTGGACAATTCTGTGACAGCGGGATGGAAGTGAGGTTCTTTGCAAAACAATGATGTGTTCTTGACAACACAGGGAATACATTATTAACGTGTTACAGAACATCAAATCTGTACACTATTGATCTGAAAAGCGTCCAATCCACCACTTCCATCTGTCTGCTGTCCAAAGCTTCAACTGAACAGAACAACCTATGGAACAGACGTCTCTCCCATCTGAACTTCAAACATCTATCAACTTTGTCCTCCAAGAAACTTGTTAAGGGGCTTCCTCTGCTAAAGTCTTCCGCTGAAAATCATTGTAGTGCCTGCAAAATTGGCAAAATGACGCGAAGCTCCCACAAGTCAAAAACCGAACCTTCGTCTACTCATCAGTTGCAGCTAATACACATGGATCTGTGTGGACCTATAAGAGTACAAAGCATCAACGGTCGCAAATACACTCTGGTGATCGTTGATGACTTCTCTAGGTATACATGGACAAAATTTCTCCGTTCAAAAGACGAAGCTGCGGAAAACATTATGACCTTTATCAGAACGATCCAGAAACTGCTACAGCACAGTGTTCGAATTGTTAGAACTGACAATGGTACCGAGTTCAAAAATCAGACTCTCACTGAGTTCTATGAATCACTCGGTATCACTCAGCAATTTGCAGCAGCTAAAACTCCCCAGCAGAACGGAGTTGTTGAGAGAAAGAACATAACTTTTGTTGAAGCAGCACGCACCATGTTAATTCAATCAAGACTGCCTCATTTCATGTGGGCAGAGGCAATCAATACTGCGTGCTTCACTCAGAACAGAACATTCATCCACAAGCGCTTCGACAAGACTCCATATGAGATCCTATTCAACAAAACTCCTGATATTTCTTTCCTCAAGGTTTTTGGCTGCAAGTGCTTTATACTCAATGATCGGACAGAGAGAAGTAAGCTGGATCCCAAAGCCAGAGAAGGCATGTTCATTGGCTACTCATTGCAATCCAAAGCTTACAGAGTCTATCTCAGAGACAAACAGACTGTCATCGAGAGTGTATATGTTACATTCTATGAAATGGCAGACTTTGCTATTGAACATCTCCAGACCGATTCATCAACTGCTGTACCAGTAGCTTCTGATAAAGCTGAACCAAACACCGAACACGACGATGTGATTCTCGACTCTCTCTTCAGAAACTTTTATGAGAACTCACAACCTCCACCTCCTGCATTCACTCCAGAGTCAACATCAACACCAACAGCAGAGATTCCGCTCCTCACAGGACCAGATGTTGTACCATCCACACCCTCAACCCCTCAAACCAATCCCAGAGGTGTGGATGATCACGGCTTTGCTATAAGTCCGGAACCATCTCCACTACACACCACAGCTGCCCCAGAGCCTTCAAACTCATATCAGGACTCAGATCAACCAATAATTACTCCAACTCCTCTAGCTCATGAGAGGAAGTGGACGAGAGCACATCCTGTTGAACAGATAATAGGTGATCCAAGTCAAGGTGTGCGAACAAGATCAGCAACAACAAATGAATGTCACTATGCATGCTTTCTAAGCAAGAATGAACCGTCCAAAGTCTCAGAGGCACTCGTTGATCCAGATTGGGTGATTGCCATGCAAGATGAGCTCAATCAGTTTGACAGACTAGACGTGTGGACACTCGTGCCTAAACCCCCTCAGAAAACCATCATTGGCACTAAATGGGTGTTCAAGAACAAGAAGGACGAAGAAGGCATAGTGATACGGAACAAGGCACGACTGGTCGCTAAAGGATATAATCAGCAAGAGGTCATAGACTATGATGAAACATTTGCACCCGTAGCAAGAATTGAAGCAATCCGCCTTTTTCTTGCGTACGCGGCCCACAAGAACTTTACCGTCTTTCAAATAGACGTCAAGACTGCCTTTCTGAATGGAGTCTTGGAAGAAGAAGTCTATGTCGCTCAGCCCGAAGGATTTGTAGATCCCAGATATCCCGACCATGTGTACAAGCTAAAGAAAGCTCTGTATGGGTTGAAACAGGCACCAAGAGCTTGGTACGATGCATTAACCGAATTTCTGGTTGACTCAAGTTTCTCAAAAGGGAAGATTGATACCACACTTTTCATCAAGCGACAGAAGTCTGACATCATCCTGATTCAGATCTATGTTGATGACATTATCTTCGCCTCCTCAAATCCACGTCTATGCAAACACTTTGAGAAACTGATGAAAACCAAGTTCGAGATGAGCATGATGGGCGAACTGAATTTCTTCCTAGGCCTGCAAGTAAGACAACTCTCTGACGGCATTTTCATCAATCAGTCAAAGTATATTCTGGAAATGCTCAACAGATTCAACATTGATTGCAAATCTTCCATGACTACCCCTATGTCCCCAAACAACAAACTGGACTCAGACCCCTCAGAGAAGCCAGTTGATGCTACAAACTACAGGGTCATCATTGGATCTTTGCTATATCTCACGTCAAGCAGGCCTGACATTGTCTTCTCCACATGCTTATGTGCACACTTTCAGGCAAATCCGAAGGAATCCCATCTGACCGTTGTTCGAAGAATTCTGAGATACCTCAAAGGCACTGTGAATCTAGGCCTTTGGTATCCCAAGCACTCAGGTTTTGACCTAGTCGGATACTCGGATGCTGACTTTTCTGGTTGCCGGATGGACCGCAAAAGCACATCGGGAGCCGTCCAATTCTTGGGCGATAAGTTAGTCTGCTGGTCTTCCAATAAACAGAACTGTGTGTCAACATCTACGGCCGAGGCAGAATACGTCGCGGCTGCTAGCTGTTGTTCACAAATATTATGGATGAAGACCCAGCTAAAGGACTACGGTTACACTCTCCGCCATATCCCGATCTACAGTGACTCACAGAGCGCCATCGCCATCACCAGCAACCCGGTTCATCACTCCCGCACCAAACACATCGACCTGCGCTATCATTTCATCAAGGATCACGTGGAGAAAGGAGATATTGACATGTATTTTGTAAGCTCAGAGCTTCAACTGGCTGACTTGTTCACTAAGGCACTGGATGAAAAAAGATTCCAGTTCCTAGTCTCCAAGTTGGGCATGTTGAACCTCGAGCCTGTTTAATTATGTCTCCACTGATCAGCAAAGTGTGTGTGTGGGACCTGTAAAAAGTGTGTGTGCGTGTGCTTTGTAAATAGTGTGTGTGCATTGCATGTGTTGAGGGGGAGAAAACCAGAAAAATAACAAAAAATAGTGTGCGTGTGTTGCATGTGTTGAATGTGTGTGAAAAATCAAAAATAACAAAAAATAGTGTGTGTGTGTTGCATATGTTGAGTGTGTGTGAAAAATAAAAAAGAACAAAAAATAGTGTGTGTGTGTTGCATTTGTACAGATTGTTCGTTGCATTTTTTGAGGGGGAGAAAATTTTCACTGTTTGAGGGGGAGCTATTTTTCACTGATTAAGGGGGAGCTCTCTATTTTTTTTACTGGTTTGGGCCTCGAAAATTTTTAAAGGGCACTGTGTGCCAGCCCAATCATTCGGGCTCAATTGTTACGGAGGAGGTCCAAATTTTTTTTCTATCGCGTATATAAGCCCTCGAAAAACCTCTCATCCTTATGCTTCTCAAAATTTTTCGCAAAGATCCGAACGTTTCGCTTCTCAGAGCTCCTGCCGTTTCTCCTTCTTCTTCTCCTCAGACCGATTTCGCAAAACTCCATCTCCCGATTTTCATTCACAACTACCTAGGTAGTTCTTCGTTCGAAATCTCATTCATCAACATCCTTCGAATTCGATATCATAATCTTCAAACATAGTTCGAAAACGATCATTCTCGCAAATCGATCAATTTTTTCAAAATCAACATAAAAAGGTTTTTGTTAGACTTTAGGTCGAAATCGTTTGTTATTGATTGATATATCTTTGATTTTGCAGGTGGATTCTTCGCTTCGAAATCACGATTTCGAGATTTTGGTTTTCAAGATCTCGAGATCGTCGATTCATCTTCTCGAAATCAAGATCTCGAGATGGGCATCTCGACATCTTGATCTCGAGATTTGAATCTCGAGATCTGCATCTCGACATCTTGATCTCGAGATCTGAATCTCGACATCTTGATCTCGAGATTTGAATCTCGATATCAAGATCTCGAGATCTGCATCTCGACATCTTGATCTCGAGATTTGAACTTGGGCAAATTATTTTCAAAATTCCACCTGCATAAACCTATCTGACAAACGCAAATCAAATTCTTTCAAAATCAAATCAAACAGTTGAACTTCATGTGCTGACCCCATGCTTCTACAGTTTAAAATGGCAGGAAACACAAAAGCACAGATCGATGATGCCATCTACTCTCAAGACAAATGGATGAAGGTGCTGGACAATAACTTCCAGTTAGACCTTGCAGTCTTCAAATGCCAGAACCCGATCGTTCCAGCCATCATGAAGGGTCACTATCTCTGGCCTGCACTTCACAACTCAAAACCAGTGCCAGAAATATACCTACAACAGTTCTGGGGGCACATGCATACAGAATCTCCGAAGGATCGCTCAAAAATAAAGACCAAGCTGAATGGCATGCGCGTGATCCTGACGCCATCAACACTGCAATCCACATTAGCGCTGCCAGTCCGAGATACATATGATGCGCTGCCGTCAATCCCCGATCTACTGAAAGACGTAGCATCACTAGGCTACACTGTTGGGAATATTTTATGGTGTTCAATCTAGTTAGTTATCCTTGTATTTGTGTAGTTATTAATTAATCGTGTAATACGGGTCACAAATGTGTATCAGCCCGTGGGCTTCCTTGTAACCCGTAAGTTAGTCAACTTCTCCTATAAAAGGAGGCTAACTTACGGGAACCAAACTAATCGTGAGAGGCTGAGACGCAGATGCGTAGAGATAGAGAGAGATTAGGTTTGCCGTTGCTCTCCTTCTCCAGGGAGAGCAGCGGACAGATTCATACGGTATATCAGATTCGCGTTCAATCTTGTCGATTTCTTTCTATCTGCTTCTTTATCAATGCTATGGTTGTATGATTGTTAGTATTCTGGGATTAACAATTGGTATCAGAGCCGAGGCGTGAAACAGGTTGGATCTGTCTGCGATTTTTGGATTTAACGAAGAACTGCTCTGTTTTTTCTTCAGTTTTTCTATATGTAGAGATTTGCTCCTGTAATCTCGTTTGTGAACGAAATTTTGTAAAAATCATACTGTTGGATTCGCCTTTCAAAACCGATCCAGCAGCATACCTCTTTTTTTCGTTTTCTGCAATTTTTGTTTTTCGAAGATCTCTACATTGAGATCTCGAAATCCTCTTTTTTCACTGCTGCAGAAACGTTTTTGGCTTGAAACTGGTACAGGAGAATCTCGACTTTCAGGGCTATTCAGAACAGGTTTCAGATTTTCAAAAATCAATGTTTTCGTTTTGCAGGATCTCGACATTTAGGGACTCGATTTCTTCTTCTCGACATTTGAGATCTCGAGATTTGCATCTCGACATCTTGATCTCGAGATTTGCATCTCGACATCTTGATCTCGAGATTTGCATCTCGACATCTTGATCTCGAGATTTGCATCTCGACATCTTGATCTCGAGATTTGAATCTCGAAATCTTGATCTCGAGATTTGCATCTCGACATCTTGATATCGAGATTTGAATCTCGAAATCAAGATCTCGAGATTTGAATCTCGAAATCAAGATCTCGAGATTTGAATCTCGAAATCAAGATCTCGAGATTTGAATCTCGAAATCAAGATCTCGAGATTTGTAATCTCGAAATCAATATCTCGAGATTTGTGATCTCGAGATTTGGAATTTCGAGTTTAGGAATTTCGAGTTTTGGGATTTCGACATTTGGGATCTCGATGTTTTGGATCTCGACATTCTGAAGATTTGGAGATTTTCAAAATTTCTCGATGTTTTGAATCTTTCAAAGTTTGCAGTTTCTTGGAACTCATAATTCGAATCTTGACATCCTTTGCAGTTCATCGAAGCTTTACATTATAAGGATCTCTAAATGATTCCCTGCTTATATATGTTTCATGAGTTTTCGATGTTCTGATGTTTTTCAAACAGCAAGTTTTCGAGATTATGAGGTTTTCGAAACTCCAAAGTTTTCGATGTTCAAACATTTTGAAATTCTGCAGATTTCGATACTCTGAGGTTTGTTTTGCAGGTGGATTTCGCCATTATTCTTCGAGGCAATCTCTAGAATTTTGTTTTAAATCCACCTTCTCTCGACATTCAACATCGAGCACCTCATCTTCGAAGAAATTCCTCAAAAACTCAAAATTAGAGATTTTCTGTGACACCGCACTGTTTTGGCCATAACTTTTGACTCGGTGATCCGATTTGAGCAAACTTTTTTTTGTTGGAAAGCTAACGAGAAGATCTACATTAATTCTGGGGCTACTCCCCAGAACCCATTCTAACGCGCCCTCACTCGCAGTCTTTGAGGGTCAAAACGTTAATTTTCCGACAAACTTTGTAAATCACCGATGTCCAGGTCAAAACTTAGGCAAATCTGTTCAAATTCTTTCAAAGTCCATCCTGAGGTCAAAGCTTTTCTAAACTTCAATGTAAAGGTCTGAAAATCGTAGATAATTCAATCAACCTCGCGTCAACGGTCATCTTACAACAATCAACAATCAACTGCTGAAGCCTCCCCTGACTCATCAACATTATGTGATCATCAACATGCTGAAATTCTACATGGTGAGCTCAGGAAACCGTCATGTGTGGTACATGTTCAGATTGCTCCAAACACATGACGGGTATGACAAGCTGTGAGCAATCAAACCTTGCACATTCTGAGGGGGAGTTTCAGTTTTCTCCTCCTGGCGCCTTACACCGACAAAGCAAGGAATCTCTCAACGGATGCTACATTCTAGGGGGAGTGTTCAATGTTATCCTCCCCGGTGCCTAACAATGACAAAGCATTCCGAGTGCTCCAGTTGAGGGGGAGTACAGAGAGAAAATGAAGAAAGTAATGAGAGAACATGTCCCTATGGCTTAGTAAACCCAACTAAGCCTACCCAAGGGACAAAGCCGAGCGTAAGTGCGTAAGTGAGCGAGTGAGTGAGTGAACATTATGAGCATTAGGAAGCAGAAGGCTCAAGTGAGAAGAAAAACAATTATCAATGATGAGTCTGCTACCTCAATTGCCTGCTATGAATTGAACATTTGCTCCTAGCCACTAAAATACTCTGGACTATCCCCATAGGTTCAGGACTGAATTTATTCAGATCCCGGGTAGAAGTCGCTGCATTTTGTCCAAACGGCGCATGCACAACCCTACCCTAGACCACTCACTTGTCTCCCAACAGACAGGTGTTTAATCATAGTTCACGGGGAACCGCATCTCTCATTACTGTCTCCTTCCGAGGCAAGTAATACTGACTACAGTGGCCTCAGCCCCATGCCACTGAACTTTCATTGATCACGTCGTGTCTAGTTACTCACTTCCCAAATGTTTTGAAATTTTCTAGGACACAGACACATTTTAGAGTCAGTTGCTAGTCTTCAAGACTTGCGAGAACTTCCATAGGGCTCATCTATTACAGATGTAGACCAATAATTGGAAGGAAGTCCTGCTGTTGCAACATAAGAATCACCAACATTTTCAGGCCATTTCTTTAGAGTTTATCTCTATAGTGATGATAACGGGCGTCTTCACGACCCCGGGGGGCTACGTTATCTTTTTTAGATTCTGCTTGTTTTTTCATGTTTTTATTTCCGCAGAATAAAAGCATGACGTCCCGATTCATCGGATCGTCATGAGGGGGAGAGTGGTCCACATGCTGTTAACACTGAACAAATCATTCTGGGACACTTCACTCCTCCATCACAAAATTCAACACCCTCTCTACTATCTCCGCAACTCAAATCAAATGGTCAGCTACACTCACAAATCAACCATCATTATGTTTCGTTGTGCCACCGACAAGTTCTCCTCAAAAGCATTCATTCCAAATAGTCAAAAAGACTACATTGTGGAGGAGACAGAGGTCAAATACTCGTGTCCTGAAGATGAATTCCATGGGCGTCTCCTATTCTCCAAAGAACATTCATTCTAGAGGCGTCACCGGACTTCATCCAAGCTGATCAAGAGCAACTTCTGGAAGGCAAGGACTACATGCAAGATACTGAAGGTCCCTCAACCCCCGGCATCAAAGATCAAATTGTCAAGAAGACATCAAAGAGGAGATTGCAAGGATTTCTTCAGATAGCCTTCCTCAGAAGTCAAGTTCAAAGACAAAGGAAGCTCAATAACAACAAAGACAAAGATATCTGCGCTGCAATGCTGATTCAACACGATTGATCACCAAGGGGGAGATTGTTGGGAATATTTTATGGTGTTCAATCTAGTTAGTTATCCTTGTATTTGTGTAGTTATTAATTAATCGTGTAATACGGGCCACAAATGTGTATCAGCCCGTGGGCTTCCTTGTAACCCGTAAGTTAGCCAACTTCTCCTATAAAAGGAGGCTAACTTACGGGAACCAAACTAATCGTGAGAGGCTGAGACGCAGAGGCGTAGAGATAGAGAGAGATTAGGTTTGCCGCTGCTCTCCTTCTCCAGGGAGAGCAGCGGACAGATTCATACGGTATATCAGATTCGCGTTCAATCTTGTCGATTTCTTTCTATCTGCTTCTTTATCAATGCTATGGTTGTATGATTGTTAGTATTCTGGGATTAACATACACGTCTCTACTGCCACAACTTTCGAACTTCAACGGCGCATATCTCAGTCACCCGTGGAAGAATCTCTTCGGGCTAGTGAACAAATGCTTGTCGCCAAAGCATGCTGGCTTCGACAAATGCAACAAGCAAATACTGCTAGTCTTCCACGGGATCGCCTTCAACAAACACTATGACTTGGCACAGCTCTTCTTCTCAGAGCTAATGGACCTGGTCAAGGCCAAAGAAAAGAATAGGCCAGGTACCATTCCGTACGCTAGATGGCTTGGGCTGATCATCAACGACTGCATGGCAGAGCATTCGACAATCCCAAAACGCAACTCCGATCCACATTACAAAGCCCCAAAGCTGCAATACTTTAAAGCAGACAAGAACCCGACCTACGGTCTGCGGATCCCTGGGTTTTTGCTCAACCTTGTAAGGACTTCAAACCCAGCTGTTCAGCAGTACAAGGAAGCCACAAAGAAGACCGTCCCTATGGTTCAGCAACACCCAGCTGGACCTACCCAAGGGACTAAGCCGAGTGTGAGTAAGGGTCCTAAGAGAGCCCAAAAGCCACAGAAACCAGTGGCCGGTTCGCCCAATGAAGGAAAGTCTAACGACTCTCTTGAGACGAGTCAGGCGGCTAAGGGCACCGAAAAAGACGCTGAGGAAACGGCCAATGAATCGTCAAGTGAAGCCCAAACAAACACTGACGACGAGGCTTCCGAGAGCGTGGGCACGGAGAGCGAAGAATCTGGATCGGATGATGATGATGATGACAACGATAGTGATGATGTGGAGCTCACATATGCCCTGATCAGAAAAGGGAAGCTGCCCGTCGAATCTCCGAAGAAGAGAAGAATTACTGCTGAAGACGCAGCACCAATCATAGCTGGCAGACCTCAAGTCTTCACTATAAAAGAAAAGGCCTAAACCAAGAGCTGATCCGAGCGAGACAAATTGCTCCAAGGATGATTACGACGAGGCGGCTCATTCCATTAAGACATCAATCAACTCGGAAGAAGTCGTCATCCGAGAGACCAGGGCAAAGGTCAAGAATGTCAAGGCTGACAAGGCCAAGACCCAGCCCTAAGCCAGAAAAAGCCTGTTTGATAAGGCAGACGAGCACATCTTCGCGGGCTGCGACTCCTTTATCCAGATAAGCCGAGCCGAATCCCTAAGCACAGGAGCCGATCTTTTCGGTTCCCGGGTAGAAGTCGCAGCATCTGGCTCAACTGCGCATGCACAGTCCTCTCCCAGCCACTCGATAGCCTCTCAAAAGGCTATTGTTTCAAAAGAACGGGACTCAACCCCCTCGCTGGTTCCTTCTGAATCAGTTGAGCATACTATTGACCTATCTCCCGAGATCAAAACCCCTTCTTCTCACACATCGAGTCTAGGTGTCACATTCCCCACATTTTCTTCATTTTCTAGGACACCTACACTATTCACTGCACATACAGGTGCACTCACCCTGAACGCAACAACCAGAGCGCAAGCTATGACGGTTGGAAGCCCTGCTACGCCCATAATGATTCCATCATTAAATGCAGGCCACACATCAGCAATCTTCACTGATGCTGTGTCAACAGTTACAACCCCCGTAACTGGTCACCCTACCTTTGAAGACGTAAACGTTCTACTAAATCGCTTCCTGGATTCCACCATTAAGCCATGGGTGCAAGATGCAATGACCGCTCTAGCACAGGAATTTAGGACCACCCAAGTGGTTCGGTCTGAACAGACACCACCCCAACCTTCCCCTGAACCGTTCATCTCCCATACACAACTCATATCCTCCACTCCTCTATCCCACCAATCCATAAACCAAATTCCCATTCCCTCTATTTCTCGGGGAACCCAGGATACAGAACCAGTATTCTCCCCACACCCGACCACACCCTCCATCGATCTCTCCTCACTATCCTTTGACACACTAGCTTCGGCTTTGCTGAACAACCTTTTAAACACCCCAGAAGACAAGCTCACTCTTCATCAGCAAGCCATACTAGAAGCTCTTCTTTCTTCACCCGAAACCAAGAGCACTTGCAAGGAGAGTCTTCGTGGTCGCAAACGTTTCCATGAGGACCCGGATGATTCGGATCCTCATGAGGGAGAGAACAAGCGACCTCGATCACTTGAGCAAACTGCTCTACCAAGCCAAACTCCACAGCCAATTCAACCTGAAACCTCAACAAACCAACAGCCACCATCCACAGCCAAACTATCTAGCATGGTCGAGCTAGAAATAACATCCCGAGGCGTATCTCCCAGAGATACCAACCGAGGAGGGGATGGAAGTCCTGATGATGTTACCACTGGTACATCTTCTCCATCAGGCCATCAGTTGGAACCCAATTCTATGATGATGTCAACGGGCAATCCTAGTGAACCCGGTAGTGCTACACAGGAACAATCACCGCCTGAACAAAGAATTCCATATATTTCCCCAGGCAAAGACATCCATGATGCACTGGAAGAGGCGGTGATATATGACAAATGGCCAAGAAAATGGACAGAATGGGATGATCTTCGGGTTGAAGCCGAACAAGAGGACATGCAAAGAAACTGGTGGCTACGAGAGCTAATCAACAAATGCTCTGAAGATATTATAAGGCTCGAGGACGATGAACGCAAGGAAGGGGAGAATTACAAAGAATCCCAGAAGACTCTTGAATCGGTTGTAAGACAAACAGCGGGAAGACTTCCCAAGACATAGAAACCCTGGGATAATGTTCGTATCAAAGCCCCCTTCCAAGAAGAAATCAGAGAGCATATCTGGCGTAGACCAGACAGAGTCAAACCACTGAATGAACTGAAGCTAAGAGGCCTTACTCACTTGAAAGGAAAGCAGGCTGGAGGTCATCTGCATATGTTGCTACAAAGGTCAACCGGTACACAGAGAGAACTGATGGAACAAGATCTGAAGTCGAATATTCCCCCGATTCATCAAATTCTGCAAGTGAAGGCTGAAGACTATCATGGAGTAACATTCTACACTTACAGACTTCAACGCACCGATGGGAGCGAATTTACTTGTCAAGAGAACGACTTCATCATGCTGAAACCGGATGACATCTACCAAATGTTCATGGCCTACAGATACCTTCCAGTCAGACAGAGCATAATATACAGTGAAGGCCTCGCAGCTATCAAGAGATTCATGCTTAGACAAATCCAAGTACACTCTTCACATTACCTACAGATGGCTATTGAGTGCAATCTGAAGAAGACAAATCTGACAAAGCCAAGACTGTATGGTCCAGAACTTGAAGATTTCCCAGCCTACCACATCTTCTTCACACCGCCAGCAGTCACCTATCTAAACCACAAGAACGAAAAGCGTCCGATGGTAGTCAGTGAAATTGAGAAGTACTGTGACGGAACACTGAAGATAATCAAAGAGCAGATTCTAAAGATGAAGGCAAAGCTAGAGGAAAATCTTCAAGAGGCATCGTCTTATGTTCAAAAGGAACACTCTACTGTAGAGACAATTTTAAAGGCCATTGACGATCGTCTCGAAAAGAGAAATGTGCTGAGGCAGTATGAACATGCACTTGGTATGAGGAAGCACTACTTCAAGTCTCATAAGCAATAAGAGAATGGCACTTGATCACAAAGGGGGAGATTGTTGGAGATATTTAATTGTGAATCAAGTTGGTCATAGATTAGCTTTATATTTAATCCTTGTATTTAATTAGTGCATGAATTAGATAGAAATCAGGCCAAGTGTTAGGCCCATATAAACAGGCTAAAAGCCTGGTACGCCTAACCTAAACCTCGCTTATAAAAAGGGAGCCGAGGTTTAGGAATAGGTTGAACGTCGTACTTATTATTCATAGCCTTACGCATATCATTCTGTAGTACGTTTCCACGGTTTATCAAAGAAGGTTTTACGGTGATTCATTCTGTGTTCATCTTTACGTTTAATCTTCCTTGTTAGATCGATTATTCATTGCTGTTACAGAAACAGGGACTAACAAGCACTTCAAAGTGAGAAGGCAGAGATGTGATTTTATTAGATAAGATTTTAAGAAATAATCCTTACACATTCTCCAAATTAGCTGCTTTCAGAGCTTCTTCCTCCAATCTTTGAAGCCTGAGCAGTTCTTCATTGATTTCTG
Organism: Cuscuta europaea; assembly: GCA_945859875.1. Taxonomy (NCBI): domain Eukaryota; kingdom Viridiplantae; phylum Streptophyta; class Magnoliopsida; order Solanales; family Convolvulaceae; genus Cuscuta; species Cuscuta europaea. The sequence goes on along the minus strand of CAMAPE010000065.1, from coordinate 429,331 downwards.
CTCTGATCTTGGAAAGGTTGCCAGAGCTTTGATAAGATGCCTAAATGGGAGAGAGCTTGCAGTCCAGATAGCTGAGAACACCTTCATGTATTGTCTTGCCTGGGACAATGTTCTTCTTATACCATTCTTCAGCTTCTTCCAAGGATCCCCCATACCTAACTCTCACAACACCATCTTTGTCCAAATAGAGGTGTTGTTGTTGGGTGGGAGTCATTTTGGCCTTCATATCTTCAAATTGAGCTCTGTCAATTTTCTGAGATCCACTCAATCTCCATTCAGTGAAGTTAAATTCTTTCTTCTTCTTGGTGCCTTTCTTTACTGGAGATGGGGGTCTAGGTATGCCTGCTGCTCTCTTCTTCTGTAGAGCAGCTTCAAAGTAGGGAGCAGGATCCACTGTAGGCTCAGCAGAGGAGGGTGCCCTAGCAGGAGTTCTGTGGGATCGAGGCCTAGTCTGTTGAGGGTCCTCTTCCCCTTTTTGGCATCATGCAGATCTTCTATCATCAGGCTTATTTTCTGAAACTCTGAGGCCTGAGTGGAGGCTATCTGCTCAAGGGCCTCTGGTAGAGTCTGAGTGACAGAGGTAAGGCCTTCAATGAGACCTTGCTGCTTCTGGATGGCAGAGAAGATGTCCTTGTTATTGGCTTCAAGCAGCACCATCTTCTGATATCTGTCTCTGTCAATAGATAGGAGAGCTTGAGCTTGTTCTTGGTGAGCTCTGCACATTTCCTCAATAGAGGTCAGTTGCCTCTCTGTTCTGGCATCAGATTTCTTCAGAGCCTCAAGATGCTCTGAGATAGTGTTGATTGCCTGTCCTTGATCTATGAGAGTCTGTTGAAAGATAGAGAGTGTGTTGTGGATGCCTACCACTTCTGTTGACAGGGCATCTGTTCTGGCAGAGGAGGAGGCTATGAAGTTGTTGAGTGTTCCTGTGAGGTTCTCAAAACGATCAGATATGAACTGCATTCCTGAATTGAGATTGTCATTCACATGAGCAAGGTGCCCATAGTGTTTATCATTGATCTCTATCAACTTGTCCATGCCTTGGAGGATTTGTCCACCAAAGTCTTCTGCTGATTCAACAAATTTGTTGAAGGGAATGTCATTCTGTTGTCCATCAGCTGGAGGCATCTCTAGACCTCTTCCCTTAGGCAGGGGGTGATGTTCTTGGATAGATGAGAGAGATTGGACACGCAGTTCATGCTCCAGTTGAGTCAGAGGAGGGGTCTTCTGTCTCTTTGATGTTGCTTTGTGAGATTTGCTGATCATGAATCCATCCATGTCAGATGAATCTTCATAAGAGGAATAGATAGGTATTCTGTTTCTGACTACCTTCTTCTTCTTTCTGAGGGAGGGATTGGGGGCAGTAGAATGCCTGGAATTCCCTTGGGGTGCAGAGATGGGGGAGACAGTTGTAGCGTCAGAATCTCTGAGAAACCATACAGGTTTAAGCTTCTCTGCAGGTTGGTGTGGGGGAGGTGATTCTGGTGGAGGGGTTTGATGTTCAGATTCGAAAGATGAAGAGGATATCTGTTGGGGTGAGGGGTTCTGATGCTGGGGTGAAGATTGAATAGGTGAGGCATTCTGTTGAGGAGGAGATGGTGGAGGTGAAGGTGAGCGGTTTCTGAAGGGAACAATTGCTCTGCAGGGTGATGCAATTTTCTGTTTGGGTGATTGAGGAGGGGTGGGGGTTTTCTGTTCAGGAGATTTAGGTTGAGGGTTTTCTGGTGGAGGGGTTTCTGTGCTGGTGGGAGGTGAGGGAATATGGGGTTCTGTTGAGATATTAACAGAAGGGGTTGGAGAGATTACCTCAATGATGTTATCCTTGAGCAAAGAAGTCCTCCACTCCTTGATATGCTCCATCATAGCTTGCCCTTCTGTCTTGGGTACAGAGGGCTCTCCTGGGTTGAAGTTGGGTTGCACAGAGTCAGTTGCCATCTTGGTGAACAGCCATTCTTCAAAGGCTTCTATCTCTCCCTCTTCTAGAGGTTTGACTGTCTCCTCTGAGGGTGAGGAGATGAGGACAGCCTTTCCTTTGTAGCTTGCCTTCTTCTTCTCAAGGACAGAGTGAAGAAAGTTGAGGGCAAAGCATTTTGAGACATCATCAGTCCCAACCCAATTCAGGATGTCTTCTTCTTCTGGCTCATAGTGATCAAAATATTGGATTATTTTGTGGAGGGGTCCCATTCTCCATCTTCTCCATTCAAGGACCCGGGTAAACTGTCTGTCTAGCAAGGACAGATACCCATCTTTGACAGGACTAGGGTGCTCTGTTGGAGTTGACACCCTATTCTGGTCAGGAGATGCAGCAGAGGTGGGGATCTCTGGTTCCCCCTGAGTGTCTGCCACTTCCTCAGACACTGAGATCACAGGTTTAACAACCTTCTTCTTGGGTTTTGTGGTCCTCTTCCTCTTCTGTCCAGCCTTCATGGTTGGAGGAGCAACCGGTTCTGCCTTCTTGGTCTTCTTCTTCTTCTTTTCAGCAGAAGGGGCTCCAGAGAGGGGTTTCTGCACCTCCTCTCCTTGTTGTCTCTTAGCCTCAAGCTGAAGTTGTCTCTTCAGCTCTGCCTTTATAGCCTTTTCCCTGTTTGGAGAGGCAGACAGGAAAATTACCTTGGTGTGATCCAAAGTTGTGGCCTTCCTCAAGGTTACCCCTTGTTTGAGGAGCACTTCTGAGACGAGCAGTCCATGGCCTAGCTTCCCAGAGTAGAGGCTAGTCTTTGGGTTCTTCTTCTTGATCACCTCAATCAGGGACTTTACCATGACTTGTCCCCAAGTGATGTTTACCCCATGATGCACTGCATAGAGGGCCTTGGCATTTGCAGTTGCGACATCATCGGTGGAGGTATATTTGCACCATAAACATTTGTGGAAAATGTTAATGAGCAGCTCAAATTCCTTCTTGAGCAGGTTCTTCTTGATGTTGACCTTCTCTACTTCTTCACTTTTTCTGCAGAACTTCTTCTTGAATTCAGGCAGAGGGATGTCAGTATCCTCCGAATCAAGTAGAGAGGCCCTGCCTCCCTTTAGTTGGATATTGAAGATGTTGTTGATGACGTCAGCATTAATCAAAACTTCTTCTCCTTGGACGATGGAGGAGATGTTTTCATCCTTGAAGGATGCGTTGAGATAGAACTCAACGGTGTCAATGTTACTGTAGGCCTCATAAGCGTGAGTGATGACCTTGCTCAGTTGACACTGTGACAGTCCGTCAACAATGGTGGTCATTCTCTCTGTTTTCTTTGCGAACCTGGGTAGGACTTCCAGTTCGCATCTCATCCCTGTCAGTACATTCTTCAGAAGAGTTGCCTTTTGTTCCTTGGAAAGATCGGAGAAGCTCAAGAAAGCCATGGAGTTTTTGGCGGTTTGAGAGTTTTGGAGAGATAAGAGTTCAAAAGCTTGAGAGTTATGAAAGCAGTAACGGTTTAGGTTTGCAAAAGGGGAATTTATGGGTGCGGGTTAGTGGACGTTTGAGATAATTTACGGTTCCAAGGTTCCAATAAATGTAAAAAGGGGCGCAGTAAAAGGTTCCAACAGAAGGGGTTAACAGAAGGGGTTCTGTAAAAGGTATTCTGTTAACAGGAATTTTGCAACAGAGGGCCTTTCTTTTCAGCTTTCCCTTGGAATCTCATCCATCATTCCCAATTCCTCTCTCAGTTTGTTGAACCTAGCCTCAGGAAGAGGCTTTGTCAGGATATCTGCAAGCTGGTCTTCTGTTGGCACATGTTCCATGCAAATGTGCTTCTTTTCAACATGATCTCTGATGAAGTGATGTCTGATCTCAATGTGCTTTGTCCTGGAATGAAGAACTGGATTCTGAGTGATAGCAATGGCACTGGTGTTGTCACACAACAGCTTGATCTCCTTTGCTTGAATTCCATAGTCCTTCAGTTGTTGCTTCATCCAGAGTAGCTGAGCACAGCAACCCCCAGCTGCAATGTACTCAGCCTCAGCTGTACTGGTTGAGATTGAGTTCTGCTTCTTGCTAAACCAGGAAACAAGCCTTCCTCTTAGCAATTGGCAGTGACCAGAGGTGCTTTTTCTGTCTAGTCTGCAACCTGCAAAATCTGAGTCAGAATAACCAATTAGTTCAAAGTTACCTCCCTTTGGATACCATAGGCCTGCATTTGGATTTCCTTTGATGTATCTGATGATTCTCTTTGCAGCACTTAGATGGCTTTCCTTGGGCTTTGATTGATATCTGGCACAGATTCCAACAGAGAATGAGATGTCTGGTCTGCTTGCAGTTAGATACAACAGAGATCTTATGATTCCTCTATATGTTGTTGCATCTACATCCTTTCCTTCATCATCTGGACCAATTCCATGTGAGGTGTTCATGGGAATCTTCACTGAGGATTTGCCTTCCACTCCAAACTTCTTGATCAGATCTCTGGTATACTTCCCTTGGTTGATGAAGATTCCTTCTGGAACTTGTTTGACTTGAAGTCCTAGGAAGTAACTGAGTTCTCCCATCATACTCATTTCAAATTGACTCTGCATCACTTGAGAAAATTTCTTGCACAGTTCTGTATTAGTACTACCAAATATAATGTCATCAACATATATTTGTACTAACAGAATATGATTAGCAACAGAGATTTGAAATAGAGTTTTGTCAACCTTTCCTTTAGTAAACCCATGGTTCACTAGGAAAAGGGACAATGTGTCATACCAGGCTCTGGGAGCTTGCTTAAGACCATAGAGGGCCTTTTTAAGCTTGTAGACACATGAAGATTGAGTAGGGATGACAAAACCTGGTGGTTGTTCCACATAAACTTCCTCTTCAAGATCTCCATTCAGAAATGCACTCTTGACATCAATCTGGTAGACCTTGATGTTGTTGTAAGCAGCATAGGCTAGAAAGATTCTGATGGCTTCAAGTCTGGCAACTGGTGCAAAGGTCTCATCAAAATCTATTCCTTCTTCTTGACAATATCCTTTAGCTACCAGCCTTGCTTTATTCCTTACAATGTTGCCATCTTCATCTGCTTTGTTCTTGAATACCCATTTGGTTCCAATGACATTCTGGTGCTTTGGCCTAGGAACAAGTTCCCATACTTTGTTCCTTTCAAACTGAGTAAGCTCTTCTTGCATAGCATTGATCCAATCTGAGTCTGCAAGAGCTTCTTCAACAGTCATAGGTTCCATTTGAGATATATAGCAGGCAAGCATTGCTTCTCTTCTTGATGTGGATCTGGTTTGAACTCCACTTCTGATTTGACCAATTACTTTGTTAGGGGGATGATCTCTTAACCATGTTAGGTCAGGTTCTGTCAGCTGCTGTCTTGGTCTCTCTGGTTCCTCATCTTCAGAGTCTTCATCTTCATTTAACAGAAGGGGGTTTGGTGCAGGTGTTGGAAATGCAGGGTTGTCTGCTACCTCTTCTGTTGGTTCTGGTGTTCTGTCTTCTATGCTCACTTCCTTGAGGATCTCAGTTACCTCTTTAACAGAGGTGCTTTCATCAAACTTCACATGTATGGATTCTTCAACATGTAGGGTCCTTCTGTTGAGTACTCTATAGGCTTTACTGGTGTTTGAATAGCCTATAAAGACTCCTTCATCAGCCTTCTCTTGAAAAACTTTCAGATGCTCCTTTCCATTGTTAAGAATGTAGCACTTGCATCCAAATACATGAAAGTAGCTGATTTTGGGTTTTCTTCCTTTCCAGAGTTCATAAGGGGTCTTCTGGTGGTTCTTGTTGATCATGCTTTTGTTCTGAGTATAGCATGCAGTGTTGATTGCTTCACCCCAATATCTCATAGGCAATCCAGATTCTGCAATCATTGTTCTTGCAGCTTCTTTTAAAGTTCTGTTCCTTCTTTCTGCTACGCCATTCTGTTGAGGGGTTCTGGCGGCACAGAGTTGATGAAAAGTCCCATTCTGATCACAGAAGTCCTTTATGACTTGGTTGACAAATTCAGTTCCTCTGTCTGATCTGATTGTCTTCACCTTCAAGTTCTTCTCAGTCTGAAGTTGCTTTAACAGAGATGGCAACTTCTGAAGAGTTTCATTCTTCTTTGATAGAAAGATAGTCCATGTATATCTGGAGTAGTCATCAACCATGACTAGGGTATATTTCTTGCCACCAACGCTTGGAGTCTCAACAGGTCCAAATAAATCCATGTGAATCAAATTTAGAGGACTTGTAGAAAGATCTCCAGCAATGGGTTTGAAGGAATTCTTCACTTGTTTGCCCTTCTGACATGCACTGCAGAGGGTCTCCTTCTTGTACACAATGTCTGGTAGCCCTTCTACAATGTGTTCTCTGGCCAGTTTGTTGATTGTTTTGAAATTCAAATGGTTGAGCTTTTTGTGCTAGTCCCAGCTCAGTTTTGAATCTCCTTTGGCTATCAGGCAAACTCCATCCTTTGCAGTGTTCCAATCAACTACATAGATGTTCTTCTTTCTTGATGCTGTAAGAACCACTTCCTTTGTTGTCTCATGCTTCACATAGCAGAAGTCCTTTGTGAATTCAACAGTGTAGCCTTTGTCACAGAATTGGCTAGCACTTAGCAAGTTGAACTTCAGTCCTTTGACATAAGAGACATCATCAATGACTATCTGGTCCCTGGTCAGCTTTCCTCTTCCTTTTGTTTGACCTTCTTTGTCATTACCTCCAAAGGTAACTCTAGGTCCTTTGCATTTCTGGAACTCTGTTAGGCAACTTCTGTCACCTGTCATGTGCCTGGAGCATCCACTATCAATAAACCATTCTTGTTTAGAGATAGCTCCAGCACACAGTTCCTGCAAGATCAAAAGAAAGATTTAGGTACCCAAGCAATGTTGGGTCCTGGGGGTCATGGAGTCTGGGTAGTTGGTACAATTTTGGTCTCATCAAGTGAAACCTTGGTGGGTGGTACTCATTGTCCACCTGGTAGTTATAGTAAACTGAAGTGTGATTCACTTTGGGCAGATGCTTGTGAGGGTCATGCTTCCTGTTTACATACTTTTGCATAGCTTTCTTTGTTGGAAAGAAGTCCCATATACTATCAAGAGCAGAGGGACGGTTAGCTTTGGGCTTCTGAAGTTGACGAGCCAACCTCTTCTGCCTGAAGTTAACTCTCTCTTGATATTTGCCCTTCTGGTGATCATTTCTGGCACGATTGACATGAGGTTGTCTGTCAATGAATGGTCTTTTATTTTTGTTATCTTGAAAACCTTTTCTGTTGTTAGGTTTTCTGCCAGGTTCATTATTTTTCAAAAAGGGTTTCTGTTGAACCTTTATCTTTCCCTTTTCTGGTCTGACTTCCTCATGAACAACCTTGGTGCCAGATACACCAGCTTGACAGATGGGGCTAGAAATCAGTGGCACTATGACCTTATCTGCCTTAGTAACACTGGTGCTAGGCATTACAGAAGGCTCACCTGATTCTGTTGAGCCATAACCAAGACCAAAGCCAGTGCCAATCTGTTGATCAAGTACAATCTTTTCCATGGAAGACTGGGCCTTCTGGTAAGCTTTGTACTTAATCTCGAGAGGCTCTATTTCTCTTATTCTCTTGAGAAGAGAAACATTTTCAGTCTCCAGTTGATCTCTTTCCTTAATTAGAAGATTGATTTTGATCTCAACCTCCTTCTTTAGGTCAAGAATCTCAGCTTTTAACTTACTGTTTTCTTCTGTTACAGAAGAATAAGTGGCTTGTATGGCCTTAAACTCTTCCCAAAATTCTGACATTGAATCAGAATCAAAAGCTAAGCCTACCGAAGAAAAACTGGATTCAGAAGTAGAGGTTACCTCATCATCAGAATGAGCCATGAGGCAAAGGTCTTCTGTTTCAGTATCAAGGCAACAGAAGGCCTCATCAGAATCTGAGTCAGAACTGGATTCTGTTTCTGACAGAGGGTCTTTCTCTAGCTATTCTGTCACAAGAGCCTTTCTCCTTCTGGAGTTGTCTTCGTACTTCTTCTTTTCTCCATCCTGTCCTTGTTTCTTGGACACCCTTGGATGGGGACAATCAGCCTTGAAGTGACCAGGTTGTCTGCAATTGTAACAGAGAAGCTCACCACTGCTTTCTGTTGTTTTGACCTTCTGGTATGGCTTTCTGTTGAAAGATGGACTCCTTCCATCTTTGGGATTCTTCATAAACTTTTTGAATCTCCTGGCAAAGGCAGCCATATATTCGTCAGATAAAAGTACTGAAGGGTCAAAATCATTTACCTTTGATGTGCTGGCAGTGAGGGCTGTAGTGGTCCTCTCTTCTGGTACATCTTCCTTTTCTTCAGTCATTTCAAACTCATGAGCTTTGAGATCTGAAATGAGCTTATCAGTGGGATAAGTCTTTACATCCTTGCTGGCTTGGACAGCAACTACCTTCATTTTCCATGCTGAGGGCAGTCCGCTCAACACCTTCAGGTTGATCTCCTTGGTGGTGAGTTCCTTGCCAAGCTCAGAGATCTCTCCAGTGAGAGTGAGGAGCCTATCATACATCTTGGAGATGCTTTCACCAGGGAGAAGTTTGAAGTCATCAAACTTCTTGTTGGCTATAGTCAGTTTGTTGTCCTTCTCTTGCTCATCACCAGCTCCAATGAGCTCAAGAGTATCCCAGATTTCCTTTGCAGTTTTGCACTTCTTTATTCTGTTGAAGTACCTATCATCAATGGACTTGTAGAGGATGTCCTTAGCAATATTGTCCAGGTTGTACTTTCTTCTCTCTTCAGTGGTCCATTCTGACTTGGCTTTACTGATCATCTGGGGTCTGGTGTTGTCAATAGCATGCTCAGGATTGACCTTCTAGAAGCTTGTGAAAGGGCCAATATCTAGAACTGCCCACATCTCATCATGCAGAGCACAGAGATGTGCTTTCATCCGGATCCTCCAGTCATCAAACTTAAGATCTGAAAACATAAGATTCTTGGACAAGGAGTGATCTATTATATCAGATAGAAATGTGGTCAAACAGAAAAACAAGTGGATCTTTGTTCAGCAAATAACCTAAGAGATTATTAGAACAAGGAGGCTCTGATACCACTTGTTGGTCCCGGTTGTACTGGATACAGTCTAGAGGGGGGGTGAATAGACTGTATTGGTTTTTAGCTTTTTAAACTAAGTACCAGATTTTACAGAATAGCCTGTTCTGTTGACAGAACAGACTGGCAGCAGATGGGGGTCTGGTAGGGAGTTCTGTTGATTTAGCCTTATAGAAGCAAAGGCAATAGGCCTTCTGTTAACTCGTAGGACAAGTTCTGCTGAACACAGATACCAAGTCTGAGGAGTTAGACAGTTCTATCTAAGTGCAAATATTAAAGCAGTAAGTAAATGACACCAGGGATTTTTATAGTGGTTCAAGGAACAACTCGTTCCTCTAATCCACTGTTCCACTAAGCTTGTAAAAACGACCGTTTACAACGCCTTAGTCCTAGCACTTAAGAAGCTCTCCACGTCTTCTTCAAGCCTAGATGTCTCCTGGGATGCACAGCCTGGCTTCCTTTAAGACTGGTCCTTTCACTGAGCTTCCTGGAAGTATCACCACTTCACTACTCCAGTTACTTGGACGTCCTTCTTGTTGCAAGAAGAGTTTCTGTTAACACAGGGGTTCCTCCAACTAGCTTCGTTACAAAGGATTTGTATGTGATGAGCTTGAAGAGTTGAAGAACACTTGGAACTTTGCTTGAGTTGGAAAAAGTATTTTTCCAACTTCTGCCTTCTCTTGTAGAAGATGATGAAGTGTTAATCTCAAGGAGGCTTTTTGCTTTTCAGAGTTTGAATTTCTTGTATGAAGAGTTGTAGCAATGGTTAGCAAAAGTTGCAAAGTTATCCGGTTGTTCTTCGTAGTGTATCTTTTATACTGAGGTTGTCTTCCCGTTGGAGGAGTAGGAGGACAACTGCATTAAATGAGCGATCAGTTGACTTGACTAGTAGATCCCGATAAAGTTGGCGGGTTACTATTTTGGGATAAAGTATTCCTGACATTGCGGCCAATCATATGCAATTACTCTACGGAGCATGGGGAGCATAAAATGAGCATTTAATGCGCGCACTGTAGCTTTTCCGTTCAATACTCCTAGCCGTTGAAGGAATCTTTTAGTTGACTTCCCGGTTTTGTGGAATTCTTCTAAGTGTTAGGCCTTCTGGTGTCTTTAACTGAGAGTAGAACAGAGGAGGTATGGAGCACTTCTGTTGAGAGTATATCCAACAGAGACCCAGAAGGGTTTCTGTCAGAGTAAAGGCTAACAGAGATCCTGAGGTCTTCTGTTATGGAGCAGGGAACCAAAGGTCCTCTGTTACAATAAAGCCTTACAATGGTCTTCTGCTCTTGGAGCCCTTCTGCTCAGAAGGTCTTCTGCTCTGAAGGCATTCTGGCAAGTCGATTATACTAAGAACTTTACAAATGAAAATTCTAATACATTAAGTCTAAATAGGGGTACTCTAAAGTCCTAATTAATCTAGCATCATCAAAATCTAAATACAGATATTCCTTACAGATGACCATCCACCCCAAGTCTCTCTTTTGTGGGAGGTCTTGGGTTCAATTCCCAACAAGGGGAGATGAGGAAGGTCTTGCTCCCAATGAGTCCTCCTACCTTCACGGAGTTGCTCAGCGAATGAGAAGGGAGAAGATGGTAATGAAGGTAGCGGGTTCGTGTGGTGGGAGGAACAGCATGAAAGGTGATGTAAGTCCTGCTGGATTCGTCCTTTGGAGCCAGTACTGACGAGGCTGACTGTGATCAGATCCGGATTTAACTGTCTAGGGGCTTTGGAGGGTAGTTCATAGACTCCAGGATTATGGGAGTGTAAGCCCCAACACCTGGATTATAAAAAAAATGAAAGACTGTCTCTGTTACAGTGCGTTGCGAGTTTAGTACAACAACGCAGAGGAAAAAAAAATGTTACATGTGCATGCAGGGGAACGGTGGGCTGAATGGTAAGTCGGAAAGTTTCTTAGAGGAGAAACGTCTACTGCATGCGCTTGGGTCTAATGATGGGAGAAGCTTGATGGCGGGGGTTGGATGGACCTCAAACAGTCAAAGGAAAACAAAAAGGTGTACACAATCAAAGTTGTTTCTTACGTGAAATGACTGAAGCACAACATGTTAAGAATGGGACAATTTTGTGACAACTGAATTGAAGTGAAGTTTCGTGTGAAGCAATGTTGTGTTGTCGGTGGTTGTCGAAGAATATTATTAACGTGTACAAGGAATTCCAACATGCACACCATTGACCTGAAAACTATCAAATCCACCACATCCATATGTCTTCTCCACAAAGCATCAAATGAACAAAACAACTTGTGGCATAGACGTCTCTCGCATCTGAAAATTTATGTCGATGACATCATTTTCACTTCCTCCAATCCTAATCTGTGTGATGTGTACTATTTAGAAGTACATAAACACCACATTTTAGAATGGTTTTACATTATGTTTACTTAGCTTTTGTACAATTACGGTGTAATCTTTATCTTCTAAAATTAAAGAAGAATTAGAAGATATTAAGATATTTTGACATGTAAGCAAAAACATGATGAAAAGAAGAGGAAGGAGCTTGGGAGCATAAGGAAGGAACATTGGAGACAAGAGGAAGCTTCATGGAGAACAAAGATGTGTGAAAAATCGGATATGATTCGACCCGGAGATCATAAGAGATCAAATAAAACAAGTGAACATGGGAAAATCAGATTATGTCTTAGACCCAACCACCTCACTTCTCCTATAAAAACACCTCTTTCCTTCCTATTTTAGATACCAATTTAATCCTCTCTTTCATATACACTTTATTCTTGTAATTTAGGGAGTCTTTCCATCTTGGTTTTGCTACTTTGAAGCTTAATGAATTGTAAGTTGTGAGTTATTTTCTTTAATCTTCTTCCTTGAATATTAATTTTTCCCTTAATACTATCTCTATATTAATGTTGGGGAGTGTTACTAAGATGACAATTAGTTAACATCTCGACATTAGTTAGAGTAGTGTTTATTTTCTTCCTCTATATTAATGTTAAGAAGTGTTACTAAAATGACAATTAGTTAACATCTTGACATTAGTTATAGTAGGATTTATATCTTCTTTAATATTCTTCCTTGAATTATAATGAATTCCTATTCATATTTCATTTTAATATTTTGAGCATTACTTAAAGGATCAACTAGTTTTGTCTCATATATTAATTATTACTAGAATCGATCGACGAATACGCTTGTTAATCGTTCGATCTTTTCACGGTAGTAAACTTGGATTATTAATGCATGCGTCTCATGGTTAATAATCTAAGGGGAATTAATTATATTTATTAAACCAATAAACCGCTTGTGTTGAGGTTATCAATTTCAATCGTTTTCATCTTGAATTTATTGCTACTATCGAGTAAATATATGGCGCGTGTTCTATATTAATTCGGTAGTAAGTTTTATTAATGAACGCGTCTCATTATTAATAACTACCCTCGATGAACTAGATATACTCCTCGATTGAGTTTTCGAGGGGAAGATAGTTAAAGATATAATCGGGATCGACGAACATTTCATTAAGTGGATAAAAGCAAAACCAAAACTAATTACCTTTGATATTTTATTTCACTCATTTAAGTATTTTATTTGCTTTCTCAATTATCAAATGATGGAGTATATGGGTCTAGGCCCCAAGACCCACATACTCAGGAGAACAGAAGGCACAGCTGTCACCCAGTGGAACCCTCATCGGTCAGGTGACCCTCATTGGCCGGAACGAAGACAACCCAGAACATGATCTGGAAGCCAGAAGAACTGGGTGACCTCGTCGGCCGGGTCTTCGTCGGCCATGCACTCATCGGCCAGACCCTCGTCGACCACAAAGAACTCCTAGAACCGGATTTTACACTTACTCATTTGTATACTCCATCATTTACTTTGTATTCGGCCCTATAGCGGTCCAGTTGTAAATGGGCCTCCCAAGCCCAAGGCTTTGGAGCTCTGCCCGTATTTTTCCTATAAATACTTCCTCTGGAGGTAGTTGGAGGGGATGTCTTCCAGGAGCCCATCAACCTCACGGCGGATCTGCGCAACCAGCTCAACGGCGGCACCCCTGATGCCCGCATCGGCCTGGATAAGAAGCGCGCAGAGAAGGCAGACAATGCCACGGCCCAACCGTTGGCCACGGCTTCTCCGTTTGTTGACCCACAGGTTCAGGCCGCACTATCGGTCATTATCGCCAGCCTGGCTTAGAACTCCACCGTCCTCAGCGCACTCATGCCAAGGACTAGGGAGAACATCACTCCACCTCCTCAGCCCCAACCGTTGGCCATCAAGCTAGGCAACGATGAGGGGGTGATAGCCCAGCGTCCCACTCCCACCCTGCTTCCCCTCTTAGGCCCGGACCGACCCCAGCGCGTGGAAAAGCCTCTGCCTTCAATAGGCTGGGTGACATGCGCCGTCGTCCGGTATCGGAGAGGATGGCGGGACGGATTGGTGAACGACGGCCTGGATCGCCAAGGGAAAGCCTGGGGTCTGTGTCCCAGACAGCGGACCAGCCTCGCCTGAACAAAGGCAAGGGAAAGCTGCACGAGGACGACGTGCGCCACCAGATCAACACAGCCCACGAGGTCCGCATGCGAAACCAACAGGGCGCCATTACGGCCGCCAAGGACCCTTGGGATGAGGTTATCGCCCAACTGGAAAGGAGACTGGCTCAGATGGAGGCCAGACAATCTGTGAACATTCCCACGGCCGGCGCCTCCAATGACCCCGGCCTCAATGCACTCATGAACAAGGTCAGCGCCCTTGAGAGGGAATTGGCTGAAGGACGAGGTGACCCTGTCATCCAAGTCAGGACCAGGACTCCCTTCACTAACAGGGTGCTCTCGGCTCCCATCCCGGAGAAGTACAGGGGAAACGCCATCAAGTCCTACGATGGCCGCTCCGATCCCTAGGAACACTTCAGCCACTACCAGAACAACATGTTGATGGTGAACGTGTCGGATGAATACCTCTGCCGTTGGTTCCTCTACACTCTCGAAGGCCAGCGTACGAGTGGTTCAACGCGCTTCCCGAAGGAAGTATAGACTCATGGGAGGACCTTGCCCAGCGCTTCATCACCCACTTTGCCGGGAGGAAGCGTGCGAAGAAGTACTTCACCCATCTCCTCTCGGTCAAGCAGCAACACGACGAGTCACTCCGGTCTTTCATAGATCGGTGGACGAAGGAGACCGAGGAAGTAGAGGGGGCCGATGAGCGCACCCTCCTCGTCCTCTATCAGGGAGCTCTCCGCAGCACCCCCTACGCAAGGAGCCTCATCACCGACCCCCCGAGGTCATACGCAAAGGCGCTTCAGCGCGGGAGTTTATACGCTGACGCCGACGAGCTCCATAGCCACAAGAAGGACGGAGGCCACCCCTCCAAGAAGACAAATCCTTCACCGGCCCCGGGAACATCCCCGGCCGGCCAGGGTGCCCAGGGCCGTCACGGCTCTGGTGGACAAAGCAAGAAAGACCGCCATTGGCGGCCGAGGTTGGAACGGCCGGGGATCCCCCTCACGCACTCGGTCAGCACCATCCTCGACTACGCCGAGAAGCAAGGCCTCATTGAACAAGCTCCTCGAACGACGAAGGAAGTTCATGCCATTCAACAAGGCGGCACCTACTGCCGTTTCCACAAGAACACCTCCCACAACACCGACGACTGCATCACGCTGAGCAAAGCCATCAAGCGCCTGATTCGGAAGGGGGAACTCTCCCAATTTGTTAAAGGTGGCCCGCGTAAAAATACGTGGGTAAACACTAACAAATCTGGGGGTGAACCCTCTACGAAGAAACGGGAGATCGGTAGGCTCAGCGATGATGAGGAAGACTGTGAGGAGCCTCCAGCAAAGAAGAATCACATTCACCTCATTGTAGGTGGAAACACTGGGGGGGACTCCGTCACCCAGAGGAAGAAATGGGCCCAATCCCTCTACATTGGAGAGGTATCCCATGTTCCTCCCCAACCGAAGAAGCAGCGAACGGAGGCGATCACCTTCACCGACAAGGATCTACCTCCGGGTACTGAATCACATAGGGATGCCCTCATCATCCGGTGTGAGATTGGTAACTCGATCATCCACCGCACTTACATCGATACGAAAAGCTCCGTCAATGTGATGTACTTGGACACTTTTAAGCAGCTGAAACTGAACAAGGCTTTGCTCAAGCCGATCAAGACACCGTTGTCCGGCTTCACCGGGGACTCTATCGACGCCAAGGGCACGATAGTCCTTCCCGTGGAGGTCGGTGACGGCTCCCACCGCGCGAAGATTGACATGGAGTTTATGGTGGTCAACCTTCAGTGCGCCCACAATCTGATTTATGGGCGGCCAGCACTGGAGGACCTGGAGGCCATCGTCTCCATGAAACAGTTATGCTTGAAGTTCCCAACCACCGGCGGCATCGGCTACGCCAGAGGGAACCAAAGGATAGCCAGAGCATGTTACCTCAAGCTAACGAAGCCGGCCGAAAGAGAAGGACAAAGAATAGACACCATCACTGCGACCGTCGCCAGGGACGAGGAGAGGCCACACGCCGAACCGGTCGAAGAGGTCGAGGAGGTCCCCCTGGACGCCTCCCGGTCGGAGCGGGTCCTGAGAATCGGGAAGCACCTCCCACAGGACCAACGTGATGGCATCCTCCTAGTCCTAAGGTCGTATGCCATCATCTTCGGATGGGGCCTGGACGACATGCCAGGCATCATCCGGAAGGTGATCATTCACCGGCTATCAGTCGATCCGGCCTCCACGCCTATCAAGCAGAAACGACGCTACTTATCAGCCGACAGACGAGACTTCGTCAAAGGTGAGGTCACCATGCTTCTCTCAATCAACCACGTCAAGGAGGTGAAGTACCCAACATGGCTAGCCAACGTCGTCCTTGCCCAGAAGCCGGCAACGTTCAGAATGTGCGTCGATTACACTGACCTGAACAAGGCGTGCCCTATGGACCCGTTCCCTCTCCCCAATATAGATCAATTGGTGGACGAGACGGCGGGATGCGAATTGATGTCATTCCTCGACGCTTTCAGAGGGTACCACCAGATTTTCATGCATAAAGATGATGCTGAGAAGACGGCCTTTATGACCCCAGAGGGAATTTTTTGCTACCTCGTCATGGCCTTTGAGCTCAAAAACTCAGGCGCCACCTACACCAGGATGGTAGCCAGAATCTTCAAGGCGGTCCTCAGCCGGATGATGGAGGCATACGTCGACGACATGATCGTCAAGAGCAAACGGACCGCCACACACGTTGACGACCTCCGGGAAATTTTTGAAATCATGAAGGAATTCAATCTCCGCCTGAACCCCAAGAAGTGTGCCTTTGGCGTCCAAGGCGGCAAGTTCCTTGGCTACATGGTCAGCCGAAGGGGCATTGAGATAAATCCGGAAAAGATACAGGCCATTATCAACATGGAGCCACCGCGCAATGTGAAGGAGGTGCAACGGCTGACAGGTCGCCTGGCGGCCCTAAGCCGTTTCCTCTCCAAGTCATCCGAAAGGTCACTCCCTTTTTTCCAAATCATGCGCAAAGCAAGCAGCTTCAAGTGGACGACGGAGTGCCAACAAGCATTTGAGGAACTGAAGCGGTACCTCTTGTCCCCACCGGTGCTCTCTAAGCCCAAAGCTGATGAAACCCTCTTCTTGTACTTAGGGGTGAGCACGTCGGCCATCAGCTCCGTTCTCATCTGTAAGGACAAAGGGGTGCAGAAAGCCGTATTCTACATCAGCAAAACACTCCGGGATGCCGAGATCAGGTACTCCCCCATTGAGAAGACGGTGCTAGCCATCATCCATACAGTGAAAAAGCTGGGGCACTACTTCCAGGCCCACGCCGTCCATGTACTGACCCAGCAGCCCCTCGGCGCACTCATGAGGAGCCCCACTAGCTCCTCAAGGATGGTGAAATGGACGATCTTCCTCAGTCAGTTCCAGATTGAGATCATGCCAAGGCCATCTATCAAAGGGCAGGCATTGGCTGACTTCGTCACCGAATGCACAGCAAGGGAGACGACCGCCACTACCCCCGGGCCAGAGCCAGACGACATGTGGACGCTCTTCACTTACAGCTCTTCGGCCGCGAAAGCATGCGGGTGCAGCGGCGTCCTCATTTCCCCTGAAGGATTCAGAGCATACTACGCCATCCGCTTCAACTTCAGGGTGTCAAACAATGAAGCCGAGTATGAGGCCCTCCTCAACAGCCTCAGACTCGCTTCCGGCCTCAAAGCCAAACACATCAGAATCAAATGCGACTCCAAGCTGCTGGTGGGCCAGGTTGAGGGTTCATATGAGGCCAAGGAGAGGAGGATGAAACAATACCGGCAGACGGCCGAGGAATTGCTGAAAGCATTTGAAACCCACGAGATCACACAGATCCTCTTTAAACTCAGCTCAAATACTCCAGAGCACATTTCCAAGATAGCTAAGGTCGAGGAGCTGAGCATGTCCAGCATCTATGCCAGCCCCGTCTCATGCATCCAGCAACGGCCGGAGGACTGGATCTCCGACATCATGACCTTTATCAGAAAGGGGAGCTACCCCAGGACGAGGAAAGGGCCAAGTTAGCCAAGCTCAGGGCTCTAAGCTACACCATCGAGGATGGCAAGATATACAAGCGATCCTACAACGGCACTCTCCTCCGATGCCTGCACCAGGACGAGGCCGAAGTGGCCATGGAGGAAGTCCACTGCGGTATTTGCTCCTCACAGCAGGGCCCATTCAGCATGTCCAGGCGTCTCGTCGTCCAGGGCTATTTCTGGCCGACGATGGCGCGAGATTGTGCAGATCTTGCCAGGAAATGTACCGCATGCCAGGTACTCCAGAAGGCCCCTGGTCGGCCAGCCGTCTACGCCCCGGTCAGCACTGCCATTCCATTTTCAAGGTGGGGGATTGACCTGGTCGGCCCATTACCCAGAGCTGCTGGCAACAACCGCTACATCATCGTCGCGGTCGACTACTTCACCAAGTGGGTCGAAGCGAAACCTTTGGCCAGCATCACAGGGGTGAGATGTCAGATGTTCATCCATAAGAACGTCATTACCCGCTTCGGCGTCCCCCAAGAGATCATATCCGACAATGGCACCCAGTTTGAAGCAACACCCTTCCAGGAGATCCTTCGAGAATGGGGAATAAAGCACCGTTTCTCCTCCGTCGCCTATCCTCAGGGCAACGGGCAGGTTGAGAACGCCAATAGAACTATAATGGAGGTGCTGAAAAAGAAACTCCGGGACGCAGGAGGAAGTTGGGTCGACGAGCTCCCCAACATCCTGTGGTGCTATCGTACTACACCGAGGAGGGCAACAAGTGGGACACCTTTTGCCCTGTGCTATGGCTTTGAAGCAAAGGCACCCACGGAAGTCGCCATTCCCAGCCGACGGGTGGAGCAGTATGACCCTGAGGTCAATGAGGAGAACATGAAGATCGACCTCCACCTGGTCGAAGAGAGACGTGAACAAGCATTCATCTGGGCAGAGAACTACCGGTGTCAAGTGAAATAATACTATGACGCCAAGGTACGTTCCCAGGAGTTCCAAGTGGGGGACTACGTCCTCCGCCGAAGGGAAGCAAGTCAGCCGGCGGAAGGGGGCAAGCTATCCTTGAAATATGAAGGTCCCTACATCCTCAGTGCCGTGGTAAAACCCGGCACCTACAAGCTTAAACGCCCAAATGGGACCAATGTACCACGAACGTTGAATGTACACCATCTGGTGAAGTTTTATCAATAATCCGAAGGAGGTGCAGCCAGCGAAGCCCTCACCCCTTAACGGGTTATTGATTGAACACCACCCTCGGCCTTGATCCACTTATGAATAAAAGTCATGTTCCTCTTGATTTTTTGGAATTTAAAGTAAAAAATTAACGGGGGCCCGCATCGGCCACCTTAGAGCGAAAGGCTCAGGTATGGCCGACGCAGCGCCTTGCATCAGCAGCCTTGGAGCGAAAGGCTCGGGTATGTTCCATTGTATTTTGTATCAGAAAAGGGCTCAGGCCTGACTGAGAGAGAACATCGTATCGGCCCCTTAGAGCGAGACGCTCAGGCAGGGCCGACGATGTCCCCAGGACGAGGGCCCGCAAACGACCCGCGTCTTGAAATGGGAAGTTCACCACGTCGTCCACGCGCTAGATCGTAGGACGACAGGCCTAAAATCATGGCCGAGGCAACAAAATCCCCAAACTCGGGGTTGGGCAACGGCAGCCGTTGGAAACCAACCAAAAGTCTAGCCCGCGTCATAAATAGGCGACGGGACCCCCCCCCCCCCCCCCCCCCCCCCCCGAGACCATGGACGTTATAAACGAAGTCCAAACCGGCCGGAGGACTATCGACCCCTTCGGCCGAATCCTAAAAGAAGGACATTCCCCGAAATAGGGAACAAAAAAAAGAGGGAAGCCAACGGACCGTGCGCACTTGCCGGCCTCGAGCAACAAAAAATGAAATCCCCACAACAATACTAAGTACATATCAGTCCGATACGAGGGCTACACTACGAGTAGGTGTCACGACCGAGGCGTGCATCTACAAAATCCCAACTGACTTGGTTGGGTGAGACAAGGTTGGTCATCCTCTTCGGCCACGAGAAGTTGAAATTCAACACGTACCACATTTCCCAAAATGTGGAGAAATGAAGAGGAATGTTACTGTCATCGGCCACACTACATACATGGCCGTTGGCAGCCTCAAGCGAAATCAGCTACTAAATTTCGACACTTAGAAAAAATTTCAAGTGAAACAATAAGGGGAAAACATGCAGGCAGACAACACTGCCAAAAAAGTTACCTTCCCTGATTGGTTTCAGCCGACGAGGCCCTCGAGTTGGATGACACAACTCAGCGCGCCCACATCGGCCGGGAAAACGCCAAGACGTGCATACCAAGGCGATAAGGTCACTGAACTAAAAGAGGCTACAACAATTGGACACTTAGAAGAAATTCTAAGTTAAAACGACAACGGGTATGACGTAACGCTGAAACGACGCGGGCACTCACACATTTGTAGGTTACCCGTCTCGGCCACAGCCAAAGGAAGCGACTACCTACGTTTTGGATTGACACTTAGACAAATTTCAGAAACTAAAATAACAAAAGGAAAGGCCAGTGCGGGCCGAAGACGATAAGGTAAACATTAAAGACGAAGAAAACGATATATATTCATTCATCCGTAAAGATACATGGGGGCACTTTGGCCATTACACTTCAGATGAGCAAACTAGAAAAGAGTAAATTACAAAAAGAATAGTCGGTCAACTCTCCTAAGAAGCCTCATCAGCACATGCCCCACTCCGGCCTGCTGAACCTCGACATCAGCACCCTCATCGGCCTCTGTGTCCACGCTGGTTTCAGCACCTGCGGAAACGGTGGTATCGGCCAGGGCATCGTTGCCCGACCAATCTGACTCATCAATGCCAGAGCTGTCTATAGCGGCCTGCCTTTCAGAAAGGGGGAGCTTAGCCTCGGCCTCCGGGTCCTTCATATGCTTCAAATTCTTCCTAGCCCACTTTCGGGTGAACTTCAGCTTCTTGAAGGCGCGACGCAGCCTCCGGTAGATGAGTCGTTGCATCCGCTGCTGGCCCATGTTGTAGTATATGGACATCTCCTTCTCTAAGTATTCCTGGCCGGCAGAGGAGTTCTCACCCCAGTCCTCGAGCTTGGCCACCACCACGTTGTAGCACCAAGGCAGATTCTCATCAGCCTTCCATCCTTCCTCAAGAAACTTCTTGATGGCAGCATCAGCGGCCTTCTTCGCGGCAGCCTCGACATCAGCTTTAGCCTTCTCGACCTCATCAGCACGACGACGCTCAGCTTCCAGCACCGCCCTCTCTTCGGCAAGCTTGGCCAAGGCGTCGTCCCTGGTAGCAGCTACTTTCACGGTAGGCCACGTCGGCCTCATCGACCTTCTTCTGCAGGTCCGCCACATCGTCCCTCAGCCGATCTAGGCAAGCCATGGCCTCTTCGCCTGAGGCAGCCTTCTGCTCAATCTCCCTCAAGCGGGAAATCTCCCGCCGCTGCCTTCGTTGGTTCTCCATCAGCAGCAAGGCACCCTGCACAATAAAACGGTTAGACAACACATTCATGAAAACAGTGAAAGAAAACGACAAGGGAGAGCGGTGGCCATCGACAGCTTCATTGAAGACGCCGCCGTCCACAGGATATTCCACTACCTTTGTGTACGTGGCGGTGGCCACGTCTTTGCCATCCTGCTTCGGCCGGGTTTCTTGGACGAGGGAGAGCGGCTGATCAACGTCAAAAGATGGCCCAGAGGTGAGGTCCACTACAGCAGCAGCAGCACTGGAACCTCCTTCGTCCCCAGCCGGAATGGCCAAAACTCCATCCACGGAATCCGTGGCATCCTTCGTCAACTTCTTGGAAGGCTGCATTCCGACATCGGTCAACTTCTTCTGACCGTCATCCACCGGCCGTTTCTTCTTCGGCTGGGTGGGTGGCTTCTTCGGCACATCAGTGCTCAGCTGTGCCCCACTCGTCGTCGCCTATTTTGCAGCCTCTTTGGCGGCCAACTCCGCCTTCGCCTTTGCGGCAGCCCTGTTCATCACTGAACGACGATCCATCACAAAACCTGCACAACAAAGGAAACAAACATCAGACAAGAAGCATAACAAAGTCGAGGACGATGAAAGGGTATTACCGTCGGCTTCAGCAGGCACACCCAAGCCCGGGCCATCGGGTACCTCAAACGTAGTAGTCATCTTCAGCCACAATTCGACGTCCTCCTCATTATCGCTGTATACAAAGTACCTAAAGAAGTCGAGGACGGTCATCTTGGACTCAGTGATATAGTCCTTCACGCTCCTCGGCCCTCCTTCCAAGAACGCTGCCACCTGAGCGTCCAAGATCGAACTCTTCGGCGTATCATGAAGAATTAACCTCCCATCATGGCCGACGGAAGGAAACTCGGTGCCTCCTTCACCTAGCGACACAAAGACGAATTTGCTCTTCCAACCATGGATGGACGAAGGAAGATCGACGAAGCTCCTCTTTTTTGGCAACTACTGGAGAGTAGCATAGCTGGCGCAATTCTTGTGACTCCCTCGGCCTACCTGATACTGATTCGTGAAGAGGGTAGCTGTTAGGGGTCAGTAGGGCTGGAGGAAGTCCCACCATGTCTAAATACTCAGTAACGAAGGGATGAAGCGGGAACCACAGTCCTTTGGCGAAGCTCATCGGGTACACTCCAAAATATCCCGGTGGTGGATTGAGAACATGGTTTGTCGGCCTGGGAGCCCTTACCCTACCGAATGGCCCCACGTACATCTGGGCGACCAAGTACTCACCCGCGTTGCTCTACGGCCTAATGATGTGGATGTTGGTGAGATCGAGGTAGGAGAAGCCTGGTCCTTTCTTCGGCCGCTTGACTCTCTTCGGCGGCGCTGCCGCCTTAACAGCGGATACTGGCTCCGGGCATGGAATAGTAGCCGAAGTAGACACCCCGTCCGCAACTCGGGAGACCCCCGCGTCCTCATCCCCAGCCGATGAGGCGGATTCCTCATCCTCGCCATCTTCGTCCACCTGCTCCCCGGATTTGAAGGGGCTCAAGTGTTCAATCTCCTCGCAAAACTCTTTGACAACTTGGAAGTCAAGGGATTTGGTGGAGGGCTCGTCGTCGTAGGGATAATACTCCTCGTTCACGGTTTTCATCTTAACAACTCCTAAGACACTAAGGGGATCTACTTTAAATCTAAGGTGTTTTTGTGGCTAACACTGAATCAAAGCCTAAAGGAAGAAAAGTATGCAAGGAATCGAGGAAAAGTTTGAAGAACTGACCTTGAAGCTTTGAAGAACACGAAGAACACTTGCAAGGACTTTATATCTCTAGAAATTTGGGTAGCACTTCAGTAGCTCAGATCGTAAATGAGGATTTTCTTCGGAATGGGAGGGGTATTTATAGCCCCCCTAACGGTCACTACACGTGGCACCTCCCTAGTGACCACACCAACGGCCACCAATGGGATGCCACCACTTCATAAATGGGCCAGGCCCAATCCACATATCAACAGCCCACCAGCAAAGCAGGCTCTACGGAGCAAGGAATGGGAAAATAGCACCCACAGCGGCCAAGGCATTCAACGGCCAACACAGGCTACGGCTACCCAGGTAGCACTCGTATCGGCCATTCAAGCGGCCATACATATCATGTAAAGAAAGGCCTTACAATGGCCATAACACCATAAGGGAAGGGAACCCAACGACCATCAGCCCTCGCACAAAACCCTTGATGATAACCCTTTGAAAGCGACCTGCGTCCAAGGGTTCTCCCACAGGGTTACCTTGGTCAGGCAATCGCCAAAGGGTTGGATTCAAGGGCAGTACGAGGATCCCTCTTTGGCCTGGGTCTCAAACTAATCTTTCACCCCTCACTTACTCTTCGGCCTGAAGCAGTGGGGGACTGGGGGACTACACCGGCCTCAAAACGCAAAAATGGAAAGAGTCAAAAATACAAAAGTACACAACTACAAATGTGATCATATCGGCTATGCATCACAACAGCTTCAAGGTCCCTGTAAGTGCCATCTCCGGCCAGGGCAAAAGCGCAACACGCACATCGTCCCCAAGACCTTGGGCAACTAACCACCACACACCGCCTCGGCTAAGGGCACGGTAAGTGATCAACGACGGCCAGAAGGAGTGAACAGCGCCCTCAACGGACACTCAAGACAAAGGACGCTCATCGCCCTGCAACAAGAGATAGCCACAATGGCCTCCTCGGCCAAAAGTACGACATTCAATCAACAACGGCCAGAAGGAGTGAACAGCGCCCTCAACGGCCACTCAAGGAAAAGGACGCTCATCGTCCTCAAGCAAGACACACCCGTAGTGGCCTCCTCGGTACAAAAACAAAATTCAGCCACCGAAGATCGTGAAAGGGTAAGAATGTCCTCATCGGCCACTCATGCCAAACACACATATCGGCCATTCACAACTGCGGACCTTCACCACCCCCATCAAGCAAAGGTATTCATCGTCCTAGAGAGCAAGGAACACGTACCATCCGCATGGCTAGGATCTCTCCCGTCCACAATAGGGGACACGCAATGGCCAAGCATAAAAAGAACATGAATCTACTCTCCTTCACTTCGTCTACATCTCAGCTTAGAGAGTGGGGGACTCCTGATAAAGTATATGGGTCTAGGCCCCAGGACCCACATACTCAGGAGAACCGAAGGCACATCTGTCACCCAGTGGGACCCTCATCGGCCAGGTGACCCTCATCGGCCGGAACGAAGACAACCCAGAACACGATCCTGAAGCCAGAAGAACCGGGTGACCTCGTCGGCCGGGTCTTCGTCGGCCATGCACTCATCGGCCAGACCCTCGTCGGCCACAAAGAACTCCCAGAACCGGATTTTACACTTACTCATTTGTATACTCCATCATTTACTTTGTATTCGGCCCAATAGCGGTCCAGTTGTAAATGGGCCTCCCAAGCCCAAGGCTTTGGAGCCCAGCCCGTATTTTTCCTATAAATACTTCTTCTGGAGGTAGTTGTAGGGGTTGGAAAATCATATATTGAAGCATCTATCATCAAAATATCCAATTATCCCTTCCGTTTACTTTTATTTATGATACGCTTACACATACGTGAAAAGCTCCTTTCCCTGTGGATACAAACTCTACTTCACATATACTACGCATTAGTGCTAGTATTGAATATTATTTTGACGCACCGTGACAAAGTGCTCGTCACTGTGCAAGAAGCTCGGTGACCTGATGTGCACCAAGTTCGAAATGAGCATGATATATGGGTGAATTAACAATTTTCCTTAGGTTGCAAGTCATGCAGTTACCAGACAAAATTTTCATAAACCAATCAAAATACATTCTGGATATGTTTAAAAGGTTTAGGGTTGACAGCAAACCTTGAATTAGAACCCTCATGTCCCCCCAACAACAAGCTTGACTCTGATCCCTCCGTGAAACCTGTCGATGCTACCAATTTTAGGGCTATCATTGGATCTGTGATGTACCTGACCTCTAGCAGACCGGATATTGTGTTCTCAACCTGCTTGTGTGCCTGCTTCCAACCAAATCCAAATGAATCTCAATTAACTGTTGTGAGACGGATCTTGAGGTATCTCAAGGGCACAATCAATCTGAGCCTTTGGTGTTCTAAGAATTATGGTTTTGATCTAATTAAATATTCAGATGCAGATTTTGCAGAGCACCAAATGGACCAATAAAACACCTCCAGAAGTGCACAATTCTTGAAAGATAAACTAGTTTGTTGGTCCTCCAAGAAACAGAATTGCGTCTCAACTTCTACAGCCGAGGCAACATATGTCGTGATTGCTAGTTGTTGTTCGCAAATTATTTGGATGAGGACCAAACTAAGAGACTCTGGTTAATTTCACTCTCACACACACCCCCATCTACAATGACTCCAAAATCGCAATCTCCATAACATGCAATCCAGTTCACCACTCTCGAATGAAACATATCGACATGTCGTACCGCTTCATAAAAGACAATTTGGAAAAAGGAAACATGAACTTGTACTTTGTGAGCTCAGAACTTCAGCTAGCCGGCCTTTATGCTAAGACACTGGATGAAAAAGCTTCATGTTCTTAGTTTCAAAGTTGGGCATGTTGAATCTCGAGCCGATTTAAGGATGTTATCTTTTGGGCTTTTCAGTCCCTGACCAGATAAGACTAGACCAGACGTAAGAAGAACAGACCAGACTATGCTTCCATAGTTATAAGATACATAGAGACCAGACATTTACCAAACCAGACTAGGGGTGGATTCGGTTAAGGAACCGAGCCGAAATAGGAAATTTCCGAGCCGAACCGAATATTCGTTTTCTCAAATTTTGTAACCTGCAACTGAACCCAAAATTATTGAAACCTGATTTTTCGGAAGCCGAATTTTCGGGTCGGTTTTTCGGTTTGAGAAAAAACCGATGAATTTCAGATGAATTCCTAAGCATAGCCTTGGCCGCCAATATCATTTCTCAACCCAAGGACCGCATATATAGACACGTAGGAGGGGTGAATCCCCCATTTCATCCGATGTGGGAAAATTTTGAAGGGATTAGGAAAAAATTAAATAGAAGGAACTCCAAAGACGAGAATCGAACCCGCGTGAAAATTTTTACACTTAAAGGAGATCTCCTTTCTGAACCGCTGAGCCACAACAAGTTGTTAATTATTGGGTTTACGTATATAACACTTAATAAAAGTTGGTTCGGTCCGACTTAAACTGATTTTAAACCTCAAAAAATCTCCTTTGAACCAATTAATTTTCGGGTCCCGACTTTCGGGTCCCGTACGTTCTAGTCGGTTCGGATTTTTATTGCTCGGTTCGGTTCCCGAAGCGAAAAAACCGAACCAAGCAATAAAAATGAGGAGGACGTCGGAGCGTGAAGGACTATATCACTGAGTACAAGATGACCGTCCTTGGCTTCTTTAGGTACTTTGTATACGGCGATAATGAGGAGGACGTCGAATTATGGCTGAAGATGACTTCTACGTTTGAGGTACCCGATGGCCCGGGCTTGGGTGTGCCTGCTGAAGCCAACGGTAATACCCTTTCATCGTCCTCGACTTTGTTATGCTTCTTGTCTGATGTTTGTTTCCTTTGTTGTGCAGGTTTTGTGATGGATCGTCGTTCAGTGATGAACAGGGCTGCCGCAAAGGCGAAGGCGGAGTTGGCCGCCAAAGAGGCTGCAAAATAGGCGACGGCGAGTGGGGCACAGCTGAGCATTGATGTGCCGAAGAAGCCACCCACCCAGCCAAAGCAGAAACGGCCGGTGGATGACGGTCAGAAGAAGTTGACCGATGCCGGAATGCAGCCTTCCAAGAAGTTGAAGAAGGATGCCACTGATTCCGTGGATGGAGTTTTGGCCATTCCGGCTGGGGACGAAGGAGGTTCCAGTGCTGCTGCTGTAGTGGGCCTCACCTCTGGGCCATCTTTTGACGTTGATCAGCCGCTCTCCCTCGTCCAAGAAACCCGGCCGAAGCAGGATGGCAAAGACGTGGCCACCTCCACGTACACAAAGGTAGTGGAATATCCTGTGGACGGCGGCGTCTTCAATGAAGCTGTCGATGGCCACCGCTCTCCCTTGTCGTTTTCTTTCACTGTTTTCATGAATGTGTTGTCTAACCGTTTTATTGTGCAGGGTGCCTTGCTGCTGATGGAGAACCAACGAAGGCAGCGGCGGGAGATTTCCCGCCTGAGGGAGATTGAGCAGAAGGCTGCCTCGGTCGAAGAGGCCATGGCTTGCCTAGATCGGCTGAGGGCCGATGTGGCGGACCTGCAGAAGAAGGTTGATGAGGCCGACGCGGCCTACCGTGAAAGTAGCTGCTACCAGGGACGACGCCTTGGCCAAGCTTGCCGAAGAGAGGGCGGTGCTGGAAGCTGAGCGTCGTCGTGCTGATGAGGTCGAGAAGGCTAAAGCTGATGTCGAGGCTGCCGCGGAGAAGGCCGTTGATGCTGCCATCAAGAAGTTTCTTGAGGAAGGATGGAAGGCTGATGAGAATCTACCTTGGTGCTACAACGTGGTGGTGGCCAAGCTCGAGGACTGGGGTGAGAACTCCTATGCCGGCCAGGTATACTTAGAGAAGGAGATGTCCATATACTACAACATGGGCCAGCAGCGGATGCAACGACTCATCTACCGGAGGCTGCGTCGCGCCTTCAAGAAGCTGAAGTTCACCCGGAAGTGGGCTAGGAAGAATTTGAAGCTCCCCAAGAATATGAAGGACCCGGAGGCCGAGGCTAAGCTCCCCCTTTCTGAAAGGCAGGCCGCTATAGACAGCTCTGACATTGATGAGTCAGATTGGTCGGGCAACGATGCCCTGGCTGACACCGCCGTTTCCGCAGGTGCTGAAGCCAGCGTGGACACAGAGGCCGATGAGGGTGCTGATGTCGAGGTTCAGCAGGTCGGAGTGGGGCATGTGCTGATGAGGCTTCTTAGGAGAGTTGACCGGCTATTCTTTTTGTAATTTACTCTTTTCTAGTTTGCTCATCTGAAGTGTAATGGCCAAAGTGCCCCCATGTATCTTTACGGATGAATGAATATATATCGTTTTCTTCGTCTTTAATGTTTACCTTATCGTCTTCGGCCCGCACTGCCCTTTCCTTTTGTTATTTTAGTTTCTGAAATTTGTTTAAGTGTCAATCCAAAACGTAGGTAGTCGCTTCCTTTGGCTGTGGCCGAGACGGGTAACCTACAAATGTGTGAGTGCCCGCGTCGTTTCAGCGTTACGTCATACCCGTTGTCGTTTTACCTTAGAATTTCTTCTAAGTGTCCAATTGTTGTAGCCTCTTTTAGTTCAGTGACCTTATCGGACTGGTATGCACGTCTTGGCGTTTTCCCGGCAGATGTGGGCCCGCTGAGTTGTGTCATCCAACTCGAGGGCCTCGTCGGCTGAAACCAATCAGGGAAGGTAACATTTTTGGCAGTGTTGTCTACCTGCATGTTTTCCCCTTATTGTTTCACTTGAAATTTTTTCTAAGTGTCGAAATTTAGTAGTTGATTTCGCTTGGGGCTGCCAACGGCCATGTATGTAGTGTGGCCGATGACAGTAACATTCCTCTTCATTTCTCCACATTTTGGGAAATGTGGTACATGTTGAATTTCAACTTCTCGTGGCCGAAGAGGATGACCAACCTTGTCTCACCCAACCAAGTCAGTTGGGATTTTGTAGATGCACGCCTCGGTCGTGACACCTACTCGTAGTGTAGCCCTCGTATCGGACTGATATGTACTTAGTATTGTTGTGGGGATTTCATTTTTTGTTGCTCGAGGCCGGCAAGTGCGCACGGTCTGTCGGCTTCCCTCTTTTTTTTGTTCCCTATTTCGGGGAATGTCCTTCTTTTAGGATTCGGCCGAAGGGGTCGATAGTCCTTCGGCCGGTTTGGACTTCGTTTATAACGTCCATGGTCTCGGGGGGGTCCCGTCGCCTATTTATGACGCGGTCTAGACTTTTGGTTGGTTTCCAACGGCTGCCGTTGCCCAACCCCGAGTTTGGGGATTTTGTTGCCTCGGCCATGATTTTAGGCCTGTCGTCCTGCGATCTGGCGCGTGGACGACGCGGTGAACTTCCCATTTCAAGACGCGGGTCGTTTCCGGGCCCTCGTCCTGGGGACATCGTTGGCCCTGCCTGAGCGTCTCGCTCTAAGGGGCCGATACGACGTTCTCTCTCAGCCAGGCCTGAGCCCTTTGCTGATACAAAATACAATGGAACATACCTGAGCCTTTCGCTCTAAGGCTGCTGATGCAAGGCGCTGCGTCGGCCATACTTGAGCCTTTCGCTCTAAGGTGGCCGATGCGGGCCCCCGTTAATTTTTTACTTTAAATTCCAAAAAATCAAGAGGAACATGACTTTTATTCATAAGTGGATCAAGGCCGAGGGTGGTGTTCAACCAATAACCCGTTAAGGGGTGAGGGCTTCGCTGGCTGCACCTCCTTCAGATTATTGATAAAACTTCACCAGATGGTGTACATTCTACGTTCGTGGTACATTGGTCCCATTTGGGCGTTTAAGCTTGTAGGTGCCGGGTTTTACCACGGCACTGAGGATGTAGGGTCCTTCATATTTCAAGGCTAGCTTACCCCCTTCCGTCGGCTGACTTGCTTCCCTTCGGCGGAGGACGTAGTCCCCCACTTGGAACTCCTGGGAACGTACCTTTGCGTCATAGTATGATTTCACTTGACACCGGTAGTTCTCCGCCCGGATGAATGCTTGTTCACGTCTCTCTTCGACCAGGTGGAGGTCGATCTTCATGTTCTCCTCATTGACCTCAGGGTCATACTGCTCCACCCGTCGGCTGGGAATGGTGACTTCCGTGGGTGCCTTTGCTTCAAAGCCATAGCACAGGGCAAAAGGTGTCCCACCTGTTGCCCTCCTCGGTGTAGTACGATAGCACCACAGGATGTTGGGGAGCTCGTCGACCCAACTTCCTCCGGCGTCCCGAAGTTTCTTTTTCAGCACCTCCATTATAGTTCTATTGGCGTTCTCAACCTGCCCGTTGCCCTGAGGATAGGCGACGGAGGAGAAACGCTGCTTTATTCCCCATTCTCGAAGGATCTCCTGGAAGGGTGTTGCTTCGAACTGGGTGCCATTGTCGGATATGATCTCTTGGGGGACGCCGAAGCGGGTAATGATGTTCTTATGGATGAACTTCTGACATCTCACCCCTGTGATGCTGGCCAAAGGTTCCGCTTCGACCCACTTGGTGAAGTAGTCGACCGCGACGATGATGTAGCGGTTGTTTCCAGCAGCTATGGGTAATGGGCCGACCAGGTCAATCCCCCACCTTGAAAATGGAATGGCAGTGCTGACCGGGGCGTAGTTGACGGCTGGCCGACCAGGGGCCTTCTGGAGTACCTGGCATGCGGTACATTTCCTGGCAAGATCTGCACAATCTCGCGCCATCATCGGCCAGAAATAGCCCTGGACTACGAGACGCCTGGACAAGCTGAATGGGCCCTGGTTTGAGGAGCAAATACCGCAGTGGACTTCCTCCATGGCCACTTCGGCCTCGTCCTGGTGCAGGCATCGGAGAAGAGTGCCGTTGTAGGATCGCTTGTATAGCTTGCCATCCTCGATGGTGTAGCTTAGAGCCCTTAGCTTGGCTAACTTGGCCCTCTCCTCGTCCTGGGGTAGCTCCCCTTTCTGATAAAGCTCATGATGTCGGAGATCCAGTCCTCCGGCCGTTGCTGGATGCATGAGACGGGGCTGGCATAGATGCTGGACATGCTCAGCTCCTCGACCTTAGCTATCTTGGAAATGTACTCTGGAGTATTTGAGCTGAGTTTAAAGAGGATGTCGGCCTCGGCGTTCTCGGCCCTGGGGATCTGTGTGATCTCGTGGGTTTCAAACGCTTTCAGCAATTCCTCGGCCGTCTGCCGGTATTGTTTCATCCTCCTCTCCTTGGCCTCGTATGAGCCCTCAACCTGGCCCACCAGCAGCTTGGAGTCGCATTTGATTCTGATGTGTTTGGCTTTGAGGCCGGCAGCGAGTCTGAGGCCGCTGAGGAGGGCCTCATACTCGGCTTCATTGTTTGACACCCTGAAGTTGAAGCGGATGGCGTAGTATGCTCTGAATCCTTCAGGGGAAATGAGGACGCCGCTGCACCCGCATGCTTTCGCGGCCGAAGAGCCGTAAGTGAAGAGCGTCCACATGTCGTCTGGCTCTGGCCCGGGGGTAGTGGCGGTCGTCTCCCTTGCTGTGCATTCGGTGACGAAGTCAGCCAAGGCCTGCCCTTTGATAGATGGCCTTGGCTTGATCTCAATCTGGAACTGACTGAGGAAGATCTCCCATTTCACCATCCTTGAGGAGCTAGTGGGGCTCCTCATGAGTGCGCCGAGGGGCTGCTGGGTCAGTACATGGACGGCGTGGGCCTGGAAGTAGTGCCCCAGCTTTTTCACTGTATGGATGATGGCTAGAACCGTCTTCTCAATGGGGGAGTACCTGATCTCGGCCTCCCGGAGTGTGTTGCTGATGTAGAATACGACTTTCTGCACCCTTCGTCCTTACAGATGAGCACAGAGCTGATGGCCGATGTGCTCACCCCTAAGTACAAGAAGAGGGTTTCATCAGCTTTGGTCTTAGAGAGCACCGGTGGGGACAAGAGGTACCGCTTCGGTTCCTCAAATGCTTGTTGGCACTCCGTCGTCCACTTGAAGCTGTTTGCTTTGCGCATGATTTGGAAAAAAGGGAGTGACCTTTCGGATGACTTGGAGAGGAAACGGCTTAGGGCCGCCAGGCGACCTGTCAGCCGTTTCACCTCCTTCACATTGCGCGGTGGCTCCATGTTGATAATGGCCTGTATCTTTTCCGGATTTATCTCAATGCCCCTTCGGCTGACCATGTAACCAAGGAACTTGCCGCCTTGGACGCCAAAGGCGCACTTCTTGGGGTTCAGGCGGAGATTGAATTCCTTCATGATTTCAAAAATTTCCCGGAGGTCGTCAGCGTGTGTGGCGGTCCGTTTGCTCTTGACGATCATGTCGTCGACGTATGCCTCCATCGTCCGGCTGAGGACCGCCCTGAAGATTCTGGCTACCATCTTGGTGTAGGTGGCGCCTGAGTTTTTGAGCCCAAAGGCCATGACGAGGTAGCAAACAATTTCCTCTGGGGTCATAAAGGCCGTCTTCTCAGCATCATCTTCATGCATGAAAATCTGGTGGTACCCTCTAAAAGCGTCGAGGAATGACATCAATTCGCATCCCGCCATCTCGTCCACCAATTGATCTATATTGGGGAGAGGGAACGGGTCGATAGGGCACGCCTTATTCAGGTCAGTGTAATCGACGCACATTCTGAACGTTGGCGGCTTCTGGGCAAGGACGACGTTGGCTAGCCATGTCGGGTACTTCACCTCCTTGACGTGGTTGATTGAGAGAAGCATGTTGACCTCACCTTTGACGAAGTCTCGTCTGTCGGCTGATAAGTAGCGCCGTTTCAGCTTGATAGGCGTGGAGGCCGGATCGACTGATAGCCGGTGAGTGATCACCTTCCGGTTGATGCCTGGCATGTCGATCGGGCCCCATGCGAAGATGATGGCATACGACCTTAGGACTAGGAGGATGCCATCACGTTGGTCCTGTGGGAGGTGCTTCCCGATTCTCAGGACCCGCTCCGGCCGGGAGGCTTCTAGGGGGACCTCCTCGACCTCTTCGACCGGTTCGGCGTGTGGCCTCTCCTCGTCCTTGGTGACGGTCGCAGTAATGGTGTCTATTCTTTGTCCTTCTCTTTCGGCTGGCTTCGTTAGCTTGAGGTAACATGCTCTGGCTATCCTTTGGTTCCCTCTGGCGTAGCCGATGCCGCCGCTGGTTGGGAACTTCAAGCATAACTGTTTCATGGAGACGATGGCCTCTAGGTCCTCCAGTGCTGGCCGCCCATAAATCAGATTGTGGGCGCCCTTGGCGTCGATAGAGTCCCCGGTGAAGCCGGACAACAGTGTCTTAATCGGCTTGAGCAAAGCCTTGTTCAGTTTCAGCTGCTTGAAAGTGTCCAAGTACATCACATTGACGGAGCTTCCCGTATCGATGTAAGTGCGGTGGATGATCGAGTTACCAATCTCACACCGGATGATGAGGGCATCCCTATGTGATTCAGTACCCGGAGGTAGATCCTTGTCGGTGAAGGTGATCGCCTCCTTCCGCTGCTTCTTCGGTTGGGGGGGAACGTGGGATACCTCTCCAATGTAGAGGGATTGGGCCCATTTCTTCCTCTGGGTGACGGAGTCCCCCCCAGTGTTTCCACCTACAAAGAGGTGAATGTGATTCTTCTTTGGTGGAGGCTCCTCAAAGTCTTCCTCATCATCGCTGAGCCTACTGATCTCCCGTTTCTTCGTAGAGGGTTCACCCCCAGATTTGTTAGTGTTTACCCACGTATTTTTACGCGGGCCACCTTTAACAAATTGGGAGAGTTCCCCCTTCCGAATCAGGCACTTGATGGCTTTGCTCAGCGTGATGCAGTCGTCGGTGTTGTGGGAGGTGTTCTTGTGGAAACGGCAGTAGGTGCCGCCTTGTTGAATGGCATGAACTTCCTTCGTCGTTCGAGGAGCTTGTTCAATGAGTCCTTGCTTCTCGGCGTAGTCGAGGATGGTGCTGACCGAGTGCGTGAGGGGGATCCCCGGCTGTTCCAACCTCGGCCGCCAATGGCGGTCTTTCTTGCTTTGTCCACCAGAGCCGTGACGGGCATCAGGGGTGCCGCCGTCACGGTTTGGCCACGGCTTCTTGTGGCTATGGAGCTCGTCGGCCTGAACCTGTGGGTCAACAAACGGAGAAGCCGTGGCCAACGGTTGGGCCGTGGCATTGTCTGCCTTCTCTGCACGCTTCTCATCCAGGCCGATGCGGGCATCAGGGGTGCCGCCGTTGAGCTGGTTGCGCAGATCCGCCGTGACGTTGATGGCCTCCTGGAAGACATCCCCTCCTCCGACCTGGTCGGGCGTGGCGTCCTCCTCACGCTCCCTGTTCTCCTGATCCTCAGGGATGGCCTTGCTGACGAGGTTGCGATTTGACTTAGTTCTTTCCATGATCAGTGGTTAGCTGTGCTTGGTAGCGACGAAGGATGTTAACGTGATTGTTCTAGCTCTCAACGAGAGCACCAAATGATAGATTATTTTCTAGAGAGAAGTGAGAGCTAGAGAGAGAAGTGCAAGTAAATGCTTCAATAAATGATTTTCCAACCCCTACAACTACCTCCAGAGGAAGTATTTATAGGAAAAATACGGGCAGGGCTCCAAAGCCTTGGGCTTGGGAGGCCCATTTACAACTGGACCGCTATAGGGCCGAATACAAAGTAAATGATGGAGTATACAAATGAGTAAGTGTAAAATCCGGTTCTGGGAGTTCTTTGTGGTCGACGAGGGTCTGGCCGATGAGTGCATGGCCGACGAAGACCCGGCCGACGAGGTCACCCAGTTCTTCTGGCTTCCAGATCATGTTCTGGGTTGTCTTCGTTCCGGCCGATGAGGGTCACCTGGCCGATGAGGGTTCCACTGGGTGACAGCTGTGCCTTCTGTTCTCCTGAGTATGTGGGTCCTGGGGCCTAGACCCATATACTCCATCATTTGATAATTGAGAAAGCAAATAAAATACTTAAATGAGTGAAATAAAATATCAAAGGTAATTAGTCTTGGTTTTGCTTTTATCCACTTAATGAAAGGTTCGTCGATCCCGGTTATATCTTTAACTATCTTCCTCTCGAATACTCAATCGAGGAGTATATCCAGTTCATCGAGGGTAGTTATTAATAACGAGACGCGTTCATTAATAAAACTTACTACCGAATTAATATAGAACACGCGCCATATATTTACTCGATAGTAGCAATAAATTCAAGATGAAAACGATTGAAATTGATAACCTCAACACAAGCGGTTTATTGGTTTAATCAATATAATTAATTCCCCTTAGATTATTAACCATGAGACGCATGCATTAATAATCCAAGTTTACTACCGTGAAAAGATCGAACGATTAACAAGCGTATTCGTCGATCGATTCTAGTAATAATTAATATATGAGACAAAACTAGTTGATCCTTTAAGTAATGCTCAAAATATTAAAATGAAATATGAATAGGAATTCATTATAATTCAAGGAAGAATATTAAAGAAGATATAAATCCTACTATAACTAATGTCAAGATGTTAACTAATTGTCATTTTAGTAACACTCCTTAACATTAATATAGAGGAAGAAAATAAACACTACTCTAACTAATGTCGAGATGTTAACTAATTGTCATCTTAGTAACACTCCCCAACATTAATATAGAGATAGTATTAAGGGAAAAATTAATATTCAAGGAAGAAGATTAAAGAAAATAACTCACAACTTACAATTCATTAAGCTTCAAAGTAGCAAAACCAAGATGGAAAGACTCCCTAAATTACAAGAATAAAGTGTATATGAAAGAGAGGATTAAATTGGTATCTAAAATAGGAAGGAAAGAGGTGTTTTTATAGGAGAAGTGAGGTGGTTGGGTCTAAGACATAATCTGATTTTCCCATGTTCACTTGTTTTATTTGATCTCTTATGATCTCCGGGTCGAATCATATCCGATTTTTCACACATCTTTGTTCTCCATGAAGCTTCCTCTTGTCTCCAATATTCCTTCCTTATGCTCCCAAGCTGCTTCCTCTTCTTTTCATCATGTTTTTGCTTACATGTCAAAATATCTTAATATCTTCTAATTCTTCTTTAATTTTAGAAGATAAAGATTACACCGTAATTGTACAAAAGCTATGTAAACATAATGTAAAACCATTCTAAAATGTGGTGTTTATGTACTTCTAAATAGTACGCATCACACAGATTAGGATTGGAGGAAGTGAAAATGATGTCATCGAAATAAATTTTCAGATGCGAGAGACGTCTATGCCACAAGTTGTTTTGTTCATTTGATGCTTTGTGGAGAAGACATATGGATGTGGTGGATTTGATAGTTTTCAGGTCAATGGTGTGCATGTTGGAATTCCTTGTACACGTTAATAATATTCTTCGACAACCACCGATAACACAACATTGCTTCACACGAAACTTCACTTCAATTCAGTTGTCACAAAATTGTCCCATTCTTAACATGTTGTGCTTCAGTCATTTCACATAAGAAACAACTTTGATTGTGTACACCTTTTTGTTTTCCTTTGTCTGTTTGAGGTCCATCGAACCCCCGCCATCAAGCTTCTCCCATCATTAGACCCAAGCGCATGCAGTAGACGTTTCTCCTCTAAGAAACTTTCCGACTTACCATTCAGCCCACCGTTCCCCTGCATGCACATGTAACATTTTTTTTCCTCTGCGTTGTTGTACTAAACTCGCAACGCACTGTAACAGAGACAGTCTTTCATTTTTTTATAATCCAGGTGTTGGGGCTTACACTCCCATAATCCTGGAGTCTATGAACTACCCTCCAAAGCCCCTAGACAGTTAAATCCGGATCTGATCACAGTCAGCCTCGTCAGTACTGGCTCCAAAGGACGAATCCAGCAGGACTTACATCACCTTTCAGGCTGTTCCTCCCACCACACGAACCCGCTACCTTCATTACCATCTTCTCCCTTCTCAGTCGCTGAGCAACTCCGTGAAGGTAGGAGGACTCATTGGGAGCAAGACCTCCCTCATCTCCCCTTGTTGGGAATTGAACCCAAGACCTCCCACAAAGGAGAGACTTGGGGTGGATGGTCATCCATCGGACAGTCTTTAACTTTTTTGTTCATTTTGAATTTTTTTTGCCTTGGTTCTTATTGGAAAAAATTCCACTTTTGATCCCATGACTATTATACCACTTTGACATTTAGTCCCTTACTTTCAGATTGTCCACATTTAGTCCGTGACCATTATCCCCTCACCATCCCTCATCCTTTCGGCCAAAATTCCGGCAAATTTAGCCTACTTATCAGCCTCAGAATCAGTCTTTGCATTAAATTTTATATAAGGTTGGGTTTTTCATATCAGTCTTTGCATTAAATTTGGTCTTTCATACCTAAAATTTGCATCAAATTTGCCGGAATTTTGGTCGGAAGGACGAGGGGTGGTGACGGGATAATGGTCACGGACTAAATGTGGACAATCTGAAAGTAAGTGACTAAATGTGGAAGTGGTATAATAGTCATGAGACCAAAAGTGGAATTTTTTCGTTCTTATTGTGCGATATATGGTTTCTTTGGTCGTTGATTGCTCTGTTTTTACTTGGATTATTGATAATGTGATGAATATGTTGGTCGAGTATACTGTAGAGACAACCCTTGATACTGCAGGCGAAGACACATTCAATACATTGCCTGAAACTTTTCAAGATCTCTTCCTGTTTAAAATCAATTCGAACAAAAGTAAAAAATACAAATGGGAGCTGAACTGCTTAAACCAAATCCAATAACTTCGCAAACATCACTTCAAATCAGAAACTAAATTCTTAAACAACCTTTAGCTGGAACCAGATACAATAGTTGCAGCCTAAATAAAAGAATATTTGGCCAAAGACAAAAAGTTCAGGAAAAAATCGAGAATTTACCTACGGAGGAAGAGGACTGATTTTCGGTTATGGAGAGCAGCAATCTGTGCGTCCTCTTCGCTGGTTGATGTAGAGCGGTGGGGCTCTTTGCCGCTAGTTGAGATGCGGACCAGTGCGTCTCTTCGCCTCCGGTTGAGATGCGGACCAATGCGTCTCTTCGCCGCTGGTTGGTGCAGACCAGTGCGCCTCTTCTCCTCTGGTTGATGAAGAGCCGTCGTCTTCGTGCGTCGAGTGTAATGGAGAGCAGTAGAACGTCGATTGTTAATAAACAGTAGTGCGACAAGTGTTGACGGAGAGCATCGGTCTTCATCTTCATCAAGCGTTTACGTCGTCGTCTTCGGTGAGTGTTAATCAAGAGCAGAAGTAAGCGGGAACCTTACTCCTGTTTTAATTAATGAGTTTTGTCATTTTTGGTCCCCGATAATTATGTCAATGACACTTTTGGTGCTCAACTTTTAATTTTTCCATTTTCAGTCCTTCACTATTGTGCTAGAGACACTTTTGGTCCTCGACTTCAAGGTTTCCGACATTTAGTCCTTGACTATTGTCAAATAATTGACACTTTTAGTCTTCCTATTATGATTTGACACAATAAGTGGAGGACTAAAAATGTCACTTTTATAATAGTTGAAGGACCAAAAGTGTCACTTTTATGAAAGTTGAAGGACTAAATATGGAAATTTTCAAAGACGGGTACCAAAAGTGTCTCTAACGTAAGTGTCAAGGACTAAAATTGGAAAAAATCAAAGTCGAGTACCAAAAGTTTCAATGACATAATAGTCGGAAGGTTAAAAGTGGAAAAAACTCTTTAATTAATTGTATACTTACAAAGTTACAATACCCTTTCCGCCCAGTGTTTGCAGATATGTGGTAATTGTTTTAGATTTCTGTTCAGGGTTTCCTTCTCCCCCGCGTTTAAGCCCTATAATTTTAAGCGGGCTGAAATTTTTATGAAAACATGGCGCTCGCTATGCCGCTTTTTGTTTCTATTTCAATATATATACTTATATACACATGTTAGAATAGGATCCACTAAACGTAACACTGATTGAACATATGTAACAAATTATTGAACAGTATATAAACGTTACTTTAGCACCATAGTAAATATAACACTCTTGACATGCCTGTAAAAATACATAAAAACTATTACATTATACTTGTTTTTTGTAACACTTTAGACAACTGTTACAATTTTTTTTGTTACATTAGACCCTAAAATGTAGTAGTGTGTAATAAATTCGAAGTACAGATCCTTAGAAAAGATTTGTTCAGGCTATCATTTAATTGGTAGTACAACACTACAACATTGATCCACGAAATCTGCAGTAATAGGCCTTCTTTTTTGAGCCACCAGATTTGTAAAGATCTCATATGTACAATGCATTTAATGCAGTCTCCTTTGTACAATGCATTTAATGCAGTTTATGGAGCCCCGTTTCATCCATTAAATGCTATCTCATATGCGCTGAAGATCAATCGAAACTCCCAACCATATTGTAAAGACCCGACCTGGCCCATGGGTTGGACAAACATTTGGGCGGGAAAAATGGGCAGGTTTTCTCTTGCTTTTGTATAGAGAAAGATTTACCCTTAGGGTGCCCATTGTCTTGCTCATGTTGGCGGACCACCTTTCTCATTTTTTGTGTTGCTAACTTTGTTCCTTATCCATTGCTATTTACTTAAGCTTTTTTGCTCATTGGGCATGAAGCCTCGCGCAACGCGCGTGCTGATGCTAGTGTGTGTGTGTGTATATATATATATATATATACACAAACATATATGAAGAGAGATACGTACATACATACATATATGTGTGTCTTAATCTAAATATGCTTAAAAACGGGAAAGCATTTAACCAAATAAATTTTTCTATACTCTTTGGCAAAGTATGCATATAACCTTAGTATGTAACTTTTAATCTCACAACTAAAAAATATGCTACGTTTTAGTAACAAATTAACAATAGTATATCCGTAGTTATTAGTATTGAAACATTAAATATTTGTAACATGAATACACGTAGGTAATATTATTGAAACATGTGCTCGTACTCAAGGATTTCTTTGAAACGAGTAGGTAATATATGTATTGTTAAGTGAAACAAATTAACACTAGAACTTTGCTTTTATTTATAATATATATAATAATGTCTCGAGTATACATAGGTTCATACTCAAGGATTTTATCTTATGAAGAACATGTAAACGAATATAAGCTTTTAATGACGTAACACAATGACAATATTTTAACAAGGCATCACTTTAAAAGACATCTTAGTGATGAATAGTTTGACCACCATTGCCACCTCCTTTTCTAAATCCTCCTCCAGCGCCGCCGCCGCCCCCTCCTCCTCCTCCTCCTCCACCTCCTCCTCCTACGCCACCACCAATTCCACCACCGGCTCCACCGCCTACACCACCACCAATTCCACCGCCTCCACCTCCACCTGCACCACCTCCACCACCAATTCCACCACCTGCACCACCACCAATTCCACCACCTGCACCACCACCAATTCCACCGCCAACATGACCACTGGCTCCACCGCCCGCGCCACCACCAATTCCACCTCCACCTCCACCGCCTGCACCACCACCAATTCCACCACCTGCACCACCACCACCTCCACCGCCTACGCCACCACCAATTCCACCACCTACACCACCACCAATTCCACTGCCAACATGACCACCGGCTCCGCCGCTTACACCATCACCAATTCCACCGCCTGCACCACCACCAAATCCACCGCCAATATGACCACCGGCTCCACCGCCAAAACCACCACCTGCACCGCCACCAATTCCACCACCTACACCACCACGACCACCAACAGCACCTCTAATTCCACCACCTACACCACCACTAATTCCGCCGCCAACATGACCACCGGCTCCGCCGCCTACACCAGCACCAATGCCACCCGCTGCACCACCACCACCTCCACCGCCTGCACCACCTCCAATTCCACCACCCGCACCACCACCAATTCCACCACCAACACGACTACCGACCCCACCGCTTACACCACCACTTATTCCACCACCTGCACCACCACCACCTCCAATGCCTACACCACCACCAATTCCACCACCTGCACCACCACCAATTCCACCTCCAACAAGACCACTAACCCCACCGCCAACATGACCACCAATTCCACCACCAACATGACCACCAATTCCACCACCAACATGACCACCGACTCCACCGACTGCACCACCACCTACACCACCACTAATTCCACCACCAACATGACCACCGGCTCCACCACCTACACCACCACCAATTTCACTGCCAACATGACCACCGACTCCACTGCCTGCACCACCACCAATTCCACCACCTCCACCGCCCCCACCCCCACCAATTCCACCACCTACACCACCACCAATATGACCACCAGCTCCACCGCCTGCACCACCACCAATTCCACCACCACCTCCCCCGCCAATGCCACCACCTGCACCACCACCAATTCCACCGCCACCACCACCACCAACTCCACCGCCAACTCCACCATCAACTCCACCGCCTATGCCACCACCAATTCCACCACCACCTCCCCCGCCAATGCCACCACCTGCACCACCACCAATTCCACCGCCGCCACCACCACCAACTCCACCGCCAACTCCACCACCACCTCCCCCGCCTACGCCACCACCAATTCCACCACCTGCACCACCACCAATTCCACCGCCAACATGACCACTAACTCCACCGCCAGCACCACCACCAACTCCACCGCCAATTCCACCACCACCACCACCTATTCCACCGCCAATATGACCACCAGCTCCACCGCCCGCACCACCACCAATTCCACCTCCACCTCCACCGTCTACGCCACCACCAACTCCACCACCTACACCACCATGAATTCCACCGCCAACATGACCACCGGTTCCACCGCCAGCACCACCACCAACTCCACCGCCAATTCCACCGCCGATATGACCACTGGCTCCACCGCCTGCACCGCCACCAATTCCACCACCAACATGACCACCGGCTCCACCCCCAACACCACTACCAACTCCACCGCTAACTCCACCACCACCACCAATTCCACCGCCAATACGACCACCGGCTCCACCGCCTGCACCACCACCAATTCCACCTCCACTACCTACGCCACCACCAATTCCACCACCTGCACCACCACCAATTCCACCACCGCCAACTCCACCACCAGCTCCACCGCCTGCACCACCACCAATTCCACCTCCACCTCCACCGCCTACGCCACCACCAATTCCACCACCTGCACCACCACCAATTCCGCCGCCAACATGACCACTAGCTCCTCCTCCTCCACCACCACCAACTCCACCGCCAACTCCACCACCCGCTCCACCGCCTGCACCACCACCAATTCCACCTCCACCACCAATTCCACCACCAGCACCACCACCAATTCCACCGCCAACATGACCACCGGCTCCACTGCCAGCACCACCACCAATTCCACCGCCAACTCCACCACCAACACCACCACCAATTCCACCACCAGCACCACCACCAATTGCACCGCCAACATGACCACCGGCTCCACCGCCAGCACCACCACCAACTCCACCACCAACTCCACCACCAACACCACCACCAATTCCACCTCCACTACCTACGCCACCACCAATTCCACCACCTGCACCACCACCAATTCCACCTCCACCTCCACCGCCTACGACACCACCAATTCCACCACCTGCACCACCACCAATTCCACCGCCAACATGACCACTAGCTCCTCCTCCTCCACCACCACCAACTCCACCGCCAACTCCACCACCCGCTCCACCGCCTGCACCACCACCAATTCCACCTCCACCGCCTATGCCACCACCAATTCCACCACCAGCACCACCACCAATTCCACCGCCAACATGACCACCGGCTCCACCGCCAGCACCACCACCAAATCCACCGCTAACTCCACCACCAACACCACCACCAATTCCACCACCAGCACCACCACCAATTGCACCGCCAACATGACCACCGGCTCCACCGCCAGCACCACCACCAACTCCACCGCCAACTCCACCACCAACACCACCACCAATTCCACCTCCACTACCTACGCCACCACCAATTCCACCACCTGCACCACCACCAATTCCACCACCGCCAACTCCACCACCAGCTCCACCGCCTGCACCACCACCAATTCCACCTCCACCTCCACCGCCTACGCCACCACCAATTCCACCACCTGCACCACCACCAATTCCACCGCCAACATGACCACTAGCTCCTCCTCCTCCACCACCACCAACTCCACCGCCAACTCCACCACCCGCTCCACCGCCTGCACCACCACCAATTCCACCTCCACCGCCTATGCCACCACCAATTCCACCACCAGCACCACCACCAATTCCACCGCCAACATGACCACCGGCTCCACCGCCAGCACCACCACCAAATCCACCGCCAACTCCACCACCAACACCACCACCAATTCCACCACCAGCACCACCACCAATTGCACCGCCAACATGACCATCGGCTCCACCGCCAGCACCACCACCAACTCCACCGCCAACTCCACCACCAACACCACCACCAATTCCACCGCCAATATGACCACTGGCTCCACTGCCTGCACCTCCACGAATTCCACCTCCACCGCCTACGCCACCACCTGCACCACCACCAATTCCACCACCAACATGACCACCACCACCACCACCAACTCCACCGCCACCACCACCTCCGCCACCACCTACTCCACCCACACCGCCTCCAACACTACCGCCTGCACCACCACCAAACCCACCGCCAGCACCACCACCAGCACCACCACCAAATCCACTACCGGCTCCACCGCCAATGCCACCACCACCTCCACCACCCCCACCGCCCCCACCGCCTCCATTTATACCACTCTTACTAATAAACGCCAACTCCTCATTGTCTTCTCTCACATGTCTAGCAATGACTACCGTTCCAAGTAATACATAACAAAAGAAGAACGATAAAACGCAGTCCTTAGTTCTCTCTTTTGCCATTTTAAAGTGTGTTGCTGTTCTTACAAACCTAAGATTTTTCACTTGGAACTCTTATGAATCTAAAGTTCATTATATAGTATTTTTTTAGCGTTCTATTCGAAGATAGCCTTTGATTTTCTCAACCACTCTGTATTACTTAATAATTCAACTTGGAGCCCCATTAATTACGAGTACATGCACTTTAATTAATTTTTCATGGCTATAGAAGTCATTTTATTTTTCGCCCAGTTGATTTTACGGCTTTCATGCTCTAAAATTCTATAGAACGATTAATAAGTACGATTATTCGAACTTTGTATTTAAAGAAACTTGAATTACTAGTTTTCAACGTGACATCAAACCACGATGGTAGTCAATTGTATTTTTCAAATATACATTGATTTACAAAGAAAGCAAACTTTGAAACTCATAAATATTTGGCTTTTCAGATTCCAATGTCCGACAGGCTGCGTCGACATTATACGTCGTACTAGTGTTCAGCTTATCCCAATAAAACATTATATGCATGTCGTAATTAGCTTCTCTTATAATACAGGTGTTAGTGTTATGAACTTCTTAGGAACTTCTTATCAACATGCAAGATTTCAGCTATAACTCAACTCTGATATAATTAATCTTTCCTAAATAAAATAAAAATAAAACACTGAAAACACCAATCCAACAATTAATGAAACTGATGTTTTTAAGTGTTATGATCTGAAACTGTATAAATTTGATCACAAATTTGGGAATTTTTTGTAACTTAAAATCATGCAATCTGGTTTAACATC
The DNA here is from genome assembly GCA_945859875.1 of Cuscuta europaea. Lineage (NCBI taxonomy): Eukaryota > Viridiplantae > Streptophyta > Magnoliopsida > Solanales > Convolvulaceae > Cuscuta > Cuscuta europaea. The sequence goes on along the minus strand of CAMAPE010000065.1, from coordinate 385,134 downwards.
TCCCCTGATCGTAAACGAAAATTAAGTAATACAAAACAATTGCTGCATATAACATTGAAGATGTGGCCATGTGGCATGCAGCTCGTATATAGTGCATCCGGGTGTACGTACACCCGGCCCAAGTAAGAAAGACGATCAACCACTAATACAGACCAAAAAAAATCGGTGGCATTTTTGTAATTTAAGCGAAAAATCACGGCTTCCTCTAAATGAGCAATATTGTACTTTTAATGAGCATCAGACTTATTTTATTGAGTATTTAAGAGACTAACAATGAGTATCACGATCCCTGCTTCATATCTACTAATTCTTTTTTCTTTTTCTTATTTTTTCTTTCATAAAAACTTATTAAATTATATCTATAATACATTCCTATTAATTTTAATATACGAGTCTAATGTAATTTGATACTTTTGAAACATGCATTGATACAACAATTCAAAAATGAGCACAACATCACTACCAAATGAGCATACATAACGTACAAAGTGCACATTGATATGAAAATCGTAAGGTTTGTTAGTTGAACATCATGACATTTTAATTGAGCATCAAACCTCCGCTATTGACATGAAAATCACGATTTCTGGTGAATGAGTATTAATGAACTTTTAATGAGCACCAGACCTATTATGTTGAGTATTAGGAGCCTAATATTCAGAATCGTGATCTCTCCTTCATAACATCTAATTCATTTTCTTTTTGTTATTTTTTCTTTTATAAAAACTTATTACAATATATTTATAATCAACTCCGATCCTATGAATTTCAATATGAGAATCTAATGTAGAATAGTACTTTAAACAATGCATTGATATGACATTTACAAAATGAGCACAAGATCAGTACCATATGGGCATACGTAACTTGCAAAATGCGCATTGATATGAAAGTCGTAAGGTTTGTTAGTTGAACATGACAACATTTTCATTGAGTGTCAAACTTCATCGATTGAGATCAATGGAATTCATGATTTCTGTTAAATGAGCATTAATGATTTTTTAATAAGCATCAGACCTATATAAATGAGCATATATATGTAACTTACATAATGAGCATTGATATGAAAATTGTAAGTTTTAATTTGTTCGTTGAACATCAAGACAGTTTCGGTGAGCATCAAACTTTCGTTATTGAGTTAGAATCATGCGGTTGAGTATCATGATTTGTGATCTCGTGTCTATAATCAGCTTCTATGTGAATCTAATGTAATATGAAACTTTTGAAATATGCATTGATATAACTTTTTAAAATGAGCATAACAGGGGTACTAAATGGACATACATAACTTACAAAATGAGTTTTCAAAAATCCAAAAGCTCATTTGTGTATGTTCATTCTATTTAATCGTTCTACGCATTTGAGTTTAAAATAAAATATACTACGTAGATTTTATAATATTTTATACTCCCTCCCTCCCGAAAAGGTTTGCCAAATTGACTTTTCTTGGTCAATGACAATCAACTTTGACCAATGATATATTTTAATACGAAATTATTTAGAATATGAAAATTAAATCAAAATATTCCTTATTGAAAATATTTTCATAAAAGTATAAAATTTATAAATTATATACAATTATAATAACTAAAATCATTTCTCAAAGATTGTCATCATTCTCCAAGAAAAGTCAATTTGGCAAACCTTTTTGGGACGGAGGTAGTATTATACATTTTCATAATAATAGAATATAACATTAAACTAGAAGATTACTAAAAAACAAAAACAAAAAAGATAGGAGAACAAACAATAAAAAAACAATAAAAGGAGAATAAAAAAAATTAAAAGCAAAGCACTAACATTAAAGTAGCTAAAAAGGAGGAAGGAGAATAAAAAGGATCAACCTCACTCACGTTGAGGAAGGGCAGCGCAGGGCGGACATATGTAACGTAAAAAAAGGGAAGCGGCTCAGCTCATCCTATTACAATCCTGAAACTTGCTATGAATTACAAAAAAAAAACGGGTGTACGTGTACACCCGGATGTAGGATATAATTTGTGATGTGGCATGGGGGCCAATTCCATGATTTAGGATCCGTAATTGAAAATCCGTTTACATAGAGAGCTTATGCAGCAATTGTCTTCGTATTTAATAGCTTAATAGAACATGTTTAATACTTTGTATTTGGTCAACTCTACTATTATAAATAAATCTGTCGGACTCCTATTGGAGTATCCTTTCCATTATTTCACATGGTATCAATAGCTATAGCAGTGGCGGCCATAGGGGGAGTGAGGCAAGGCAGTAATATGAATTACCAGTAGTGTTTAGCTTAATTTATTTATCAAATTGGGATTCATCATTTACTGGTCCGCAAGAGTCATGAAACACATTGATTATTGATTACTCAGAGAAGGGTAGAGCATGTAGGGTGATGTACCCTACATTTATTTTATTCTCTTTTCATTAATTTTTAATATTTATATAAGAAAAAATCTCATTTATATTACTCTTTAAAATATGACGGACAAAAAAATTACTTGATAACTATTGGTGATTGTTTATGCAAGAATAAACTAATCTTAAATGAAATGGGAATCGAACAAGTATGAATGGATAATGGGCTTGATCAAGAAAAAACATAAATTTAATATTAGATAGGAATTCGAATATAACTCAAAATTTGATTACAAAGGTATTGGATGTATTGAGTGACTTTGATCAAAATGATCATGCGGTACATGACTGTCTAGGTAACTATTTATCAGATAAACTAGTATAGTACCCGTCCATACGCACGAGAAAGAACAGTCGGTGCATATTTTCACTCATTATCTAATTATATATTAAAATAAAAATAACTTTAATTGTTAAGATTCTGCATTTTCGAAAAATAAAAGTACAATAACCTAATACAATAGTATATAAGTTAATACAATAAATATTCAATGAAGAGTATATTAGGAAAAATTAATTAAACACCACTCATTAGAATTTGCTACTTCTTAATTTTCATGATTAAATTAATTTTAAAATTAATTAAATACTATTCTAAAAAATTGAATACAATAAATATTAAAATTAATGAATACTACGTATTAGTTATATAAGAACTTGCTACTCATTTAGTTAAATTAGTTATAGCATATGAGAGGAAAATTATCCTACCCAATTCTTAATCGGCTTATTTGATACAAAAAAACTACACATGTGAGAAAATTCTCTCACTCAATTGCTAGTTAGCTGGAACAACTTATACCTAAAAACACTACGTATGAGAGAAAACTACTGCTTAGAGCTGACATATTTCATACTTAAAAGAATTACATATATGAGAATTCACCGCTCAATTGTTGGCAAGTTTATCTTCTAATATAATAATAATACATAAAAGCACTACATATGAGAGATAAAATTATCCCGCTCAATTATTAGTAAGTTTATCTTGTTATTATATCTAAAAACACTCCATATGAGAGGCAAAATTCCCCCGTTCAATTGTTAGTCAGCTCATGTTATACCTAAAATCACTACACATGGGCGAGAAAATTTTTTCACTCAATTGTTAGCTAGACTATCTGATACTTAAAAAGAACTATATATGAGAGAGAAAGTTTGTCCGCTCAATTATTAGCAAACTTGATTTTTTATACCTAAAACTCTTACATATGAGAGAGAAAGTTCTCCCGCGCAATTGTTAGTCTGCTTACCTTATCTCTAAAAGTACTATATATGGGAGAAAATAATTCTTTCGCTCAATTGTTAGCCGGCTTATTTTATACTTAAAAGAATTATATATTAGAGAGATAATTATTCTGTTCAATTGTTAGCAAGTTTAATTATCTTCTCATACCTAAAAGAACTACATATGAGAGAAAATTATCCCGCTCAATTGTTAGCCGACTTGTCTTATACCTAAAAGCATTGTATATGATAGAGAAAATTGTTAGACGGCTTATGGCTTAGTCTTTGTTATATCTAAAAACTTATATCTAAAAGCACTATATATATATATATATACATATATATATATGATAGAAAAAATTATTCGCTCAATTGTTAGATGATTTATCTTACCTTATACTAAAAAACATTAAATATGAGAAAGAAATTTCTCCTGGTCAATTGTTAGCAAGCTCATCTTTTTAGCTTCTTATACCCAATACAAATGAAAGAGAAAATTATCCCGCTCAATTCTTGTTGCGGGCTTATCTTATCATATTTTATCTTATCTTATCTTATATACTTATAAGAACAACATATTAGATAGAAAGTTATCTTCTAATTTTCTAATACCCAAAAGCACTACATATGAAAGAGAAAATTCTCCCGCTCAATTATTACATCTTCCAAAAATGTGTAATGATTCACCCAATAACAATTTTACTTCCTCGTGTTCCACATCTTCATTATTTAATTACATAATTCCTTTTTCATTTACTTTCTACCGTTAGATTGTTATCGTTTTGAGTATTTTTTTTCATACCCAGTATATCTTTTCAACAGCAAGAGCATAAGCTCTTGCTGTAATGGTCTAACTTATTATTATGAAGAGTGTGGGCTTTTGATTGGCAAGTTTATTTTCATTTTCAAAATTCAGTTTGATTTGACTACTTATTCTAGTTGGTAATCTAATATAGTGCTTCTTTCATGGTCAATTATATAGTAAGAGATGTACATTTTTTGTTCAAATATTCTTTGAGTTGCTAGATTAGGAATCATCTGAAACACGTTCGTAAATCTGTCTCGTTCGTATGCACATAATTGGAAGCTCATAGTAATAACCAAATTCAAGAAATAATTTTGAGTCACTAACATATTATAAAGATATTATTTCTACATGTTGAACTAATAAATTGAACTAAATTTAGAAGCTTTACTTTTTTAGCACGCAATGTGATTATCATTTTCTTTTACTCATTTTTTATTCTCGAGTGACATTATAATATGAAGGAATAAGGCTTGTAATGATCTAACGAAGGGAGTAGAATAAAAAAAGAAAATAACATTAGATTTTTATTAATCGTAGCGTTGATGAATTCAAATTACTCACCGTCTTCACTTTAGACCAACTCAAAAAAGAACTAAATAGACCAACTCGAAGTTTTATTTTATTAGAACTAATTAGGTTTTTATTTGCTAATTTTTTATATATCAAACCAGTGCACTTTATATCATAAAATACTTTAAGAAAGTTTTCTCAAATAAATTTATTATTTTTAGATTTTCCTCTATCAAGGACTGATTTTAATTTTAGAGATTGTTTAGTAACAGTGAGATTGGTTGAATCTGTTCAACGGATGAAGTTCTAAGAGACGTGGTTGAATTATTTGAATCTATTGATTTATGGTTAAATTTAATTTAAAATATATTTTATTAATAAAATAATAAAGAAAAGAATTATATGAAAAGTAGCTTAAACTGATCACCTATAGTAACTTCAACAAATTTAGAGAGAAAAATTACTTCAATCAAGCTAAACATAAATAGATCAGATCAGTTTAAAAAACCAAAAATGTTTAATCGATTTTTTCATATTTGTCCCTTCTCTTAAAAAGAACGAATGTCGTACTATTAAAACTTCTATTTTGCTAATTTTAGAAGTTTTACTACTGGAAGCTCATAGTAATAACCAAATTCAAGAAATAATTTTGAGTCACTAACATATTATAAAGATATTATTTCAACATGTTGAACTAATAAATTGAACTAAATTTAGAAGTTCTACTTTTTAGCATGCAATGTGATTATCATTTTCTTTTACTCATTTTTTATTCTCGAGTGACATTATAATATGAAGGAATAAGGCTTGTAATGGTCTAACGAAGGGAGTAAAATAAAAAGAAAGAAAATAACATTAGATTTTTATTAATCATAGCGTTGATGAATTCAAATTACTCACCGTCTTCACTTTAGACCAACTCAAAAAAAGAACTAAATAGACCAACTCGAAGTTTTTATTTATTAGAACTAATTAGGTTTTTATTTGCTAATTTTTTATATATCAAACCAGTGCACTTTAAATCATAAAATACTTTAAGAAAGTTTTCTCAAATAAATTTATTATTTTTAGATTTTCCTCTATCAAGGCCTGATTTTAACTTTAGAGATTGTTTAGTAGCAGTGAAATTGGTTGAATCTGTTCAATGGATGAAGTTCTAAGAGAAGTGGTTGAATTAGTTGAATCTATTGATTTATGGTAAAATGTAATTTGGTTGACATTATAATAAGAAAGGAATAAGGGTTATAACACTTTACTAATGGGAGTATAACGTTATATTTTTATTAAAAGTAAGACTATATTAAAGACCGGAGTTTGTTGAGATAGATGACGTATATTAGTAGGCCAAATTTTTATATTTTGTATCTCTGTAATTCGTTATTTTTGTTAAGCAAATAACAAAAATGCAAAAGATGAAGCCATATGGCATAAGTAAACAATGCTCTATAACACTGGTAGGTAGACAGGTTACATAATAATTCGGTGTAAACCATATTTTTAATAGCCTACTCTTTTCGTATATATAAATATATATAATTTTATTTTATACATAATTATAGAGACCGTCAGTAAATTATATTTTTATATATTCAATATTGATCTCAAATGAAAGATCACAAAAAATTATGAATTTTGAAATAGTTTTTGTAAAAATTGGAGCAAAAATAAAAAAGTTATAACACTTTAAAGAAAATTGAGGTTTTTTATTGTTTGGGCCCCACCAAATATATCTCCTTGCGCCACCCTTCCTTTTCCTTTGGTGTTGTTCCGTACTTTTGGAGTTAAAAAGACCACGTGTCATTTTTATAAAAAATGAGTGAATTGAGGAGAGTTTGACACATAGGATCTATTAGGGGTAAAACTGTATTTTTATGAGATATTTCTTTTCTTATATATAAATAGACTATTACCTTCCCCAAGATTTGCACCTGCTCCCTATTCTTTCTCCACGTTTAACTAATTGCACTTATCCGCTAGCTTCCTTTACTTAGTGGAGTTGGGCAGTACACGTTTGTTTTCTCTGTTGCTGGACTACCCATTTTTGCTGCCACTGGGCCTTGCTATGAAATAACATATCAAACAGAACTTCCAGCCTAGCTGGTTGTGAGGTTACCTCTGCATAGGAGAGGTCTCGTGTTCAAGTCTCACTAGCACCAGTGGTACTATGCTCCCCCCAAAAACCCTTTAAGTGGTAGGGCCAAGCAGTATATACTAACCCGTAGGGCCAAGCCAAAGTTGAGTTTCTGGGGTAAGGGGCCGTGAAAGCGGTGGAGCTAGTCACTATAAAAAATTTACTCATATCTTAGTTTTTTTAACCAGAACTTCCAGCCTAGCTGGTTGTGAGGATACCATAGGAGAGGTCTCGTGTTCGAGTCCCACTAGCACCAGTGGTATTGTGCTCCCCCAAAAAACCCTTCAAGTGGTAGGGCCAAGCGGTGTATACGAACCCGTAGGGCCAAACCAAAGTTGGGTTTCTGGGGTAAGGGGCCGTGAAAGAGGTGGAGCTAGTCACTATAAAAAGTTTACCCATACCTTAGTTTTTACCTGCACAAGTAGCTCAGTTGGTCGAGTGGTGGGAAAATTAGACCAAGTGACCAAGGTTCGAAACCCACAACTGGACCTCTGGTGCGGACGTGTATAAGGCCTAACGCCGCTTTGTTGACTGAGTCACCGTGATTAACCTTCCCACCATCCTGTCGGGTCGGGGTGGGAGGGGGCTCCTGGGGTGGGAGATTCCACCTTTTGGACGAAATGAAATGACATATTGGCTCATTTATTTGGTTAAAGTCTGAGGCCCAACATTTGCCCCCATTCATGATGAAGGTGAGACGGACTCTTAGTATAAAAACCGTCATTATGAATATATGCACTATCTCGTCACTCAACCGCCTTCTCTCTGATCGAGAAACTGTGCGCTCTTTAGTTCCTCGTGATACCCATTCACACGCTTCATCATCCTTTCCATTTGAATTTACTCCTCCGAAACAGTCTGTTGTCTTTTCCATGGCCTCCGTCGTGTTTACCAGCCAAGGCCTCTTGGAGGCCAAAAATGCAAGGGCCTGTGAACTCCTGGAACAAGAGAAAGAAGAAATTGAAAGCTCCTATGATTTTTCTTCCCCCATAGTAGTTCGCTTCCCATTCGCCCCTAACGAGCGGATTGGTCGTGTCAAGGGTGGGTAAGCTTTTATCAGCACCCTTTCAAGAAATTAGGTTTGTGGTTCCCCTTTTCAGACTTTATATCAAGATTCTTGGCTATCGCTCTGGTCTCTCCCGCTCAAATCATGCCTCCAACCTGGCGTCTTATCCGCTCATTGGAGGTGCTAATAGAGAAGAATGGCTCAAAATTTTCTGCTGATGATTTGGGTTTCACATATGATTTACGTACCTCTGGGAAAGGAATATTCATGGTGATAGTGAAGCCTGGTAGGGAGCCATTAGTTCTCGGTATTAGTAATGCGAACGACCGTGGATGGATGACAAAATTCTTCTTCGTGGAGAAGTCTTCCTTGGGCGAACACGAAGATTTTCTGGTGGATAAGTGGCGAACCGCAGGTATAGATTGCTTATACTACTCATCCCGACATACATGTAATTATGGTTTCTCATGTTCTCTATCTTTATTCCTTAGGTGAGCAGAAAACAATTTCTTTGGCCTATGGCCCTCAAGCGGAAGAAAGGACAGCTCAGCTCTTGGACCTCGGCACTGAACCTCGTTTGAACCTTCCGCTACTAGTTCTGCTCGTGTTGATTTACGTCGTTCTGGTAGGAATGTAGCTAAGTCGTCTCGCTTGTCCAAAGATGGAAATTTTGTTTCTATTGGAGGTTCTGATAGGGATGAAGATGTTCTTAGTATTGATGATGAGACCAGTGTCCAAGTTGTTCTTGATGTCCCCCCTTTAGATTCTCACGGCCCATCTGCCATCGATTGTTCAACCCAGATTATTGGTATGGCTTCATTCTTTCTTGGGCTTTACTTCTGTTTGTGTGTGTGTGTATATATGAGGCTACATAAAAAGGGTCGGATAGGCTACATATATGCGCACTTAAAAGCGCAGTTATCTTCAAGTATTCATTTGAATGCCTTTACTATTAAATTCTTACCTGAAATTTGGTATGCGTAAACTAGACTTAATGAATAAAATGCTCAAAAACTTTCATCAACAAATTCCAACAGGAAGTGACCCAAATGGCGACGACCGGACATAGTCTCCTATATAAGGGCTTATTTGACATTTTTATGTAAGTTCGAGGGCCTATTTGACCCTTTTCACTAATTGAAAATATGTGAGTTTACATTAGGGTCCGTAATTGAAAATCCGTTTACATAGAGAGCTTATGCAGCAATTGTCTTCGTATTTAATAGCTTAATATCTATTAAGCAACATGCTTAATACTTTGTATTTTGTCAACTCTTCTATTATAGAGAGTATCCTTTCCATTATTTCACATGGTATCAACAGCTCTAGGTTTTTAGATACAATTATTTTTGTTTCCCGATTCCCATGAACCCTAGTATAGCCACCACCACCTTAGGGTCTACTGCTGCCACATCTACGTCAGTCTCCGATCCTTTGAGGATGAGCGCGGATGATACGGCGCATATCGCCTTCTCCGCGTCGCTAATCATGGTGCTTGCTTCTAACGTGCCGTTGAGTTCACCGCATGCTATTTTCTGCGTCCACACAGTCCACCTTCTCCGCGTCGCTGACCACGGTGCTTGCTTCCAACGTCCCGTTGAGTTTGCCACCCGCTGCTGCATACATCAATTCTCTAGCCGATTCCAATTCAAGCGCTCGCACAGATGTTCCAGAGCGCTATGCCGGTCCTACTCTCTCTGGTGACCCTGGCATGATCCCATCATCTTCTGCCGAGCCAGTTGGCCGTTGACCGTGATCCTCTCTGCTGCCCAATTCGTTCATTGCTCTTGCTTAAGGTATCTTCAGGGGTCTCCATATTATGGACACTACTGGCAGCCTACTATGGCATACATCGGACATCCGGCTGCAAATCTATATCAGAGTTTGTTGTATTTCCTGGTCCTAATCTAGTTTCATGGAAGTCCAAGAAACAACCAACTTTCTCGTGGAGATCTTATTGTCAAATATGTGTCTCATAGTCTTCAGCTGGCGGATATATTACTAAAAGTCTTTTTAGTAAGCAATTTCATTTTTTAAAGACAACTTGCGTGTTGTATCTCCCGCACAGTTTGAGGGGATCTAATAGCCTAACATCTATTTAGGAATATGCCTAATATCTATTTAGGAACACATTGTAGTTTGGCAACACTACTAAAAAACCTCGGTATAGGCACGGATTTTGGCTCAGATAACCCCTTAAAATTCCCAGACTATCGCTCTTGGCTCGGTTTTGGCTGGGAAAACAATTCCGTGCCACCTGGGTCGATCCAAACGTGTTGGCAAGGAATATAGGATCTGTGTCAACACTTGGCACGACCTTTGTCTAGAATTTCGTATCCCAAACTTAGCATCCAAATCCATCAAAATTTGGCACGGATATCCTTTGTCTCGGAATTTGCCTCGGATAGTAAGAACCCAACCAACCCAGTTTATATCGGTTCATGGATCGGATAAATCCGTGCCAAATAGTATTTCATGTATAAAAAAAATGTATATCGTACTTTTGTACGGTATACGTTTTTTATACATTTTTAATACGTTTTAATTTTTTATTTTTGACAAAAATGTAATGTTTTTGACCATACATAACAATTCACAATTCACATTTTCAAAACCACATACATCCACAATAATCACAATTCACAACTACAAGCATAACATAAACAAAATTAACATTAATAAGCAGTTAAGTTGAAAGAAAAAATTGTAAAACTGTAAGCAATCCAAGCAAATGACTAAAAAAGCCATCAGAAGCAGTTACAATAAAAAAATTGTTCAGAGTTTGGGAGTTCTATTAATAGCATTAAAAATATCATCCATGGGCATTTCATGAGAGTCGTTCAGAAGGCTGTTAATTCTGTGAGCGGTCGGTGTTCGGAAAGCTAAGAACTCAGGCAGCGGGACACTCGGGTTGACGCTCCGCACCTGCTCCAAATACGACATGAACATATTCGTCATGTTGGCCATCTGGGTTAGCCAAATCTGCTGCTGCTGGGCAAATCGGGTGTCAACTTGCTCCTGAATGCGGGCATCAATCTCTTCTTGGCTCAGTCCCGTGATTCAGCTTGTGCAATCCATGCTGCCCGACATCACCTCTACCTCGGAACCCATCCCAAACCGCCACCCCTTGTACTCCGGTATGGCCTTGCAAAACAACTCTGAATCATCAACGTCAAAGGACTTCCCCTCAGATTCTGCTTGGGCCTTCAGCTCATTGTACTTTTTCTGCAAAATATTACAAACAATTATATTTAGCAAGTGAAATAACAACTATTACAAATATTAATACTCATGTACATATATATAATTAATGTACCCTCGTTTCAACAACTCTTGGAGGAGGATCACCAGTCTTGGTCACATACACCTTCTCAAAAACCTCAATCTTTAAAGGCTTTCTCTTCATAGATTCAGTCTGTAATCACATCAAGAATCTTATGTTAATAAACTGTTAGTACAAATGAAATAACACAAAAATATAAACGTTTAGGAACTTTAATTACCATTCTTTGAACATGTGTGGTCACCGGAATCCGACCTCCACGATATTGCGAACCTCTTGCTGCCTCAGTGTTACGGGTTTTTTCCCTGCTTCACTCTTCTTCTTAAATTCTTCATAACCCCAATACTCCTTAAGAACACTCCAATGCTCCTTTGAAATCCACTCTGGCTTCTCATCCTTTCGTCTAGCTCTCCCAATATTTTTGCTCAACCACGATGAGGCACGGGATGCAAACCGCTTCTTTATTCTTTTGTGGACGTAGGGATCCCATTCATATTTGTTCTAAACAAAAATATAAAATAGTGTCACAAAACCTATACAAAAACATCAAACAAACTCCAATGTGATAACAAGGTTTTTAGCAACATATGAAGCTATACAAAACCTGAAACAGAGTCCACCAAACCCACGCTGGGCTTATCAGCGTGCTTGTAAGAATGCCAAGGGCCATGAAAGTTTGTCGTTAGAATACTAATGATAGTGTTCAGAACAGAAGGTTTGCTACATAACAATGATTAAATAATGTTGTTATTAAATAATACTTGTTTTAAAATTATGTAAACTTGATTAAGACTATTAATTACCTTCTCATTTCCAAGAAGGTTATCCATGTTTTTGTATGACATTGGGAAGGGATGTCATCATTCACTCGGGTGGGTGGTTAACTACCAGCTCTGGAGTGAACTGATTCAAGATCAATTTCGGTATTGGGAGAGTTATGGTTCACAATAGCTGTCCGACGGTCTGTGGTGCTTGCACCATGACTGCGACCACCATGCCCAGAACTAAAAGACTGAAGACTACTACCTCTACCAGATATCCTATTGAATTACATGACAGTACAAATTTCATACAAGGCAATAATATAATTTCATACAGTACAAATTTAATCCAGAATATTTTGTAGTGAACACATGCATATGCAATTTGTATACAGATAGAGTACAAAGAATATTCTGTAAAAAAGTGTGCAGTATTTATAAAATCCATACCGTGCACACATGCATATAGACTAAATAAAAATTACAGAATAACACCTAAAAAGTGTGAAATATACGGTATATTATGTAAAACATATACATCATACAGCATATTCTGTAAAATATATCAACTACCGAAATAAATTACACATCAAAAACATTCAGTAGTTTAAAAATATATAAACTACTGAAATAAATAACACATAAAAACATTAGGTAGTTTAAAAAAATACGTAAACTACCGAAATAAATAACACAAAAAAAATCTTTTAAATAATAATATAAACTACCGAACTAAATAACACATAAAAAAAATTTGCTTTAAATAAAATAGAAATTACCGAACTAAATACAAAAAACATTTTGTTTTAAATAAAATATAAACTACCGAACTAAATAAGAACTAAAAACTTTTTGTGGTAAAAAAATTCAAACTACCGAACTAAATAACACATAAAAAAATGACACATGACCTGGAATTAACTGGTACACGTGTGGTGGAGGAGGGTGTTGTAGAAGAACTGTCGTCGCCGTCGTTTAACTTTGCACAGACGAGGGTATACGTGTGGCGGAGGAGGGTGTAGTGTGGCAGTGGAGGGTGTAGTGCGGCGGAGGTGGGTGTAGTGTGGCGGAGGTGAATTAGGGTGTATAGGGGTGAAATGTGAAGTACGGATGGGGTAGTCGATGTTAGGTTTAAATATTTTCGGTTTTGGCACGAACTTGGGGTAACAAAAACTGAGTCAACAGGGTTTCCAGAGTACTCGAATGGTTTCTCGATGTTGGAACAAATATTTTTTGAACCAATATCCGTTTCAAGCTTTGAATCAAACGGCTGTTCAGTTTTCGCTGTTGTCACGACCCTTAGCGCCACCAACTTCCATGCCAACGTCTCGAAATTTAAATTCTTACCCGCCAATGGAATATTTGGCTCGACCTTGTCAGGGATATATCCGTGCCAAACTATTTGGCAATCCGAACGTCCTGACATGTCAGACGTTGATTGTTAGAGAGCATTTGCGACGCTTGGGGCACAGATTTATCCGTGCCAAATTTAAATAATTGGCGGCTCCGTCTAGAGGCACGATGTTATCCCAGACAAATCCGTTCCAAGTGTATAGAACTTATCTATAAATAGCTAATTTGAGCATTCCTGCCTAATATACATGAAAATAAAAAATGCTTAAAGTTGTAATGGAAAAATGTGAGAATTCAGCTGGAAAAAAACCAGATATGATAAAAACAGAGAGTTCAGGTGTGAAAAAACCCGAAAAATGGGATTTGTTGGGGCAACGAATTGATTATTTGAGAGAAACGTTGCAGTATATGGCGCCTGTTAATGATGCACCTAAAGAAAAAATAAATAAACTACTGGAAAAATGCAGTGCTGCAGAAGTGCAAAGTGAAGATGATAACAAATCAGTTTGAAGTTAGAAATTGTTATATCACTTATTAGCTTGTTGTTGTTTTCATTTAATTCTATGCTTCTCGTTTATAATAAACTTAAATTGTATGTTCCTCGTTTACGTAATTGATGTGTGTTTGTTGCCAATGTAATAAAATGTTGGAATTCAGTAGTTGGTTTGTTGGTAATAATGGTAATAATAATAATGATAATAATAATATCACATAATAATAATAATAATTAATATTTATTGTTTGAATGGAATAATTAAAAGGGGATACAACAACAACACCTACAAATTAAATAAAAATACAGATTAAAAGGTTCATTCATCCGAGTCAGGATCTGAGTCAGGATTGTCCATGTACTCTCCATCATCGGTGTCCTCCGGCTGAAAGTTCCAATCGTCTTCTTCATACTGAGATATTTCGTCAAGGCCGTCGTTGGGATCAGGGTCTATTTCGGCGCCAGTTGGATCTTCCAATTGGATATGTCCTTCATAAATATCTGGAGCTGGAGCTTGGAAAAACTCCTGTTGATAAACATCAATATCAACGTTTTTATGTATCACATGAGAAACAATTTTTCTCGGTCTAATTGTGCATGCGCTGACCCACGCGGAAGGTTTTTTCTTTGTAGTCGGATATTCCGCATAATATACTTGGACAACCTATTGAGCTAAAATGAATGGCTCATTTTTCTTGTAAACTCGTGTATGATTAACATCGACTAATTTATGTTTTTGATGTTGTATCACACCCCTCACAGGATCAACCCAAGTGCATCGGAATAGTACAATCGATAAGTCATTTTGACCTGGAAACTTCATCTCGAGTATCTCGTCCACATATCCAAAAAAATAGACTCTGAATTATCATAATTGCAGGTCGGGACACTGACTCCGATATTCATTGTGGGTTTATTGTTTCCGTAGGCACGTGTATGATATTTGTACCTGATGGATCGACGGACCAGGGTTGGCCGGAATCCACCGAGAGTAGGAGAGGAAATGGGGAGAGCGAACTGGTTTGCAAGTCTCACAGTATGAAAGTTTGAGTGCGATTGATAAAAGCTCAAACCTCCAGAATTCAATCCCTTTCCACAAGTTGGAAGGTGATATTTATACTAAGGAGAAAGGGAAATACTTGGTGCCCAAGTAAAAAGACACTAGTCTAATAGGAGAGGGACGCGTGTAAAGCTACTCTAACAAACTACCAGACTAAATGGTCTGGGAGCAGCCACGTGGAAAGTTGATTGGAGAGAGAGAGCCTCTGCTAGCTGGCTGATTGATCATTCCTCTAACAGAACTCCTGCCAAAGATCCCGTGTAGTTGTACGCAGATAATCTGGTATATTTCGTCAGCGCCGAGAGTGACGTGGCGATGTTACCTCACGAACTCATCCCTTGCGAATCTCATTTAAGTACATGGTGATTTTCTCCCGACCTCCAGGATTACTGAGGTCGGTATCTGGGGGCTCGGACCCATGTTGAGAGGATTCGTTCTGTTGTCTTCCATTCTTGCTTTGGAAGTGATTTGACCGCCTAGTGCTTTGATTGACGTTGACCTGGAGTGAGACTTCCGAGGTCAGACTTGGCGCCGACCTTGGACGTCCCGAGGTCGGGCTCATGGATCGTCGAGTTTAGTTGGCTCCTGAGCTCGATGTTTTCCCTACCTCGAGGTCGGGGTCAGGGTCGGTGGACTCCGTTATCCGCTGAGTTTACTTGTTTCCTGAGCTTGGTGCTTCCCGACCTTGGTGGTCGAGGTCGGGGTCGGATCCAGATGTGGGCTTAGTATTTTCTTGCTTCCGATGAACCCACAAGGCTCTCTACCGGCGATCGCGGTACCCCTGGGGTATACGGGAATATACTCCATCATGAGTCCCCCACTCTCCGAGGCGAAAGTGAAACTTGAGGTGAGAGATAGTAAATCTTCAATTTCCTGGGCGCGTTCACCCGGCAGGGGTGCTGCTCTTCCATGGTCATGTCAAAGGGGTACCTCATTAAAAACTCCGCTGAGGAAAAACCCTGTGGGAAAAAATCCTAACGGAGGAAAAAGAGTATACTCCGCTTTGCAATGAAGTCCGGAGAGGAGAGAGACGCCCCGCTGCAGAGAAGTATGAGCTCGAGCTTCTTGTTTCCCGCGTTCCAATCCTGCCTCATGGGTTAGTCGCCACGTCTGCGGCCCCGGCCGCGGGTTGATAAAATTTTTGTGTGGGAAAATTTGTGAGGAATATTAATCTATGTGCGAAGTTTGAGGATATACATGTTTGGTGCCGAGCCTGAGGTGACTGCGTTGTTCTGGGCTTGTTTGTTGTAGTCTTGTTTTTGCTGCTTTCTGATTTGTTTCCCGAGTCCCCCACTTACCAGTCCCCCACTCTTGTGGACTTAGAATATTTTCTAAGTGCGGAAGAGTATTATTTGTAGGGGGACGAGGCAGTTGCATTTATCGCTTGGTGGACTTTAGGAGAATTTGTTGCGTGTAGTAACGCTGACGTGTACAAATAGGAATCTTTACATATTCCTTTTGCAACATTTTTTGAATTGATAGCCGCTTCTCTGCATTTAATGCGAGGGATGGCATTTGAAGTGATTGTACGGCACCATCATTGTGCCTTTTTGCACGCCTTTCTGAAAAAACCTTTGAGTTTTTTGGGCGGCTGGAGATTAGTGCGCCACATGTAAGTCTTCCGTTCGATTTTGAAGGGAAGTATAAATGGCGAAAGCTTTCGTCTTTCTCCTTTGCGCTTTCTTTTGTATTCGAGTTTTCAGAGTTTTCAAGCATTTCAAGAGCTCGTCTTCTCCGGTTATTGCTTTGTGAAGTTTTAGTTTCCTCCGTCGACTCCCCCAACCAGGTTAGTCTCCGGCTGTAACTGCTCGTTCCTTTCCTGTCGTATTTTGGTCGGAAGAAACCCAGAATAAGGGTTTTTCCGTCAATTTCAGCTCTGTGAACAATGGGGGGTCTACAATCCCCCATTCTTGGTGAGGTTGGCACATCTGGACTCAGAATCGCATTCTGATGCTGGTTCGAGTGTTTAATTTCTGTTTGTAGGTCGGATTATTGGTCCTCAACCCCCAACCCCAGATATTGACTGTCTGTGTATACGTGTGTTCTTTTTTGCATATTTTGAAAAAATGTCTTCCCAAGGCGCTCCTGGAGATAGGACCGTCCCTCAACGCGAGGCTTGGGACGCCACTGTTGTGCTTGACGTGCCTCCCATCCGCTTTATTAGGAAGCGGAGAAGCAGCAAGAAGAAGTCTGGGAATGCGGTGGGCACCCTTGCGGAGAACGGTCCTCTCATGGACGTGTGTGCTCTTACTGACTGCGAGTGGGCCGAAGCCAGACGCATGGCCGGTCCGACTGTTGATATCATGAGACCTGAGGCGGGGAGCTTGGCGTCCTCCTGCCCTTCTGGCTTCTTTGCGGTTCATCTGGACGCGATGGATCACGGGTTTCGCTTCCCGCTGCACCCCTTCTTAGTGGAATATCTCAACTGGGTTGGGCTACTCCCTTGCCAGGTGACCCCCAATGGGTTCTACCTGATGGCTGCCTTCCTCCTGCGCTGCAAGAATCTGGGTTTGGAGGCCACCGTTGGTCTTTTTAGGCACTTGTTCCAGATTGGGCTTAACAGCTCTCTGGAGAATCAGGGCTACGCCCTCATCTCCCAACGATCCGGAAAGAGTGGGTTCTACCACAACCCGTCGTCTCACCATGGGTGGAAACACAGATTTGTGTTTGTCTGCACTGACAGGAAAGGCGGGTCTTCTTTCACTGCCCCAGGATCCCTTTCGTTCAATATGCACGATGCCGGTGCACTGGGTGAATTTGCCGATGATGTGGGCACCTATGTTGGGTACGGTGACCTGGACATCACGACTTTCCTGCCCGAGGAGAAGCTGAAGGACTTGGGCTTCGTCTTTTATACTGAGGTTCCTGATGAAGACCAAGGGGCGACTGTTGGTGCCAAGCCTCAAGGTGAGGATCAGGTTGGCACCCAGAAGGAAGCTGACATCGCTGCAGCTATCGCTGCATCCTTGGCAATGAGACAGGACTCTGGTGATGGTCCCACTGCTTCAGATGTGTTGGGCCCCAGTCCTCAGGCGAGGAGAGAGCTTTTGCCCATATGTCTCCTCCCAGGTCTGAATCTTCAGAGGATGAGGAGCCTGCGTTGGAGAGGAAGAAACCCTCTGGGAAGGTGTTCGCTCCTGGGCTTTCGAGTTCTGCAGGGATGGTAGATCCTGTGTTAGTACCCAATTTTGATAAGATTTTGATGATGCCACTATACTAAACACGTGTACATTGTGTCTCATTTTGTTCTAGTATTTACGTGAAAAATTAAATGTACAACTTTTGAGTCTAAGAAATATTACCGGAAAAATAAAAATGCAATAAGGTAAATTTTCTTTACCTTAATAGGATATTTTGAATCCTACCGGCAAATACTATTTGACTCAAAGATTATTCGTATGTCACATTTTTAGATAAAAGAAAGTAGAAGTATCAAGTGAATGATTGAGAGACAAACATTGACCGGCATTTATTGCCAAATATGTACTGGGTCTGAAGTCATGGGACTGCAGTTTGAAGTGAAGGTCCAGCGGCTAAATAATACTAGACAAGGAGATGAGCCCGCATTAAAGCTCCAACACAAGAAGACAAATGTACAATTTGTCCTTGCCAGAGTTTCAACGTCAGAGATTAATCCATCCTAACCAACGGATGAGATTAATTCAAAGGAGATGCCTATAAATATAGGCTGAAACGAAAGTTTCTAACCAAGCATTTGAGCATCCAAAGAGAGAATTTCTATCACGAGCATTTACGAGATATCTAGCAAAAGATAAAGTGCTATTCTAAACTTTACTCTCTGCTTGGACTCGTGCTTCACTAAACTTCCAGTTTACAAACCTTTCATAGCCAAATCATAGAAGTTTAGTTCCTAGTTGGAGGTTAGAACTTTCTTGTAACAAATCACATATTGATGTAAACACTTAGGAGAACAGTTGTTCGGATCCTACAGTGTAAGTAGATAGATAGAGTACCTTTTGATCCCCACTGGGTCATTAGAGAAAAGTCTAAGGACTGAGTAACTTTGAGTGGTGCTATACTCACTGTGAAAAACCTTCAATCTAGGCCTAAGTGTTGTAAAGGCTAGATTGGCACTAAGTGTATTGGGCTTAATACTTTAGTGAAATCCATATGAAAGAGGGTGAGACTGGACGTAGGAGGATTACACCACCTCTGAACCAGGATATACTGTGTGTTGATTTACATTCATTCAACAAAGCACACACTTAGCACTTCTCACAAAAAGATTGAAGTTTGCCAACAGAATCTTAAGCAGTTGTCTTAACTGACCCTACTGCTTAATCACTTACTTTCTTTGAGACCATTTTCACACCAGAGACGCACCTCACCATCACTAAAAGATCTGCTCTACCATTTCCCAGTAATTCACTTTCTAACTATAGCAGGTGCCTCAGCAATTCCCTGGTGACCACCCAACTGTTGAGCCCTCTGCTCATATAAAAGTCACTTCCTGTGACCATCTCAGTTTCACCAGTTAGTCATAAATATCATTCTCAAAAAGGGTGTTCAAAATCAATCCCTGAAAGTCAGATCAAAATCTTAGCAGGTACCTCAGCAGTTCCCTCATCACCACTCAACTGCTGACCCCACTGCTCATAGACATACATAACCGTTGAACATCACAATATTACCAGACTCCCTTAACATCATCAACAAGAAGTTTTACTCAAACGGATCTCTGAAAATCTGCTTATAACCTAAGCAGTTGGCTCAGCAATTTCCTCAGTACCACCCAACTACCGAGACCACTGCTCCAGTAAAACTTCACCTTATTCCTGCTAAAGCACCTTATCTGAAATCCCTCATCATCCTAAACAATATTCCATCATCATTTTCATCATAAAGTCTGTATTTATCTAGCAGTTGCCTCAGCAGTTCCCTACTACCTAGCCAACTGCTAAGCCAACTGCTAGCTATCTAAGTCCAATCTTCCCCAGATCAGAAAGTGGTTAAAACACCCATTATATAAAGGGTAAAGACTTCCGTTGTGCATCTATTAATATCTCAAAAGATTATAGATCAACTCCTCTAGAGGAAAATCTTTGTAAAGGTAGAAAAGATTTAAAAGTCTATTCACCCGCCCTCTAGACTTTTACCCTATCCGGGACCATCAAGTGGTATCAGAGTGGAGTGTTCCTAGAGTCATTTATTGACTAGTTTGAACTAAAGATCCAAAGCCACTTCCCCTCTCAAACACTTTCTAAACAATGGACAGTCAACTAACCAAAAACCTCCTATTCAACTTAAACAAATTTGATGATTGGAGAATCAGGATGAAGACACATCTCAATGCCTTACATGATGAGATGCCGGAAGTGATCACTACTAGACCTATCAGATAATGAAGGTCAGCACATCCAAAACTGATGACTAGGAGGATGTGTACATTCTCAAGCCCAAACTAGAATGGACAACTGAGGACAGAAAGGGAAATAACATTGATAACATTGCCAAGGATATTCTCTTCAAATCTGTTGATGAATCCATATTTCCCAGGATTAGGAAATGTGAAACTGCAAAGGACGTTTGGGATGAGCTCACAAAAATTGGAGCTGGTGATGAACAGGAGAAGCACAATAAACTAACCATGGCCCTCAAGAAATTTGAGAACTTCAAAATGCTGCATAATGAGTCCATCCATGAGATGGAATCCAGGTTCCTAAAGATCACAGCAGAGATCTCAGACCTAGGGAAAGATCTACCTCAAAAAGAGATTTCCCTTAAAGTCTTGAGAAGCATGCCCTCTAAATGGAACATGAAGGTGACTGCTATGAGAGATAGCAGAGATCTAAGAATCTTATCAAATGATAAGCTCTTCAGTGATCTCAAAGCCTATGAATTTGAGATGAAGGAAATAAAAGAAGAAAAGGAAGATGAATCGAAGACACTAGCTCTAGTGTCTGAGCCTAGCCCTTCAAAATCCAGTGAAAAATCCCTCAACAACCTCCTTACTGACGACCTGTTTGCCATGTTTGTAAGGAAGTTTAAAAGGTTCATGAAGAAGGAGGGAACTGCTCCAAAAAGACCATACAATCTGCCACCCAGGAGACAAGGAAGACCTCAAACCAGTGAGGAAACTGTCATGTGCTACAACTGTAGACAATCAGGACATTACAAGAATGAATGCCCTCTGCCCTTAGCCCAGAAATATCAAGGGCAGCAGAGAACTGGTTACAAGGCTGATTACAAGGACTTCAAAGACAAAAGACAAGCCTTTGTTAGTGAAAAGAAAAAGGAGGAACCCCAATCTGAAGATGAAAGCAGCTCAAGTGATGAAAGCTCTTCATCTGAGAGCTCAGAGGAAGCACTTCTATGCCTGGGATTCTGGCAGGTGGGTGAAGATGGCAGCAGTTGTCTCACTGCAGAGAGCAGCAGGTGGCTAAGTGAATCTTCCACCAGCTCAAGTGAAAATAATGCAAGCAGCTCTCTCAAATGCTTAATGGCCAAGGACTACTACAACGATGTCGAGGTAACATCCTGCTCCTCCTATAGCTCTAGTGATTCTGGACCAAACAATATAACACTAGAATCTTTATTACAAGATTTCCAGAAAGTCCAAAATCACCACGTTCTCTTAAATGCTGAAAATGATAGACTGAAACAAGACATTAAGGCAATTCATTCCAAATTACTAGATGCCTTAAGGAAAAATGATGTCTTAGAAAAAGAGAACAAAGAGCTGAGAAACTCCAGCAGAAATAGTAAAGACTCTCACCCTACTGCTAAAGTTACTCCAAACAGGAAGAAAAGAGGTCTTGGTTACTCATCCCCCACCAGACTCACTCAAAACAGTACATCTACAAACAATACTTCATACACAAGAAAGCTCACTTATCAAAAACCTCATCCCCCAAATGTTCCCAAAAGAAGGAACCAACCTCCTTCCAAACCAAAATCCAAACACATGTATAAATCAACACCTCCTCACCATCTAAACCAAAGAACCTGTTGGAACCCAATCAATAAGACCAACCACAACAAAAATACCAAGCAGACTCCTCAAATAAATAATCCATTTCCCACCTCAAAGAGGAAAAGGATTAACAAGTATATAGCCATCCCTTTTGATTACAACATCTCAAATGGCTATAGACTAATCTGCTTAGAACTCAATGTTTCTAGATGGGCATGGATGCCTAAACTTGTACAAGGGAAGTCGCCCACTAACCTGTGGGCTACTGCTCAACATTAATTTATACAGGAAAGTGCCGGAGCAGCTGAAACACAAACATGGTACATAGATTCAGGCTGCTCCAGGCACATGACGGGCAGCAGACGGCTCCTGTCAAACTATACAACAAGGGAAGGACCCCAGGTAACATTTGGGAATGTGGAAAAACAAGGAGAAACCAAAGGAGCAGGAGACCTATCAATTAATGGACTTACAATCCAAAACATATCATATGTTAAGGGTTTAAAGTTAAATCTCATAAGCACAAGCCAGCTCTGTGACAATGGCTACAACGTTACATTCTCCAAAGACATCTGCTTGATCAGAGATGTCAAAAATGACAAACTTGTGCTCACTGGTAAAAGGAAGAATGACATGTATATTGTTGATTGGAGTTCTGCAAAGGAAGGAATTTGCTTAGTAACAAAGGCAGATTCAAACTTAAGTTGGGAATGGCACAACAAATTAAGCCATCTAAACTTCAAAACAATCAACAAACTGTCCAGAAAAGGTTTGGTGAAGGGACTCCCTGAAATCAACTTCAAAAAGGACCACCTCTGTGATGCTTGTCAAAAAAGGGAAACAAACCAAGGTATCTTTCAAATCAAAAGAAGTTGAATCATCAACTAGGCCCTTAAGCCTTCTACACCTTGACTTGTTTGGACCAGTTGAACCAACAAGCTTAAGTGGTAGAAGGTACACCCTGGTTGTAGTTGATGATTATTCTAGATTCACTTGGACCATATTTCTAAAGAAGAAGAATGAAACAGAGAAGAAACTGCCTGAATTCATGAGGCTAATTCAAAACGAGAAAAGTCTCTCAATCCAAAAGATTAGGTCAGATAGAGGTACTGAATTTCTCAACTCAATAATAATTCAGTAATGTGAAAAAATGGAATCCATCATCAAACCTCAGCAGCAAGAACACCTCAACAAAATGGTGTTGCTGAAAGAAGAAACCGAACTCTCAAGGAAGCAGGAAGGACAATCTTAGAAGCAGCTGGATTACCCAAAAGATTTTGGGCAGAAGCAATCAACATTGTTTGCTACACTCAAAATAGAAGTCTTATTCATAAGACTCACAAGAAGACACCATATGAGCTATGGAAAGAAAGGAAGCCTAATATCAGTCATTTCCATGTGTTTGGATCCAAATGCTTTATCCTAAACAATGGAAAAGACTATCTCAATCCATTTGATCCCAAATCTGATGAAGGGATCTTCCTGGGCTACTCAACAACTAGCAAGGCATTCCGAATTCTCAACAAAAGAACTCTGGTGGTAGAAGAATCAATCCATGTGGTATTTGAAAACCACTCCACTGCTCAAGTAAAAGAAAAAGGTGAGTCATCAAAATCAAAGGACACTGAAAAGGCTCCAAGCTGCCTTCCAAATAATAGTGTTCAAAAGGATGAAAATGAAATTGACTCAAAAGGCAGCCGACTGCCAGCAGTTGCCTCAAATGGCAACCAACTGCCAGCAGTTGACTCAACTGACAGTCCACTGCCAGCAGATGACTCACCAAAGGACAACCTTCCAAGCACTCATGATATTCCCAATCTTGCTACTCTACCAGATAATAGTGAAGAGGAAAAAGAGGAGAATGATGAACAACAAGTTCAATCCAAAACAACCACATCTGATGTTAGATGGTTGAGCAAACATCCTCCTCACCAAATCATTGGAAATATCAATACAGGGGTTCTTACCAGATCATCAATTCGGAGAGAAGCACTATTCACATGCTTCATCTCTCAAATTGAACCCAAGAAAATTGAAAAAGCCCTGCTTGAATCTGACTGGATACAAGCCATGCAAGAATAACTCAACCAGTTTGAAAGAAACAATGTATGGGAGCTTGTGTCCAGACCCTATCATCAACATGTGATAGGAACTAAATGGGTATTCAGAAACAAAATGGATGAGGAAGGCACCATTATCAAGAACAAGGCAAGACTGGTAGCCAAAGGCTACTGCCAAGAAGAAGGTATAGATTTTGATGAGACATTTGCACCTGTTGCCAGATTGGAGGCAATAAGAATCTTCTTGGCTTATGCTGCTCATAAGCAATTCACAGTCTATCAAATGGATGTGAAAAGTGCCTTCCTGAATGGTCTACTAGAAGAGGAGGTCTATGTGGAGCAACCTCCTGACTTTGAAATCAATAGAGAGAAAGATCAAGTCTACAAATTGCACAAAGCTCTTTATGGACTCAAGCAAGCCCCAAGAACATGGTATGACACTCTCTCTGAATATTTAGTGAATAATTGATTCACTAAAGGCAAAGTAGACAAGACTCTATTCAAAATTGAAGAAGGTCCCCACATACTGCTTGTTCAAATCTATGTTGATGACATGATTTTTGGAAGTTCAAATAAGCACTATGCGAGAAATTTTCAACTCTCATGCAAAGCAAGTTTGAAATGAGCATGATGGGAGAGTTGAATTATTTTCTGGGGTTACAAGTAAAGCAGAATCCAAATGGTATCTTTATCAACCAAGCCAAGTATACAAGAGATCTCATGAAAAAGTTCAAAGTTGAGAACAAGTCCACTGTGAAAATTCCCATGAACACATCCCAAGGTCTAAGTCAAGATGAAGATGGAAAAGATGTTGATCCTACACTTTATAGAGGCCTAATTGGTTCCTTGTTATATCTCACCACTAGTAGGCCAGATATATCCTACTCAGTTGGTGTATGTGCAATGTTTCAATCAAAGCCCAAGGAAAGCCATCTTCTGGCTGCAAAGAAGATTTTGAGTTATCTAAAAGGTAATCCTAACTCTGGATTATGGTACCCAACAAATGGAGGCTTTGACCTCTATGGATATTCAGACTCTGACTTTGTCGGGTGCAAAATTGACAGAAAAAGTACCTCATGTACTTGTCAGTTAATTGGTGGAAGACTTGTCTCGTGGTTCAGCAAGAAACAAAACTCAATTGCTACTAGCACTGCCGAAGCTGAATACATAGCTGCAGGCAGCTGTTGCGCTCATATCCTATGGATGAAACAGCAATTGAAGGATTATGGAGAAGAAACAAAGGAGATTAGCATACTGTGTGATAACACAAGTGCTATATCCATAAATCATAATCCAGTGTTCCACTCAAGAACCAAGCACATTGAGATCATGCATCACTTTATTAGAGAGCATGTTGAAAAGAAAACCATCAAGTTAGAGTATATTCCCACGGAAAAGCAGTTGGCTGACATATTCACCAAGCCACTGAATGAAGCCACGTTCACTGAACTTAGACAAGAGTTTGGAATGCTAGATGACCTAGATCAAGTGAAGGAATAGCCCTACACCCATTCAGGGGGGACATAACTCCATGATCAAGGGGGGATTTCTAGCCACCTGCTGAGGGGGAATTTTTGTGAAGTACTGATAACCCGCTTTCGCGGCGTTGTAGTAAAACGGAGTCTAACATTTCGGTTTTTCCCCGAGTATCGTGTATCTTGAGGAATGGCGGAGGAGTTTTCTTAATTTAGTCTTAGTGACGGGCTATCGCTAATTGTTGGAAGCTTTTTCAATACAAAAGGGTGATTGTATTCTAGACTAGGCCAAATTGCACAATTACACTAGAAGCAAATTTCAACTAAAAGATTTAAGATTTAAATATTCTAAAAAATTATTGAGGCAAGTAAGGGCAATGAATTGAGTAATTGGAAATGGATATATTCTTGGACCTAGTAATTAGGGGAATTAAAACAACAATTGGACTAATAATTTCTTTTCTCATAGACAAGAATAGAAATTACTTTCATTAATTTGTCCTATTTCTAGGTTTCATTAATGTATTCAAAAATGGTTGGCTTGAATTAAATTCTAATCTCATAGACAAGGCAGAAATAATTCTCCAAAATTTTAATTAATAACAATAGCCAAATTCATTAACTAATTAAATTCATTATTTAAGCAATTTGAATTTATTTCTCATAGACAAGATGTAAATCCATTTCATTAAAATCATCCTATTTCTAGGCCTTATTAATGTGCTTGAATAAAGTTGGCTCAAATTACTTTCTAATCTCATAGACAAGTTAGAAATAATTTTCCAAAATTTAATTAATGAAATTGGCTAAAAATTATTAACTACTAATTCATCAAATTGAATAACTAGCTCAATTAATTAATTTTAACCCCTAATTTTCGGCTAAAAAGTCAATCCATATTCCTTTACTCAATTCATGCCCAAAACAAATTTAGCTACTAAACATTATTTTTGCATTCAACAATATGGTAAATAAATTGAAAATTAACAAGGAATTAAACATGTATAATAGCAAAAATTAAACAAAAATAAGATATTGTCAAAATAAACTTTCTGGAACTACAATATGATTTTTTGGAATTTTTCACGAATTTTTAAACCTAAAATCCAATTTTAACCCTAATTGATAATTTTCCCACTTTTAACTACAAAATACAAAAGGCAATTAAAAATAGGCTAAATTCGTTCTAATTTTTTTGTTGACTACTAGGGGTGATATTACAGTGAAATAAACTGGAATTAGGGCCGAGACTATTTTTTTTCTATTTTTGTGTAATTAATTTAATTTATGCAATAATAACACCTAATTACCAAAATTAATTAAAAATTACTTGCACTTCGTGAAAATTAACTTTATTCAGATAAATAACAACCTTGAGGCTAGTGAACAACTATATAATTAATTGGAATGAATTCAACATCAACAACTATTTTATTTAATTTATGGAAGAAAATGCGAAATACTAAATAAATTTTCTGGAAATATTCGAAGAACAGATCGAGAAAACAAAGCACAGATTCAGATTCTACTCGTTGAGAAGATGAAAATACATATAAAGAACTTACAATTTGAAGCTAAAATGAAGAAGATATGAAGATTTGAAGTTTCTCTCTCCCAAAAATCCTTAGAGCTGCGGAAATAGCCAAAGAAGAGGACTTTTTTGAACTGAATTAGGGTTGGAAGAAGTGTGTTTGAGCTCAGCAAAAATCGGGGTATTTATAGCAAAAAAAATCTGGCAGGCGGCCAAACAGGCGGCCGCCCCTGGTTCTGGCCCGGCCGCCTTCCGTCACATCACCGGCAGGACGTGACGCCGGTCAACTCATCCGCCGCAGGCGGTCCAGCAGGCGGCCGCCTGCCGTCAAATCCCACCGGCCGGTGGTTGGTTCGTCGCCTTGTGCCGCAGGCGGCCATCGAAGGCGGCCGCCTTCCGTCCAGTGTCGGCCGCCTTCCGTTTTTCTCCGGTCCGGTCAAATTTGATCAAAATTGACTTTTTTCAAAAGTTGGTAGGCGGCCTGGTAGGCGGCCAATCTGGGCGCCTATTTGGGCGCCTGTGAGGTTTTTTGTCCGTCTTGTTCTGAATTTTGTGCTCTTCAACTTTTCCTTCTGGACCACTTTGAAATTCTGCTTCCTTTTTTCGGTATGATATCATTTGTTACTCAAATTGACGGATTTTGTGCTAAATTGACCCGAAATTTCATCAAACATATCATGAATGTGATTTTTACCTGATTTCACGAAACTTGAACCAAAATATATAAAACATGCCTTGTTTTTCTGTTTTTCAATCCAAAATCACTTAAATTTGATAAGAAAAATAAGTACAAAAATTGACTTATCAAGTACTCTGGAGTAGGCACCTGCTAAAGGTAGGCTACTCAAAACATCAAAGGAATGAAGCATCAAGGTCCAAATAAGTCCACTATCAAGATATCAAGATCAAAAAGAGTCAAAATTCACAAAATTGGCTCAGCAGTTGACTGCATCATAGCAAGCAGCGGGCTCAGCAGGCGACTGGCCACTAGCCCACTGCTACTTGTAAAAAGGAAGAATATACACACTCTCTCAACAAGGAGGGAGACAGCTAGAAAGGGAAGGAAAACTAATGTAGGTAAAAATCATGGCTCAATATTTCGTACAGGTAACTGCCAGAAGGTGACTGCCTCTGCAGTAGGCCCCTGCTTCAGACCAGCAGTTGGCTCAATTTCTGACAAATGTACAAGGAATCTCAGCCCACGGCTTATATCATCTTGATCACCTCATATCAAGGATTCCAGAAAGGTGCCTATTGTTCTCAGATATCATCAAAAATCTACTCAGAAATGAGCCCCCTGCTACCATTGTGAACACAATTAATGCTGAAAGGCCAGCCGTATTCTCCAACGGCTATATTCCAACGGCTAGTTCCCGATAGCCTATAAATTCGTCCTCCGTACAATTCCTCTCACTTTTCACATTGCAATCTCTCTCCACTCAATTCTAAGCTCTCAAACCCTCTAAAAAGCTTTCGCACTTAAACATACACTTCCATCCCCACACACACCAAAGATGGCCTCATTAAACCAAATTTCCAAATCCATCTTCACCGATTCCATTCTAAACACTCCCAAGATCCTTGAAAAGGCAGAAAACCAAGACCTAATGAGGAAGCTCCTAAGAAACCTTGAAACGACGGGGCTAATGACAATGGCTACCTTCCCCTATCCTTGTTTTTATCCAGAAACAATAGTAGAGTTCTACGTTAACTCCACGCCTAAGACACTGAAATCCATTGTACTTGGATTTGAAGTAGAGATCAAGGAAGAAGAAATAAAGGAACTGCTCTCCTTACCTGGGGACGAAGCCCCAAATGTGACAGACCTCAACCTAGACGAAGAAAGCTTCAAAGATACAGTCTTCCTACCTAGTGCTCAACACCTCAACACACTAAAAGTGAAGAAGAAGTTAATGGTTCAAGAGTACTCCCTTCTGCTCGACATCCTCTACAAATGCATTGACACCAAAAGCACGGCTCTAGATGAAATCAACGCAAAAAGGGCAGTTCCATTGGCTGCAATTATCTCAGGCATCCCTCACAACTGGTCAAGATATGTCCACAACCAACTTCAAGAATTTGTCAACAAATCTCACGAAGAAAGAAGAAAAGACAACACCTTCCCATGGGTAGGCTACGGCTATCTCATTGGAGAACTCTTGAAAAGGAAAGGACTGGTAGGGGAAGTCAAAGAAGAAACCAACTGGAGGAAATTCCTCCACCAAACCTCCAAAGAAGGGGCTCCACAAATACCAAGGGCAGACCCCTCCTTTGTCTCCAACGAACTACTCTTGGTATCTTTCAAAGTGGATACCAAGACAGCAAAACGGCTTAGATCTGGGTGCAAGGCAAGCACATCCAAGAAACCAAGGACGACAACAAGAAAGCTACAAGCCGAAATGGAAGAAGCAGCATCTTCTGTGGCACCCATTCAAGAAGAAGAAGCTGTGGCCTCCCCTCTTGCCATCATTCAAGAAGAAGACGCAGTTGCCTCCTCTCCCCTAGCCATCAAGGATACATCAGAGCACTCACCCAGCTCATCAAAAGCAAGTAATAGCTCTGAACTACCCTTATCTGTATTCATTCCAAGAATGACTCAACAGGGAGAGCAGGTGACTCCCCAAGATACAGAGCAGATAATACAGCTAGAAGAGCGAGTGGCTCTCTTACTAGAGTAGGTGGGTGCTTCATCTCCAGCAGTGGACTCATCCAAGCTGCCCCTCCAAGAAGCTGCGCAGGTGGCTCCTCTCAACGAGCAGCCCCCTCCATCACAAGCAGTAGAGTCACTCAAAATCAAACCCCTAGAGCAATTGGACGCTGAATTTACAAGAGTCAAGGCCTGGAGATCATGGAAGCTATCTAGGAGCCGCCTTCAAGTTGAAAACTTCGCACACTTTGTCGAAGAAGAAGACTTTGTGGTGGATTGGGTAGGCACTGAAGATATGGCGGAAGCAACCAAGATGCTAAAGATCAATCAAGTCTACGCACTAAAGAAGAAGAATCTCACTGCCAAATCTCACATAGAAAATGGCAGTGATGATGATGACGATGATGATGATAATGCACCCAGAGGACATCCGCGCACAAGAGGTAAACAAACC
This sequence comes from Cuscuta europaea, assembly GCA_945859875.1. Classification (NCBI taxonomy): domain Eukaryota; kingdom Viridiplantae; phylum Streptophyta; class Magnoliopsida; order Solanales; family Convolvulaceae; genus Cuscuta; species Cuscuta europaea. The sequence goes on along the minus strand of CAMAPE010000065.1, from coordinate 355,004 downwards.
GTTCACTCCTCCTCCTCTAGTGATAAACAACTCAGACAGACCCTTGAGAAATCAAGGTTGGAAACTAAAGGAGGTGGGGAATCCTCTAAGGCACCCCAGAAACTGTTGGTTGCTACTATCCAGCAGGGGACTGCTATGATAGATCTCAACTTGGAACCCCACCAAGAAACAGCTCATGAGCAGCCTGCCACGTCCAATGAAATTAAAAACCAACTTCAGCATGAGGATGAAGAAGACACTCCAACACTAGCAGAGGTCTTCATCAACGAAAGAAGAGCAACCACAAAATTCATTAGCAACGCTGAGGTACGCCTACACAAGAGACTGATCTAAATGAAGAAGCACTTTGATGAGCTGCTAGAAATGAGGTTCGTTGAAGTACATTGCCATCTAAAAAGCAATTTGATGATACAACAAGTATTCAACTCAGAGCAGAAAGCTCAGCTCAACATTCAACTCTCAAACCAACCAGCTCAGATGGAGGCACTTCGCAACGAACTTGACGCTTTGAAAGCCAGTGATGAAGAGCTGGAAAATCAGATTGTTGACTCACTGAAGAAGTTAAGGGAAAAAGAACTAGCAGTGGCCTCCCAAGCAGCAGAGCCCTCTGCCCAGGTACCTCCTACCATTGCTTTACCTCCAAATCTTGAGCAGGCCCTTAAGACCATTCAAGAACATGAGGAATTCATCCGAAACATAAAAAAGGAGGAGCTTCCAGCAATGCTTAATCTCTCTCAGACGGTTGTAACAAAGCAAGTCGAGCACTCAAATGCCATTGGACAAACTCGAACAGACATGGCATCCAACCTCAACTCCCTACACCAAGCAACTCAAAAGGCATTCCTACAGCATGGAAGTGACCTTCAGAGACTGGGACAAAACTTGGAAACCACTAACCAACAGCTTCAAAACCTGAAAAATGAACTCAGGGATGAAGTGAAGACTGACATTATGGACATCAACAATCACATCAAGGCCCTATCCATTCAAGTCTATGGACTCAATCCAATAAGAAGAACAGCTGATGACATTGATGATGAGATTGAGGATCTTTTTGATGAAAGCTACATCCCTGATGCTGCCAAAAGGGGGAAAATACTCCTTCAACACAAGCAGGTCCCTCCTCCCTCAAAAGATCGCAAGCAGCTAAGAAAGCAGCAGAAACCAGAAAGAAAAACCAATGCCTCAAAGAAGAAGCTGAGATCAGAAGAAGAAAAGCCGAAGAAGCCAAGAAGAAACAAGAAGAAGACAAGCAAGAGTAGGCTAGATATTGAAGTCCGAAAAAGAATATAAACTATTGTACTCTAGAAAGTAGAGCAATGTACAAATTTCAAATAAAATCAATAAAAATGTTTGTTACTTGTGTTGTATAGTTTTGGCATCATCAAAAAGGAGGAAATTTTTAGTACTCAATTTTGATAAGATTTTGATGATGCCACTATACTAAACACGTGTACATTGTGTCTCATTTTGTTCTAGTATTTACGTGACAAATTGAATGTACAACTTTTGAGTCTAAGAAATATTACCGGAAAAATAAAAATGCAATAAGGTAAATTTTCTTTACCTTAATAGGATATTTTGAATCCTACCGGCAAATACTATTTGACTCGAAGATTATTCGTATGTCACATTTTTAGATAAAAGAAAGTAGAAGTATCAAGTGAATGATTGACAGACAAACATTGACAGGCATTTATTGCCAAATATGTACTGGGACCGAAGTCATGGGACTGCAGTTTGAAGTGAAGGTCCAGCGGCTAAATAATACGAGACAAGGAGATGAGCCCGCATTAAAGCTCCAGCACAAGAAGACAAATGTACAATTTGTCCTTGCCAGAGTTTCAACGTCAGAGATTAATCCATCCTAACCAACGGATGAGATTAATTCAAAGGAGATGCCTATAAATATAGGCTGAAACGAAAGTTTCTAACCAAGCATTTGAGCATCCAAAGAGAGAATTTCTATCACGAGCATTTACGAGATATCTAGCAAAAGAGAAAGTGTTATTCTAAACTTTACTTTCTGCTTGGACTCATGCTTCACTAAACTTCCAGTTTACAAAGCTTTTCACTGCCAAATCATAGAAGTTTAGTTCCTAGTTGGAGGTTAGAACTTTCTTGTAACAAATCACATATTGTTGTAAACACTTAGGAGAACAGTTGTTCGGATCCTACAATGTAAGTAGATAGATAGAGTACCTTTTGATCCCCACTGGGTCATTAGAGAAAAGTCTAAGGACTGAGTAACTTTGAGTGGTGTTATACTCACTGTGAAAAACCTTCAATCTAGGCCTAAGTGTTGTAAAGGCTAGATTGGCACTAAGTGTATTGGGCTTAATACTTTAGTGAAATCCATCTGAAAGAGGGTGGGACTGGACGTAGGAGGATTACACCACCTCTGAACCAGGATATACTGTGTGTCGATTTACATTCATTCAACAAAGCACACACTTAGCACTTCTCACAAAAAGATTGAAGTTTGCCAGCAGAATCTTAAGCAGTTGTCTTAACTGACCCAACTGCTTATCCTACTGCTTAATCACTTACTTTCTTTCAGACCATTTTCACACCAGAGACGCACCTCACCATCACTAAAAGATCTGCTCTACCATTTCCCAGTAATTCACTTTCTAAGTATACCAGGTGCCTCAGCAGTTCCCTGGTGACCACCCAACTACTGAGCCCTCTGCTCATATAAAAGTCACTTCTTGTGACCATCTCAGTTTCACCAGTCAGTCATAAACATCATTGTCAAAAAGTGTGTTCAAAATCAATCCCTGAAAGTCAGATCAAAATCTGAGCAGGTACCTCAGCAGTTCCCTCATCACCACTCAACTGTTGACCCCACTGCTCATATACATACATAATCGTTGAACATCACAACATTACCAGACTCCCTTAACATCATCAACAAGAAGTTTTACTCAAATTGATCTTTGAAAATCTGCTTATAACCTAAGCAGGTGGCTCAGCAGTTTCCTCAGTACCACCCAACTGCCGAGACCACTGCTCAAGTAAAACTTCACCTTATTCCTGCTAAAGCACCTTATCTGAAAGCCCTCATCATCCTCAACAATATTCCATCATCATTTTCATCATAAAGTCTGTATTTGTCTAGGAGTTGCCTCAGCAGTTCCCTACTACCTAGCCAACTGCTAAGCCAACTGCCAAGCCAACTGCTAGCTATCTAAGTCCAATCTTCCCCAAATCAGAAAGTGGTTAAAACACCCATTATAGAAAGGGTAAAGACTTCCGTTTTGCATCTATTAATATCTCAAAAGATTATAGATCAACTCCTTTAGAGGGAAATCTTTGTAAAGGTCGAAAAGATTTAAAAGTCTATTCACCCCCCCCCCCCCCCCCCCTCTAGACTTTTACCCTATCCGGGACCATCATCCTGCCAAGGTTGAAGTTGAGTCAGTCAAGAAAATGGTAGATCCAGCCAAGGTTGAAGTTACTCCATCAGTAACCATTCACATAGTATATAGACCAGCATTGTGCTAATGTTGAAGGCCCCCATGCTAGTGAAACCAAAAACGGATCAACAATACCCTTTTTATCATCACTCAATATCTAGAAATAAGAAAATGTTAGTGAGATTTTAAATTGGGTGGTGAATATTACAATATTTAGAATTCAATAATGTATATTAACATACCATGCTCTTGAACCATGATGCAAAATCACTCGCGATCATCGCATCCACCTCCTCACTTGAATAATCTTGAAAATATTCTCTAAACTCACTATATAGTACAATGAAAGATGAAAGTTCATCAAAATGTAGGTTAGATTGAGAAATAAATGATGAAGTAATTCCACAATTATCATACTTGTAGAAGGTAATAACCTCTGGACAGTTCATCAAAATGTAGGTGTGTGCAATGCGGAACTCATCTCCCACTACATGACGGTGCATTCTTCTACCATAACCTTTCCCAGGATAGTTGAAGATTGAAATCATTAGGTCATACAATCCCGGATCAATATCGTCATTTCTGGCAGGTCTTTTCCGCTTAGTCATGACTTCTCGTTCAAAATAGAAGGAGGAAAATGTAGAAACCTCTTCTCTGATGTACGCTTGGCACATAGAAGCTTCCATGTGTGCTTTATTTGTCACCTTTTTTCAACTCCCGTAAAAACCTAATAAAAACATACTTAACAAGTAAAAGCATAATTTATTCACCAAACGTAATAATAAAAGCATATTTATTCATAACAAATTTACCTCTTAAATCCGTACATCCATCGATAAAATCCAAGACCTCTCTTCATAGCTTCAAATGGAAGATGGATTAGTAAATGTTCTATTACATCAAAAAAGGATGGAGGAAAACCCTTTTCTAGATTACACATAGTAGTGGGAGCTTTACAGTGAAGTTCCTCCAAAGCAGTTCGACTTAATACAAGCGAGCATATTAACCGAACCAATTGACAAACATCACTAATGCACGCCCATACATTATCCGGAACATTTTCCCTCATAACAACAACAAGTAATCGTTGCATGAGGACGTGACAATCATGGTTCTTCATACTCTTAATTGACAACTTCTCTAAGTCAACATAATTTGCGGTCATCTAGTCAACTACTTTCTTGAAGGGACCTTCGTAATCTGGGCTCGTAGCAATTACCGGTCTAGCACAATACAATGCCACATCGTTTCTTGATGATAGGCCGTCCTTGGTTTTTCCGTTAAAGTTCATCACTGTGTTAAAAACGTTATCAGATTTTTTTTTTCAATATGCATGACATCCAAGTTATGCCTAAAAAAGATCTTTCCAGTACGGCAAACTCCAGAATATACTTTTTCGTCCATTTATGATGAATCAGATATCCCTCTGGATACTGAAGAGGATCATCTATGGCAGTAGGGATGGAGCGCACGCGATAATAAATTTGATATCCTGTCAACCTCATAGGTGGTGGATCAAGCTCAGTGCGCCCCTTTAGAAATGACTTCATATCCTTTCGATATGGATGGTTCTGAGGAAGGAATCTTCGATGGCAATCAAAGTAACATGGCTTGCGGCTATTCTTGAGCCAAAATGCATTTGACTTCTTCATACAAACAGGACACCCCATCAGACCAGCGGTGCTCCAGCTAGAAAGCATTCCATATGCTGGAAAATCATTATTTATTGTCCACATAACTGCAGCTTTCAAATTAAATATTTGATTCCTGGAAACATCATATGTTGGAACACCTACATCCCATAACTGTTTGAGCTCTTCCACCAATGGCTGCAGGTATACATCAATTCTCTTCTTTGGATTACCTGGTCCTGGACACATTAATGACAAAAACATAAAATGTTATTTCATACACATGTCTGGGGGAGATTATATGGTGTAACGATAATTGGCCAACATGAGAATTATCCCCCGAATTGATAATACGAGGCAAAGCCATCAGAACATAACCCAAGTCGAACATTGCATGCCTCAAAAGAAAATATTGGATAGCACCGGTCGAAATGCTTCCATGCCTCAGAATCTGATGGGTGACACATTAACTTATCTTCAGTCTCATGTTCCACATGCCACGTCATGTGTTTAACCATGGCATTCGAGTCATACAACCTTTGCAACCGTGGGGATAAAGGAAGATATATTAACTTAGATGACGCAGACCTTTTGCGTGGTTTCCAAGTCATGGCTTATACAGGTTTGTACCTATCCGCAGTACAAAACTTACAATGGGTCAATGCCTCATCGTTCTTCCAAAATAACATGCATCCCATTGGGCAAACGTGAATTTTAATCATGGGAAGACCTAACTCTGAGACAAATTTTTTCATATTGTAGTAAGTATCAGATAGACAATGATCACGCGGTAACATGCTTCCAACAGAGTCTAGTATTCTTGACATGCAATTCTCATAGAGATTATATTCAGCCTTTATATTCAAAAATTAAAAAACCGCTGATAACTGCGAATGACCATCACAATCATAATACAGAGGTTAATCCGCGCTTTTAAGGACTTCTTGAATTCTAGTTCCTAGCGCATCTACCTCATAATAAGATGAACCTGGTTCCTCATTCACATTACTGTGTGAAGTGAAATCATTATCTGGTTGGTTATTGTGAAATGTTGAAGGGCTGACGAAATCATAAAGCGTTTTTTGCTCCCATGGCATTTCTTCATAATTTCCCAAACCAGCCATCTCGTTAGGAACATAGTTAGATGTGCCTAAGGTCTGTGGCAAAAGACATGTATCAATCGGTTCTCCTTGAGAAGTCCAATTGTAATAGTTATCAATAAAAGTGTGTGTATATAAATCCCACTCCACGGTATCAGGATCAAGAAACTTGACATTTGTACACTTTGTAAACGGACATCTTATTTTATTTCCATCTGTGTATCGTGTTTGCCTTTGTGAAAAACTAATAAATTCAAAAACTCCATCAGTAAACTCTTTTGTCAATCCTCTACCATTTTGTTTATATCGCATATACATCCAACTTCTACTTTCTCTATTCATTGGTCTTGAATATGTAAAATAAATTAATAAATATTTATTTATTCTTATTAAAAGTACATGCTAATAAGTAAATTTTCAAAATTGATCACACAAATTTTATTGGTATAAGACAAATAATGACAATAATTATAATTCAAGACATGAAATATTTATTTTTTTGGTCCATGTTCTTTAACAATCACACAATCATACCAGATGAAGAAGCAGATACAAAGATATAGAGATGAAAACCAAATCTGATATGCCGTGAATTGGGTGCTGCTCTCCCTGGAGAAGGAGAGCAGCGGAAAACCTTACTCTCTATCTCACCTCTAACTCTCAAGCCTTTCGATGCTTAGGGTTTCCATAAGTTAGCTTCCTTTTATAGGAGAAGTTGGCTAACTTATGGATTACAAAGAACCTAATGGGTTGATATACATTGGTGGCCCATATTACACATTTAAATGATAGCTACACTAATACAAAGATATTTAATTAGATTGGACACCATAAAATATTCCCAACAATCTCCCCTTTGGTGTTCTGTCGTGTTCAATCAGCATTGCAGCGCGAATATATGTGACTTTCAGTGCAGCTCAACTTCCTTTGTCTTTGGACTCAGCTTCTTGAGAAGGCTTTCTGAAGAAATCCTTGAAATCTCCCCTTTGATATCTTCTTGGCAATTTGATCTTTGATGTTAGGGGTTGAGGAATCTTCAGTATCTTGCACGAAGTCTTTGCCTTCCCGAAGTTGCTCTTGATCAACTTGAATGAAGTTCGGTGGCGCCTCTAGAATTATAGTTCTGATGCAGGCGCACATGAGATTCATCTTCAGTACATGAGTATCTGAACTTTATCTCCTCCACAATTTAGTCTTTTTGACTATTTGAAGTGAATGCGTTTGAGGAGACCTTGTCAGTGGCACAACAGAAAAAGATGGTTGACATGTGAGGGTAGCTGACCATTTGGCAATTGAGGTGTAGAGATAGAAAAAAAGGTGGTGGAGGAAGGAAGTGTCCGAGAATGATTTGTTAACGGTTAACAACATGTGGATCACTCTCCCCCTCATGACAATCCAATGAATCGGGGCGTCATGCCTTTATTCTTTTATTCGAACTGGGAAACAAAATTGAAAAACAAACAAAAAGTTAAAATGACAAAACCGGATACACTGAGGCGTTTCGTTAACACAACATCAATGTAACCACTGATGTGTGGCCTATATAAAATGATAGAAACATTAAAGCTCTAACAGGACTTCCAACCAGATATTGTGAAGCATCCGAATAGATGTCACTCTGGTTGTTATTTGCATGATCATAAAGATCAACATTGATAACGTAGCCCCTTGGGGTCGTGTAGACACCCATTATCATCGCTATAGAGATAAACTCTAAAGCAATGACCTGAAAATGCTGGTGATTCTTATGTTGCAACAGTAGGACTTCCTTTTAATAATTGGTATACATCTGTAATAGATGACCACTATGGAAGTTCTTGCGGGTCATGTAGACCCGCAACTGACTCAAAAACAATTGCATCTGTGTCCTAAAAAATTTCAAAACATTTGGGAGTGAGTAACTAGACATGGCGTGATCAATGAAAGTTTAGTGGCATGGGACTGAGGCCACTGTAGTCAGTATCACTTGCCTCAGAAGGAGACAGTAATGAGAGACGAGATTCCCCATGAAAGATGATTAAACACCTATCTGTTGGGAGACAAGTGAGTGGTCTTGGGTAGGGTTAAACATGCATTGTTGGACAAGATGCAGTGACTTCTACTCGGAATCTGATTAGATCAGTCTTGAACCTATTTGGGAATTGTCCAGAGTATTTGAGTGACTAAGAGTAAGTGTTCAAAGGATAGTAGGCAGTTGAGGTAGCAGACTTATCATTGATTATTGTTTTTTTTGCTCACTTGAGCCTTCTTCTTCCTAACGCTCATAATGTTCACTCACTCACTCACTCACTCACTCACGTACTCTCGGCTTTGTCCCTTGGATAGGCTTAGTTAGGTGTACTAAGTCATAGGGACATGTTCTCTCATTGATTTTCTCTCTCTACTCCCCCTCAACTGGAGCACTCGGTATGATTTGTCTTTGCTGGGTGCTAGGGAGGAGAACATTGAAAACTCCCCCTAAAATGTTTCATCCTTTGAGAGATTCCTTGCATTGTCGGTGTAAGGCACCAGGAGGAGAAAACTGAAACTACCCCTCAGAATGTGCAAGGTTTGATTGCTCACATCTTGTCATACCCGCCATGTGTGTGGAGCAATCTGAATAGGTAGCACACATGACGGTTTACCTTTAGCTCATCATTTGGAATTTCAGAACGTTTAAGGATCACACAATGTTGATGAGTTAGGGGAGGCTTCAGCTGTTGATTGTTGATTGTTGTAGAATGACCGTTGACGCGAGGTTGATTGAATTATCTACGATTTTCAGACCTCAACAGTGTAGTTTAGAAAACTTTTGACCTTAGGTTTGACTTTGGAAAAATTTGAACATATTTGCCTAAGTTTTGACCTTGACATCGGTGATTGACAATGTTTGTCGGAAAGCAAATGATATCTCCCTCAAGAACCGCGAGTGAGGGCGCATGGTTAGGGGTTCTGGGGTAAACCTTGAGAATTAATGTAGATCTTTTCGTTAGCTTTCCAGCAAAGTAAAATTCGCTTAAATCGGATCACCGAGTCAAAAGCTATGGCCAAAACAGTGCGATGTCGCTGAAAATCTCGAAATTTTGAGTTTTTGAGGAATTTCTTCGAAGTTGAGGTTCTCGATGTTGAATATCGAGAGCAGGTGGAATTAAGGAAAATTCTAAGGCAAAACCTCGAAATCATAATCTCGAGGTTTAAATCTCGAGATTACAATCTCGAGGTTTAAATCTCGAGATTACAATCTCGAGGTTTAAAACTCGAGATTACAATCTCGAGGTTTAAACTTCGAGATTACAACCTCGAGGTTTAAACTTCGAGATTGCAATCTCAAGGTTTAAACTTCGAGATTACAATGTCGAGGTTTAAACTTCGAGATTACAATCTCGAGGTTTAAAACTCGAGATTACAATCTCGAGGTTTAAAACTCAAGATTACAATCTCGAGGTTTAAAACTCGAGATTACAATCTCGAGGTTTAAACTTAGAGATTACAACCTCGAAGTTTAAACTTCGAGATTTTTAATCTCGAGGTTGCCTCGAAGAATAATGACGAAATCCACCTGCAAAACAAAACCTTGAGACTTTGAAATCTTCAGAATTTCAAAATGTTTGGAACATCGAAAACTTTGGAGTTTCAAAAATCTCAGAAAATCGAGAACTTGTTGTTTAAAAAATATCAGAAGATCAAAAACTTCTAAACACTTTGATAAGCAGGGAATCATTCTAATGTAAAGCTTCAATGAACTGCGAAAAATGTCAAGCTTCGAAAAATTCTGAGTTTCAAGAAACTGCACACTTTGAAAGATTCAAAGCATTGAGAAATTCCAAAAATCTCAAGATCTTTCAGAATGTTGAAATCTCAAACACTGAAATCCCAAAATATCGAGATCCCAAATTTTGAAATCCTCAAAATGTCGAGATCCTGCAAAATTAAAATTTTGAATTTTGAAAATCTGAAAACTGTTCTGAATGGCCTTGAAGGTCGAGAATCTTCCTGTATCAGTTTCAAGGCAAAAGCATTTCTGCAACAGTGAAAAACAAGAATCTTGAGATCTAAGCGTAGAGATCTTCAAAACAGAAAGTTTGCAGAAATCGAAAAATAAGATACGTTGTAGAATCGCTATGAAATGGTGATTCCAACAGTATATTTTTTACACATTTTCGTTCAAAAACAAGATTACAGGAGCAAATCTCTATATCAAAGAAAAACAGAAGAAAAGCAGAGTAGTTCTTCGTTAGATTCGAAAAATCGCAGATAAATTCAACCTTTTTCATGCCTCGGCTCTGATACCAATTGTTGGTCCATGTTCTTTAACAATCAAACAACCATAGCAGATAAAGAAGAAGCAGATAGAAAGATATCAAGATGAAAACCAAATATGGTTTACCGTGAACTGGTCACTGCTCTCCCTCGAGGAGAGTAGTGGCAAACCTACTCTCTATCTCGCCTCTAACTCTCAAGCCTTTCGATGCTTAGGGTTTCCATAAGTTAGCTTCCTTTTATAGAAGAAGTTGGCTAACTTATGTATTACAAAGAAGCTAATGGGTTGATATGCATTTGTGGCCCATATTACACATTTAAATGATAGCTACACTAATACAAAGATATTTAATTAGATTGGACATCATAAAATATTCCCAACATATTGATCTATTGAAATTGATTAATAAAGCGAATAAAGTTACATACCTTATAACCGGAACATAATTCTTCTAAGAAATCCAAATATAAATATTCCACGTAGCTAACACATAATGAGACCACATTCCTTTGTTTCCAGAACTCATCACTAAGAATAGCTCATGTGTAGATGTATACATAAAAGAAGATGTATTTTTTGCTTAGAAATGTGCAAGGATTTATAGTGTTATTTGGCTCGGATGTTGACACGAAAACTATAATTGAATACCAAACGGGCATATTTTTGCACAGATTTTGACACGAAAAAATCCGTTCGATCGACCCGTTTGACAATCATCCCCGGAATACATAATGGTCACTTTTTGGCACAGAATTAGACACAGATTTATCGTAACGGTCATCTTTTGTCACGGACAACCCGTTTGAGCCAAAAGCCTAAAAACAAAATTGTATTAAAAAGTTTGGCACGGATGTTGGCTCAGTATTTTTGTCTCAGATATTGGCACTGATCCTCATCAATGCAACATGTTCATGTTGACACGAAAAAGGCCGTCCCAGTTGGAACGAAATTAGGTTGGGATGGTGTTGGCTCGGATATATTTGAGTCAAACACTGAAAGTACAAAACGGTGTTGGATCGGATGCGTATCCGTGCCAATTTGGAATGGCATTTGGATCAAATGTTCTAGAAGGCAAAATTCTGTTTTTTTTTTCGGTTTTGGATCGTGTTTTGACTCGGCTTTTCCGAGACAAACTGTAGAGATGGATTTATCCGTGCCAAAATGTATACGCTTTATATATGTATTAGTTAACCGAGCCAAATGTTGAGCCGAATTTGGCAGGGCATTTATCTGAGCCAAAATCCCTGCTGATACCAAGGTTTTTTAGTAGTGCAACTCTTCTATTATAAATATATCTAACAGGGCTCCTTTTTGAGTATCCTTTCCATTATTTCACAGTATTGACACGTATTTTATTCAAGAAAACACCATTAAACTGGAGCCTAATGGAGTGGTACAACTGAAGCGAAATGTCTAGCAACTCAATACTATTTATATTGCTTAAGGAATTATTATGCCTTATATGTTTGTTAATTGTTTAATAGTCATTATCGATTTAATATAGTAGTTTCTTAAAGTCATAATTCATTTCGATATTACATTTGTATTACTCTTGTGCTCCACCCATACAAAGATCCCGAAGAGAAAAGAATATTGGGACGGCTCACAAAACTCAAGGCCGCAATAATATTAACTATTACCTAGTATATCTCTCCTCATGCCTCGGCGTTGCGGCCATCCCCATGCCTATGCGCATAACCGCTGCCCCCGTCTTCCCCTTTCCGCGGTGGCGCGGTCGTCCCCATTCTAATGCGCCTAACCGCCATTGCCGATGTCTCCATGCCTGCTTGCCGCCTCCGTCCCCATGCCGTTGTTGCCTCCTCCATGTCTACTTGTCGCTGCTGTCCCCATGCCGTGCCACCGCCGTGGCGATACCTATTTTATTTTATTATTTATGAAATTAGGGTTTGTGAAGATGAGCAATAAAAATGGGAAGTGAAAATCGCAATAGATAGTGTTGAATATGGGCAATGCGCATGACATTACATAATAATGTACATGAGGAGTGAATGAATGCATTCATGAAGTGTCTTGTGCAGTAAATCGAAGGCAATAGAGCAATAACAATGGTACGAGATATAATATATTTAACTTGATGTAAAATACTAATTTAAAGTTATTACATCTTAAAATAAATAAAAAAAGAACTATAAATAAATTCCTAACACGGATAAGAAGAGAATTAATGTTGGCGGCAAGTGCAGTTATTCTTACCGGATGTGCAATAATGTCATGTAGTACTGTCGTGCAATAACTGCAGTATAAAGTGCAGTATTTTTAATTGAAAGAAAATAGTGTAAAATACACATTTTTTAAACAAGGGTATTTGGTCATTAAACATTTTTATATGAATGAATTTTCCTTTTTATTTTTTTCTTTTCAGTCATAAGAATGTCTAAAAACATAACTACTTATATTTAGGGAAACTCAATATATTTAGTTATATCCAAGGAAATTTTCCTTTTAAAAAATACTTCCTCCGTCCAAAAAAAGTTTTCCAACTTTCATTTTTTTGGTTATCCCCTTAACTTTCAACTTTCCCTTTTAGTAAGGAATTTGAGGTTCCATTTAATTCTCTCCTTTGCACAAATCTCAACCACACAATTTTTAGTTTATTAATCTATGTGCCGGTCAAATTTGGCAAAGTTTTAAGGGACGGAGGCCGGAGGGATTATTATTTTTACGTACTAATAAGTAGAAATAATGAATCAAATAATAATACCAGCTTTTACTTAGACAAAAATAGGACAAGTTTCCAATTTGAACAAAAAAGAGACTATTATATGTTAACAGACAAAAATACCCTCATATTTGATAGTCGGCAGCCATGGATATAGCATCGCCGCCGCCATCGAAATGCTTATGCCATCTGTCGTCTCCACTAACCTTTATCACTCGCGCTCGTCGCTCACCTTTTTCACTGATGTTCACCGCGCCTCAAGCCCCCTCCCGGTCTATCATTCCGCTGTCGGCACTGCTGCCATTGTACGTCATCCCACATTTCTATTCTCTTTCTTCTCAGTGGGATGACGATTTGATCTTCTTCATAACAAATCGTTGGTGTTGTGCGGCTGAGATGACCTCCTAATCAGCGACATGGCAGTTAGATTTGCAGATCTGCGCACTAATTTCCAATGTTAGGGTTCCTGTGGGTAGGTGGCAGCCGTACGTATTTGCAGATATGCGGTCTGATTTCCAATTTAAGGTTTCTGCAGGTAGGTGGCTGTAAAACTCCCAAATTTCCTATCCAAAAAAAGTACTTTGAAATAGAAAATAACTTTTATTTATTATTTAAACATTCAAGAGTTTGCAGCGGAATTTAGTAAAATAAAGGAAAAGGGGTATGTCACAGCCACATCCAATCCGTGAATGATTGGAGATTTAGGCTATCTACCAAAACACGCGTTTAACAAAAATCAAGATTTTCGAATTATAAGAAAATATTATTAGAGTTTATTCTCGTGAACTACATAGCGGTCTTCTAATTCGCGCTCTCAAACATTCCAGCATCAAAAGCAACATGATCACCTCCTATTAGGTATGAGCAAAAGAAAATAAAAAGAAAACAAACATTAGCAATAATGCTAAGTAAGTCCCACCTAACCTTTTAAAATACTAATAATATATATATATATATATATATATATATATATATATATATATATATATATATATATATATATATTCGTACACCTTTAGTATAAAAATATTTTCAAAGCACTTTATAAATCATAAGTAAACGATATCTATACAAAATCTCAATCTCATAACTCGTGAACCATAATAATTCCATGAAATACCAAAATTTCTCCTCTATTGAATTTCTCCCAAAATCACTTTGTAACTAACTTCCTAGTAATTTAGAAGGGCGGTGCTCAACAATTTAGTTGAGCCCGGTGGTGCGTTGTTATGTACGGCCACCCCGGGACTGCTCAATGGAAACGGAAACAACTACTTTATGTGTGCACACCCCCTAAAGGTATTCCAAGCCTTCCGGGTTAGTAAGTCGATCCAGGTAGCCGGGATATTTTCTACCAACTACCCCACCTAAAAAAACTGAATGATTAGGAGCTACTACTACCATTACTACTCAAAAGCCGGGATGTTTTCTACCGACCATCAATTCACCTCAAACCAATACCACAAAAATTGAGTAGTAGTAGACCTAACCACCCTCCGCATTTTAAGGGACGTGGAAAACCGACACTACGGATTTCTCCCGTGATGCCCACTCTTTATGAAAATATTTATTTTTATTTGTTTTCTCAAAATCAATCGAAGTTTATACTTCAGAAATTTCCTTTTCATCAACTCCCACAAAGATAACAGACTACGTACTTTTACTCCCAAAATTGTATTCAATAACTCATATTAACGAAGCAATATATCAACTAATATCTCGAATACAACCCTCTCATATAATAATATTTATTCAAATTCAGCGCACATAATTAAATTCTCAAATATGCACACAAAAATATTCAAAGAAATCATGAAACAAAAAGAACTAATTTCGGCCGCCGCCGGTGCCGCCACCGCAGTCAGCTCCGCCACCACCAAAGGTGCAAGCAGCAGCTCCATCTTCGATCTCGTACAGCCTTGCCGCCAGATCTGACGTCATCGCCGCCTCATCCAAGACCAGCGTGCAACCTTTGGCGTCATCACTACCTCTACAGAGCCGAGCACTGTACATCTCAGGTCTGTTATGACTATCACTCAAGTGCCATCTTGCAGTTCGAGTGCCATTTTAATGACATTATTGTCATCCTGACTGAAATAAGATGGCATTTTCGGATTAAAAATACGGCAATAATGTTTCCCCCGAAGGAGTATTATTGTCATCTTTGTAATGTTATTACCATAAAATGGCATTATCAAAGTGAACTTCTTACATTCAAAATAGTAACAAAAATGACAATCCCATAAATGAAATAAGATGACATTTTCGAATTAAAAATATGGCAATAATGTTTTTTCGAAGGAGTATTATTGCCATCTTTATAATGTTATTGCCATAAAAATGGCATTATCAAAGTGAACTTCTTACATTCAAAGTAGTAACAAAAATGACAATCCCATAAAAAATTACATAATTTTTAAATAACTAGCTTTGGGAGTCCTGATTTTTCTAGTCCCCAAATTTCAAAGCTAAATCTAAAAATTTCCAATTTTCAATATGAAATTACAAAACACACAGAGACCTCTGAAATTTTCAAGTAACCAGCTATTGGAGCCTCGAATTTCTACTCCCAAAATTTCAAATCTAAATCTAAAAATTTCCATTTTGAATATGAAAATTAAAAAAAATTACAGAAACCTAAGTGAAAAAAATGAAGAAGAAAATGAGGAAGATGAGAATGTGGTGAAGGAGGAGGATGATGAGAAGAAGAGAGATATTTACCGGAGAACACCACACTAGTAGAAAAAGGTCTTACAGTGACACCAAATTAGTGTCACTGAAAGTTTCGGTGACACTAAAAAAGTGTCGCTGAAAGTGGGGGCTAGTGACACTACAAGTGACACTTTTTTAGTGTCACTACAAGTGTCACAGAATTGTGACACTAAGACATCACAATATAGTGACACATTGGCGACAGAGCTATTCAGCGACACTTTTACATCATATATTCTAGTGACACTAAAGTATCACTAAATAGTGATACCTTTGCAACATAACTATTCAGCGACACTTTTACATAACATATTCTAGTGACACTGCGGTATCAAAATATTCTATTTTCCATTCATAAAACATGATACTTTAGTGACACTTTCGTATCACTTTGTTTTGCATTGCTTCCAGACCCCAATTCAATTATGATTTAGAAAATCCATTTCAATTACATTTTAAAACTTCCAATTCAGTATAATTACTAATCTCATAAACGATAATTAAGTTAACAAATCTCAAAACATAGAGAAATACTTAATAATATTAATTTCAAACTCCAAACTACATTGTTGTTGAAAATTGCATTCTAGGCATGCAAAAACCAGGAAAACTTTAGCCCTGCTGGACAAAATATGACAAAAAACCCAGCATGATCCAACACCAAATTGATCTAATCGTTGGTTAATAAAATTCTAAGCAACTACATAGTTTTGTCCAAAAAGTGAACTGCCTAAACGTCATACGACATATACATATAGTAGTGGAAGTTTGTTGGAAACGTCAATAACAATTCGTAACACATCGCCCAGCTTCACATCATCAATTCTTCATGGCAGCAGCTTTTAGGCATGCAAAAACCAGGAAAACTTTAGCCCTGCTGGACAAAATATGACAAAAAACCCAGTATGATCCAACACCAAATTGATCTAATCGTTGGTTAATAAAATTCTAAGCAACTACATAGTTTTGTCCAAAAAGTGAGCTGCCTAAACGTCGTACGACATATACATATAGTAGTGGAAGTTTGTTGGAAACGTCAATAACAATTCGTATCACATCGCCCAGCTTCACATCATCAATTCTTCATGGCAGCAGCTTTCATCAACACTGCAAAATGACAGATACACCATATATAACTAACACGAAAAATGTATCATTAAGCTTGTGCAACCAAACTTCAATTCGTAAGTATACCGAACTAACATCCATATGTACAGTACCAAACTTATGTTCTTCACTTTTAAACTATAAACTTACTTGTTATCAAACTAGCTGCATATGAAGCCCACTCCTCACGTATTCCCAAAATATCATCGTCAGTGTACTCCTTGATTTTAGAGAACTTCAATAAAAAATTACAGGTTATATTAGCACATATTTGAAAGTACAGAAGTAATAAAAAACAAGGATTCCAATTGACTGACATTTTGCTTCAAGAGTTTCACATCCGACGCAATGTCTTTCATATATTTCATAAGAAAATAACCACATTCTATTGCTCCTGCTTGCTTAGGGCACTGCACATGTTAATCCAAACTGCTTAAGGCATTCACTTTAAATTAAAAAAAAAATCAGAAATGCCAAATAACACAATATTGGTAAACTACCTAAATTTCAGCATGTTAGAGAAGGCACCTAAATTTCTTTATTAAAGGAAACTACCTAAATTTCAGCATGACAAATTCACCAGGGAAACAATATGTTTATTCCTATCATTAGGACAGTTACACAATTTTTTACACAAATCACATGTGTAAATTGCCTGAATGCACATACCATGACTCGCATCCATTTCAAATTCATCCGATTCTTAGAAGTTGAGGCATGATGAATCCTCACTCCTCTGAAAACAAAAGAGAATGTCATTATTAAAACCAGCTTTGAAGGGGCTATGAATTACCACAAAATAGCACATATATTGTTTAATTTAATGTTTAACTTAACTGATTCACTATTCTTTCCAAATCTTCTGATGAAGATCCTCCTATAGAATCCAGGTAATACACCGTTTGCATTGCCATGTCAATTGCGGCCAACACCCAATGACCGATGCATATCACATTTTTGTAAATATGTCATACAAAATAAATGCTAATCTAGCATAAAAAGACAACATTTTACATACGGGACAATAATTTACCCGGTATTGTAGGGAATTAATGTGATCTGTCCAAGCAATGCAACGCCTAAAAGATCAGCTATATACTGGGACCTCCTTGTTACAGATTGCACTGATGGCTTCTTCGGTAAGCCTACAGCTGCAGAAGTACCAAACTGAACCAGGATCTCTCCACCTTCATTTACCATTTTCTCGTGCAAGTACCTAGTATTTGAATGAAGTATCAAGTTATTACTGATTTGGGTAGAACAAGTACAAACTACTAACAACAATGTTTACGCTTTTCTTGTTTACTGTAACAAGAAAAGAAATCATTGCACGGCAATCCGGACCTACTAACAGAGGCAAGTTCACGCTTTTCACTAACATCACAGTTTATGATGATTATCACCATCATCTAGGGTTCCCGAATTAGGAATACTTATTGGATAATGTGAAGTTAGAGGCTCATGTATGATCATTTCATCACATTCAGTTTCCGCAGAATTATTGGTCCTTTGACCAACTGAACAAACTATAGATTTTCTTGGATCAAGTTGATCTTTCACATAAAAAACTTGCTTTGCATGTGAGGCTAAAATGAAACTATCTGTTTTGTGACCAATCTTATTTAGATTAACTAATGTGAACCCCAACTTATCTTTTTCCACATGCCTACTATGTACCCAATCACACTTGAAAACGACCCTATTAGTCATGAGGTAATGAAGAACCCAGATTTCAACAAGGACACCATAGTAATTCATGCTGGAAACTCCAGTTGTGTCTGCTATAAGAGTAACCCCGCTATTTTGTGTAACTCGATTTAAATCCCGATCCTTTGTTGCAAAGCGGTATCCATTTACAATGTACCGTGAGTATCTTGTCACGGTTGTGTTTGTTTTTTTTGCTAGCCACCGGACTGTTTTCTCAACACACACACCATTCGCAATGTCATTACAAACCTACACATTAAAATTTTAAAGTTCAATATATTTGTTTTAAATATGTATTCTCAGTAACAATAAATTAAAGATCATTTAACCTTCTCCTCAAACCATTACACAAAGACTCGATAATGCTCTGTTTCGCAACAATCATCGAAGTTTGACTGCAGCTCCAACATGTGCTGCCTTTTTTCATTTATGAACAAACAATAAGATATTTGTGTTTCAAAAAATGGCAGAATTGAGGATAATGAAATGAATTCTTACTGTATGTACGACAAAACTTCTGGAATATTAAATAGAACTGTTCGATGGGCTTGCTCCAACAGGGAACAGTCCACTATTTTAGTGTCCCCACGTCCTAGGGGCTGTTCAATTGGGTCGATATTAACACAATCCATAGGTAATCCAATGGACTGGTGATTTGCAAGATATTCAGCACAAAACTCAAGCGCTTCTTCAACTGCATAACATTCTGCCATGCATCCCTCAGGATGGTAATGATTGCGGACAAACCCTTTTAAGAACTTCATGCTTCTCTCGAAAGGGTACATCCAACAGAGGTAAACCGGGCCACATAACCGCACTTGAGCAACGAGATGGACCGTTAAATGAACCATTATATCGAAAAAACAAGGCAAAAAGTATTACTCAAGGCAGCACATGGTGATGTGGTGATTAGACTCTAGTTCATCAAGATTGTCACTATCCAACACTTTCTCACACAATTTATTAAAGAACAAACACATATTAGTTATAGCATTTGTTACACTTTCAGCCACTGACATGTTACGAATGGCCAAGGGAAGTACCTGTTGCATCAATGTGTGAAAATCATGAGACTTGAGGCCTTGAAGGTGACTCTCGTCATCAGAAACAATGCTTTTCAGGTTAGAGGAATACCCATCCGGTACCTTTATTTCCAAAATGGTTTCACAGAATTTCTGTTTGTCTTTCTTGGTCAAGGTGTAGGGTGCCGGAGGTAAAGATTTTGAATTTTCTTCAGGAATTAAATGTTTCTTTATATTCAAATGAATAAGGTCATTTCGAGCTTGGGGCCCATCTTTTGTCTTCTTCGGCTGATCCAGAAGGGTTCCATAGATGCTCTCGCACACATTCTTTTCAATGTGCATCACATCTAGTAGGTGACGAACTAGCAAATGTTGCCAATACTCTAAGTTAAAAAAATTGACTTGCGTTTGAACAATTTGTTCATACCTCCATCATTCTGGTCACGCTTTCTCTTTCGCTTGCCATCCTTGCGCTTCCCACTCTTATAATTTATCCCTTCTACCAAGTCAAGAACATCTTCACCAGAGAGAGTTGGAGGGGCTCCAGCTCTCTCTACTTTATTATTGAAAGGTTTCTTAAGATCTCTAAACCTATGGTTATCAGGTAAAAAGCGACGATGACTCATGTACACACATTTTTTTGCTACATTTCAGCCAAGTAGATTAAGTGGCCGGACCACAAATGGGGCAAGCATAATAGCCCTTAACAGTGCACCTGGACAGATTGCCATAAGCAGGGTAGTCGCTTATAGTCCACATCAATATAGCCCTTAAGTTGAAGGTTTCCTTTCTAAAACTATCAAAAACTTCTACACCCACATGCCAAAGGGTGTTTAAGTCATCGATCAAGGGTTCTAAATAGACATCTGTATCGTTTCCGGGTAATTTAGGACCAGATATTAAGAGAGATAACATCATGAACTTTCGTTTCATGGTCAACCAAGGTGGAAGGTTATAAATAACTAATTGAACGAGCCAACAACTATAAGAAGAGCTGAGTGAACTGTGTGGATTTACTCCATCACTTGACAGTGCCAACCGAAGATTCCTAGGATCTTCACTAAAATATGGCCAGGTTTTATCAATGTGTTGCCAAGCTTGAGCATCGGCTGGATGACGCAATTTCCCATCTTTAATGCGATGGTTTGCGTGCCATGTCAAGTGCTCGGCGGTTTGCGGTGATTGGAACATACGCTTGAACCGAGGAATTGGAGGAAAATACCACAACACTTTTTCCGGAATTCTATTGGTAGCTGTTATTGCTCCATTTTTTTTTCTTTCCACCTAGACTCACCACATGTGGGACAGATTTCAAGGTCACTATGTTTCTTATGAAAAAGGATGCAGTCATTACGACAAGCATGTATTTTCTGATAATCCAATCCTAAGACCTTCATTATTTTCTTAGCTTCATACATTGACTTAGGAATACTGTTTTCAGCGGGTAATATGTTTGAAAGAGCTTCTAATAAAGCTGTGAATCCTTGATCAGACCACCCATATTTTCCTTTAATATTGTACAACAACATTAACCCCGATAGCCTAGTATACTTTGACCCTTGGTACAATGGCTTTTCTGCATCTTCAACTACTTCCTTAAAACCTTTTGGGTTACCCTCTAATTGTTCATAAATATCACCTAACATCTCATCAACTTCAGTTTGATCATGAAATGTTGACTGTGATGGAACAAAGTTAGGATTTTTTTCAGTCTCTCCATGCCTACTCCAAATAAGGTATGTTTTCAAGAAACCTACTTTCAACAAATGTACTTTAATTTTTTCAGGAGTACTAAATTCCATGTTGCAACAATCTCTACACGGACACCTGAATGATCTACGATTTTCTGAGTTAACAATAGCAAATTGTATGAACTCATCAACTCCGTTTATGTATGCTTCAGACAGTCGGTTACCTTCTATGATCCATGATCTATCCATGTCTAGATTCCTGGTTATTTTTATAAGTCAACAACATGTTTAACATACTAATTCAAAGAACATATGCATGCACTGATTTCTATCACACAGAACACTTCAAGTCATGACATGTGAATACTGCAGCCATCAATAACTCACACTTTAGTCATTATTATAACTTGAAAAGGCTGAGAGTATACTGCTCATGCATTGTTCAGTAAATTTTAACGACTACAACAACAACGATTTGAAACAAACAGGGATATCAAATGCCAAAAATCCAGATAGAGAATTAGGGAAAACAACCTGAAATACAATATTCAGTTGAGGCTATTATAGATGAATTTATACATTTATACAGTTTTTTTGACAATAGTTTATTCTTTATACAAAAGAGTATATGAAACTTTCATATAAGGAAAGCAACTGTTAAAAAACTTCAGATTGTGTTAGTTTATGTTAAAATGAACTAGTTTATACATACTTACAGTTATAGAGTACTTTATAGTTTTTAATCTTTACTTCATAGTTTATGTTTATGTTAAAATGAAGTTTTAACTCACTTCAGCTAACTGAAGTTTAGCTAAAGCTATAAAGAAGTAATTTAGAACAATAACAGTAATCAACACAACATGTAATATAAAAAACCTTCTTTTAATTATTAATAAACTGTAATTTTGAATCTTGACATATTGTAATCAAATTAAAGTTTCACACACAATCAAAAAGTGTTATTGTACTAACGCACTGATAGTTTGAATTGGAATTAATCAAATTTGGAATTAATCAAAATTGGAACTCAAATCAGTTCTACGGCAATTCAAAAAGCATAATAAGATATCCCATTTGATTATAATAATCAACAATTCAATTCATTATTTATCTCTTTCAAATCTAAAATAAATCAACAGTTAAAGTAAATCACCTCCGCTGACCACTAGCTTCACATTTCCTTGTCTACAATTTTTTCAATCTTTTTAAAGTAAGTCTCACGGATTTTGGATTTTAAGAAGAAGTGTATGAGGAAATAAAATTAGAATAACTAGTTGGTGAGTCTGAATCAAGGTTTTGAAAGGCGAAAACGGGCCTCAAGGCGTTCGGTGATAGCCTCCCGAGGCGTAACGAGGCGTAAGCCTCAAAATTATGTGTTCCTACTAGCCTAAAAACATACCAGATAGTACAAATTATTCATAATAATACAGCAACTAAACAAAATCACAAGTAAAAAGAACCTAAAAATATTCAAGTCAAAATAACATAAAATGATTTGTTAACATGAGTTTAAGTAAAAAAAATAAAAAATAAAAACATATAATTGATAATCGACTTTAGTAAATAAAAGTATAACCAAACTGTATTGACTAATGAACTTAACTATAATATTTCTAATTAAAATATAAATCTTGGGTTATGTAAACTAGTAAAATACGTAATAGGAGTATTTTTTTGGACAAAGTAAAGAGCGTACTATTAAACAACTAAATTTCTAAGCTAAATGAATTGTAGTAGTTTCGTATGACAAATTGACAACTTTAAACTTTAAAAGGTAGGCTTCATAATCATAAATACATTAATCAAGTTACATGATAAAACTAACAAAGATTAAAAAAAGGCTAGACACCTCCTGAAGTTGTTTCGAATTCTACAGCTAAGGAAAAGGCTAGACACCTCTTGTTGAAGTACTTTGCAGTTTAGGATGAAAATTAAATTGAGGACCCCAATAATTTAAAAAATAAGCCCAATTAGCGTAAATAAGAGGCGAACGCCTCATGTGCGCCTCGCGCCCCAGGGCCTTTTCAACGCCTCAGCAAAATAAAGGCGTAAGCCTTGTTAGCTGAAGATGCTTAAGCCTTCCACGCTATTACCGAGCGCTAAACGCCTTTCAAAACCATGGTCAGAATCTGATGTGAGGGATTACAAAAACAGTGAAGGAGTTCCATATTAAATGATAAAAGTGAAGGATTTACGTACCTCTGAAATCGACGACAATCGCTGAAGAAGACCTAGCGAGGACTGCCGGTGAGTCGCGCAGCAGACTCGGAGCGGAGAATCGCGAAGACTGGTGGCCGTCAATCTACACCGATGGACGATGGAGTAGATGGAGTCGATAGCTAGGGTACGGTTCTGGAGTCGATGGAGTAGTCTGAAAAGGGCAAGCTCAGCTCCTGCGTTAATAAGGGTACGGTTCTAAAAGTTTTTGTATGGAGTAGTAGCTAGGCCGGCCCATTAGTTTGTAATTAGGCCTGCGTTAGTTTCACTAGTAGAAAATGCTCCGTATAGTAAAAAAAATGTAAGTGTCACTACTTGATACTCTTAGAAAATTGTGACACTTTTGTGTTATTAGTAGCAATATATAAGAAAGTGTCACTATAAAAGTGTCACTGTAAGCCAGTTTTCTACTAGTGCCACCACGTAACCGGATTCCCACCATATCACCGGAGGCGTAACACAACGCCGGAGTCACGGCGCTGCTGCCGGAGCAAAAGATTGGCACTTTGTTAGTCGATTGGCAGTGTATAAGAGAGAAAGATGAGGGATGAGAATGATGTGAGACCAAAAACTGAAAAAATGGATGGAGAAGGGAAAAGATAGTGGCGAGAAAAGAAAAAATGAGAAGGATTGTTCGGTGGGTAGTAGATTCAAAGGGAGAGAAGAGAGAGGTTGCGTAACAGATCCAAAGGGAAAGAGAAAATGCAGAGAAAATACGGAAAGGGTATAATAGGTAGGCTATTTAGAATACTCCTATTTAGGGAATAAATGAGATATAACTCCCACTTTGGAACTTTTTTAATATTTTAGTCCTATTTAGGATAAATACTTTATTATTTTCGATCCGTCACTTACCCATGTACTTCACTATTTCCACGTCAAAATTATAAATAAGTACGTCTGATTTTGTTTAAAGGAAATGTAAGAAATTTTGTGAAATACATACTAAGTATGCTTTGATGACTATAATCTAAAATAATTTTGTTCAAAAGTTCTCTCTACTTTTCTTGATGACTTGTTTGTACTTTGTACCGTATCGTGACATGTCCATTCTCTTCATCCCTCTTTATTCATTTCTGTTTTACTCACTAATAATCATATGCTCTCTTCTCACATCAATATATTCACATTGCAAATTGATCCCACGAGGAGCACAAACTGAACTTTTAATGATTTATGTTTCTATCAACCAAGAAAAAAATGATTTTGTTTTGAGTGGATAAATAGAAATGAATACCCTCTTTGTCCAAACTCCTCCTCTTCACCTTCTTGTTGCCACAAATGAATACACTCTTTCATTCCTAGTCTCCATAGTAATTAAATTTCCCTCACCACCATGCATGGCCTGTTTCAACTCATCATGAACACCCCTCACAACACCAACAGCCTGCCTCTCTTCGGCACAAACCACTTTCACATATCTTCCCCTTTCACTAATCGCTCTCGCTCCATAGCCGTAGACCATCGTGCAACCCAAACCCTATCATTTCCCTTCTTTCGTGACTTGATGCATCTTTTCAAAGGCTTTCCCACATCCAACGTTATCCCTCAACCACGAGTATATTTTCCAAGCTCACCAAAACAGATTTCTGTATGTAAGAATAATACTAACAAAATTATTTTCCCTTTTGCCACACTAGTAGTGATAGATGTACAATGAATTTTCTAGTACATGATATTATACAGAGAATGGAGAGAATATTACAGAGAGAGCTATATAATAAATGAATATTCAAACCTTTCAACTATTCAAAACAGGCTATTTATAATGATAATAATTGTGAAGTACATTAAATGCTAGTACACGTGTTTTGTAATGCTTTAGATTAGTTTAAAAGGATTAATATTACTATTCATACTGATGGAGTATTAACACCTACAGAAAAGTGAGAGCTAGAGAGAAAAGTGCAATAACTCTTTGCAATAAATGATTTGTGAACCCTCTATAACTACCCCCAAGGGGAGTATTTATAGAGGAAATTAGGGCTGGGCTCTCAAGTCTTGGGCTTGGGAGGCCCGTTTACAATTGGGCCACTGTTGGGGTGAGTACAAAATATGTAGAAATAATCAAGTGAGAAGTCCGGTTCTGGGAGCATATATGTCGTAATGTCGTTGTAGTTGTGGACTTGGTATATTTTTGGATTTATTTGATTTTGTCCTCTCTTGCATTCAAGAGGCCGGTGTAGTCCCCCAGTCCCCCACTGCTTTAAGCCGAAGAGTAAGGGAGTGGTGAAGGAGTAAGGTGTAACCCTAGGCTGAAGCGGGATCCTTGTATTTCCCTGAGTCCAACCCCTTGGTGATTCCTGACCAAGGTAACCCTGTGGGAGAACCCTTGGACGCAGGTCGCTCTCAAGAAGTTATCATCAGGGTACTTTGTGGTGTGACCAGCCGTTGAGATCATTATTGGCTATTAGGGCCGATGGTATAGTGCCCTGTGGAGGCGGATATTTCTTCTTGGTGTGGCCGTTGAATGATTGACCGTTATGGACGCAGATTACTGGCACGTTAGCGATGGACTGGTACTGATGGAAGTGGGATAGACCCATCTTCTGAACCGGTGGAAGCCCAATGGGCCTTGGGAGTGGTGGCCGTTCGTGTGGCTAATGGGGGAGTGCCACTTGTAGTGACCGTTGGGGGGAGATCTATAAATACCTCCCTCTATCCGAAGAAGCTCCCTATTGCATTCTCAAAGAACGAAGTGCTACCCAAATTTCTAGAGAGATAAAGCTTGCTTCGAGCGTTCTTCCGTTCTTCAAAACTTCAAAGGTCAGTTCATCAAACTTTTCTCCGATTCCTTGCATACTTTGCTTCCTTAGGTCTTGATTTAGTGTTAGGCAGCAAACCACTTTAATTCTTAAGCAACTCCCTTTAGGACCCTCGTAGTTGTTATCATGAAGGCGTTGGACGAGGAGTACTATCCGTATGATGATGAAGTTTCCGCCAAGTCCCTTGATTATCGGGTGGTTGAGGAGTGTTGCGAGGAGATTGAGGACTTGAGTTCTTTCAAGTCGGGGGAGCAGGAGGACGATGAGGGTGAAGACGAAGAGGCCACCTCGTTGTCTGAGGGTGAGGACGTAGGAGTTTCCCGCGCCATGGATGGAGCGTCTACTTCGGCCACAATTCCCTGCCCAAAGCCGGTTTCTGCTGTTAAAGGGACCGCCCCGAAGAGAAGGCACCGGCCGAAGAAGGGTCTAGGTTTCTCCTACCTGGACCTCACCAACATCTATCTTATCAAGCCGCAGAGTAACGCGGTCGATTACTTGGTTGCCTAGATGTACGTGGGGCCGTATGGAAGGGTTAGGGCGCCCAGGCCGATGGATCACGTGCTTAAACCTCCGTCCAGGTATTTCGGGGTATACCCCATGAGTTTTGCTAAAGGACTCCGGTTCCCGCTTCATCCATTCGTTACGGAGTACCTGAATATGGTGGGTCTTCCTCCGGCTTTGCTCACCCCTAACAGCTATTCGCTTATCGTCGGCTTCCTTCTCCATTGCGCTGAGTTAGACTTCAGGCCGACAACAGCCCTGTTCATGAATTTGTACCAGATAGGCCGAGGGGGCCACAAGAATTGTGCCTGTTACGCTACCCTCCAGCAGTTAAAGAACAGGAGGTCCTTCACCGATCTTCCTTCATCCATTCATGGCTGGAAAAGTAAGTTTGTTTTTGTGTCCCTAGGCGAGGGTGGCTCCGAGTTTCCTTCCGTCGGCCATAGTGGGAGATTCAACCTCCATTATGTGCCGTAGAGTAGCATTTTGGATGCTCAGGTGGCGGCATTCTTGAAGAGAGGACCGAGGAGCGTAAAGGACTATATCACGAAGTACAAAATAACCGCCCTCGGCTTCATGAGGTATTTTGTGTACGGGGATAAGGACGACGACGTTGAGATATGGCCGAGGATGACCACCACTTTTGAGGAGGCCGATGGCTCGGATTTGGGCGTGCCCGCCGAAGCTGATGGTAATGCCCTCCTCAGCGCCCTTGTCTTCGTTTTGTTTCCTCTCTTTGCTAACTTTTTTTTGTGTTATGCAGATTTTGTGATGAACTATAGATCCGTCATGGCCCTAGCCAAGGCGAAAGCTAAGGCAGGGATGGCTGCCAAGGAGGCCGCAAAGTTGGCCGCTGTGAGTGGAGCGCAGCCGAGCTCTGACGTGCTGAAGAAATCGCCCACACAGCCGAAGAAGAAGCGGTCGGTGGATGATGGTCAGAAAGAGTTGACCGAGGCTGGCATGCATCCTTACAAGAAGTCGAAGAATGCCTGTTACGCTACCCTCCAGCAGTTAAAGAACAGGAGGTCCGTCACCGATCTTCCTTCATCCATTCATGGCTGGAAAAGTAAGTTTGTTTTTGTGTCCCTAGGCGAGGGTGGCTCCGAGTTTCCTTCCGTCGGCCATAGTGGGAGATTCAACCTCCATTATGTGCCGTAGAGTAGCATTTTGGATGCTCAGGTGGCGGCATTCTTGAAGAGAGGACCGAGGAGCGTAAAGGACTATATCACGAAGTACAAAATAACCGCCCTCGGCTTCATGAGGTATTTTGTGTACGGGGATAAGGACGACGACGTTGAGATATGGCCGAGGATGACCACCACTTTTGAGGAGGCCGATGGCTCGGATTTGGGCGTGCCCGCCGAAGCTGATGGTAATGCCCTCCTCAGCGCCCTTGTCTTCGTTTTGTTTCCTCTCTTTGCTAACTTTTTTTTGTGTTATGCAGATTTTGTGATGAACTATAGATCCGTCATGGCCCTACCCAAGGCGAAAGCTAAGGCAGGGATGGCTGCCAAGGAGGCCGCAAAGTTGGCCGTTGTGAGTGGAGCGCAGCCGAGCTCTGACGTGCTGAAGAAATCGCCCACACAGCCGAAGAAGAAGCGGTCGGTGGATGATGGTCAGAAAGAGCTGACCGAGGCTGGCATGCATCCTTACAAGAAGTCGAAGAAGGCTTCCTCCCCTCCCGAGGCCGACGCCGGGATTCTGACTATTCTGGTTGAGGACGGCGGGGGTTCCAGTATTGCTACTTTTATGGACCTCACCTCGGGTCCTTCATCTGCTGCTGTTTCTCAGCCTCTTCCCATCGTCCAAAACCCCCGGAAGAAGAGGGCTGATAGGGAGTTGGTCACCGGGACTTACAAGATGGAGATCGAGTACACAGTGAAGGGGGGCGTCTTCAACGAGGTTGTTGACAGTCACGACGTTATCTCCCAAGCCCTCCCTGCCGAGGATCAGGTCTATCTAGATACGCTTGGCGACGTCAGGATTTATGACGGCGAAATGGACCTCGTCGTCCAAGTAGGAGTTCCTTTCATACTTTGTCGTTTTTTTTGTTTGCCTTCCTTGAATGTGTCATCATCATCTGACAATTTGTGTTTTTGCAGGGTGCCTTCATGCTGATGGAGAGCCATCAGAGGCAGCAGCGGGAGATTACCCGGCTAAAGGAGATCGAGCAGAAGGCTGCTTCGGCCGAGGAGGCCATGGGCTGCTTGGACCGGCTCTGGGAGGAGGTGGCGGCCATGAAGAAAAGGGTCGATGAGGCTGATGCGGCCTATCACCAAGTGGCGGCCGATAGGGATGACGCCCTGAAGGAAAAAGATGAGGCGTTGAAGGGTCGTGAAGAAGCCTTGCGTCGTGCTGAAGAGGCCGAGAAGGCCAGAGCTGAGGCTGAGAAGACTGCTGAGGAGGCCGCTGATGCTGCCATTGACAAATTCTTGGCCGACGGCTGGAAAGCGGAAGAACGTCGGCCCTGGTGTTGTGAGGTGGTGGTGGCCCAGCTAGAAGACTAGGGCCAGAATTGTCCTGCCGGTCAGGAATACTTCCAGAGGGAGATGTTGGTTTATTACGACATGGGTCAATAGCGGATGCAACGGCTGATCTATCGTAGGCTCCACAGGCGGTTTACTGAGCTCAAGCTGATGAAAAGCTTCGCCGCCAAGCTGAAACTGCCCCCGAAGATGTGGGACCTGGAGGACGACGTCAAGCTCCCTGTGGAGGAGAGGCAAGATCCTATCCTCAGTTCCGACATCGGTAAGGAGGATTGGGGCGATGATGATATTTTCGTAGATACTGCCAACTCCAAGTCCGATGAGGCCGCTGGTACATCAGTTCAGGATGTCGCCGAAGAAGACGCCTGATCTCTTCTCTACTTTATTTTTTGTTGATATGTCACGACCGTAGTGCCTGTATATGTAAAGGCCGTTGTGCCCCCACTTTGTACTTCTGATTCATGAATGAAAATGCTTAGCCGCCACTTCGGGCCTTAATATCTTCTTCGCCTTAATGAAAATGCAATTCTAGAGCATCGGGCTCAAGTACATCTCCTTGCATTGGCACAGACCCCAATTCCTAAGCACTCGCTATGCCTAGAATTGTAATATCAATAATCTATTTCGGGACATCCTTACGGACTGACTCATCATGATATTAGCATCACATTACATCAATTTAGTCACTTGAACCACAATCAAGTACATCACTTACAATCAAATCCTTAGATTCAATTCCTTAACAATTACAAACAATCATTCAATAGTATTCCAATACTATTAAGATTATTCCCATCAATCATATATTTCATTTGTATATCCCTACATATTTAGAAATATGTAGCAGCAACTTAATCATCAAATGTAATACACAAATATTCATTTATGTATCTACACAATTCACACATGAGTAAAAATGCCTATTTCACACAATAGTTCGTTTTACTTCATTTTTATCAATATGATTCAAATCATTTGCAATTTCATTCCTTATCTAGTATATCAATATTTCATCAATAATCAGTCATTATAATCCATCAAAAACATGATTTAGGCATTTAGGTAATCTCATGCTTAACCTACAAGTTGTAAGCAACTAGATGTCAATCCTCACCTTAAATGAGCTTTAAATTTCTCCTTCTTGATCCAATGGTCAAAGCTTCGGCCAAGGTGGATTAACAACTGATTCCTTGCTTAAATATGAGTGTTAAGCAGCCTCCTCACATTGCTATCTCAACCCCTAAACGTCAACACGAAAACAGTCCCTAGAACGGGTGTTTTCCGGCGAATTCGTTCCCTAACCTTTCAAGGTTTTGTCTAGGTTAGTATCTAATATTTCCAACAATTAAAGTTACTCTATAATAACATTTTATACACTTAAACCGGTGTATAATAGTTCTTCAATCATTCATAGGATTTAGGCAATAGAAAGGAAGGTTTTGGATTCAAACTTACTTTGAATACCACAAACGTATTCTGCAAGGTTTCGTTGTGTTCGGACGCTTTGGAGGCCTTAAACTGCTCCGTTTCCTTCACACCGCACGCCTATGGGTTCCTCTTCTCGAGTGCGTTCAGACAGAACCTCACATGCTTTAATTAGATGAGTGAAACCCAAGATATGAGTCGAACAAGAAGGACAACGCACTGGATTTGTACCCTGCGGACAGTTTTCCTTTCTCTTGCTTTCTTTGGTTTTGTGCGGCTCTTCTCTTCCCCTTTATCTTTTGAGTTCGAATGAGGGGTGAGGGTAAGGTATTTGGAAGCTCTCAAAACGTTATCTAAACGTGTGGCTCCCAAAAATAAAAGGTTGGGTGTTTGATTCCAATCAAACATGGGATGGTCCTCCTCTTTTATTTCTCTTTTGTATTGTTTGAGCTCTCAACTCAATAGGTCCACCCCATTTATGTGTTATAACTTATTCTACCTGTTTTGCAGGTTCTAGGAAGGTGTGAGGCGTACTCTCATGTCCCCCAATTAATTTGGGAGCAAAATATCAACCAATACATCCAAAAGTGGAAAGATGGGTCCTATCATTTTTGTTCTTTGTCATAAGATGTACTTTTGTACTCTCCCCAATTTATTTAGATCAAGTCAACCTTCTACATCATATTATTGGTCTCTAATATGTGTAGGGTGGTCCCAATAATTTATTTGATGTATAATTACAAAAGAAAACCTTACTCCCATTATTTAGCCTAATAATGCCAAAGATGGGAACAGAGGCATTTGTATTCTTCTCCAATCATTCTATCATTCAATTATGATATTAATATTTATGTATCTGGGCTACCAACCGTGTGGATCACCCTCCAATGGTCCTAGGACGTCATTCTTGACAAATTACTATTTTTAGCAGGTTAGGCTCAAAATAACATTTGGGTTGCCCGACCGCACTTACATTGTACCGAGGGGTTGTATATCTTTATTTAAGGATGTTGGGTCCCAATATCAATAATATGGCCCAATTAATTATTTAGGAGTCCATTATCATTATATGAGCCCAAATAGTAATATGATAAATCATACGTTCCGTAAAACTTTAATCGTTTTACAATCGTTCGAAAATAGGGAAATTCAATACATAAGCTTTGAAATTAAATTTAAATTTCTAGGACATTTGGGTGCGGTGTCACACATCACCCCTTCATCGTTGCCTAGCTTGACGGCCAACGACTGGGGTTGAGGAGGCGGGGTCGTGTTCTCCCCCGTCCTTGGCATGAGTGCATTAACGACGGTGGGGTTCGGGGCCAAGCTGGCGATGATGGTTGAGAGCGCGGCTTGGAGCTGGGGGTCAACGGCAGGAGAAGCCGGTTGCCCCGAGGCATTGTCGCCCTTGTCCTGGCGCTTCTTGTCCAGGCCGATGCGAGCGTCGGGGGCACTGCCGTTGAGTTGATGGCGAAGATAGTTCGTGAGGTCGATGGCCTCCTGGAAAACATCCACTCCCATGGCCTTGTCGGCCGTAGCGTCCTCCTCGTGTTCCATATCCTCCTGGGCCTCAGGGATGATCTTGTCGAGGAGGCTACGGTTGGACTTAATTCTCCTATTTCCTGAAATATTGAAACTATGATCACCTTTTTAGTGAAGAGCGGTCTTACTACGATGTTTTCGTTTGGACTGAAATTTGGTAGTCTTGTTTGGATTGTTTAAGTTTGTCTGATCTGGTCTGAATTGGTCTGGTATGGTCTGGTAAATGTCTGGTGTGAGAACAATGGAATGACTTACCAATCTGGTAGCCCTAGGTGTCTTATATATATAATAAATACTAGTTTTATTATGCGCGTTGTGCAAGAGGAAAATGCCCAATGCTTTTTTAATATGGTGACATAATGAAATGTTAATGGGCATTTTAATTGAGTTGTTTGAAATTGTACTAAATATATATACATAATTTCTTCCATATTAAGAGTTGTTAAAAAGACATATGAGATGCTTCTTTGCCAAAAAATGGGGTAATGATTGCTCTCATTATGACTTATAAGAATATAATATCAACATTGTAAAGAGTCTACGAAAGGGTGAGGTGAATTGCGAGGTTTATAGTGAGTCTAGAACATCATGTCATTTTGAAACTTGAATCTAATAGCTCCAAATATGTAGTAATTAAGATTCAAGTGCAAAAATGGATTATGTTTTAGGATATTATCAACATTAATGCTAATGAAATGGGTTAATATTCCTCTCTAATATGCATATGTAATATAATAAAATATTGTATCTGATAGGTATTAAATTGACTGTAGGTGGCGGTGGTGATTGGTGACGATTCATATATGTCGTTCATAATAAATCAATATGTGCACACACATATACATCTATAAGTAATCGAAGGCCTATTAGGGTAAAATCAGGACATTTTGAATGAAATTGATTGCATGGTGTCATTATTGAAGTTGGACTTGCCTTGATTAAATACTTTAATTGTATTGTTTTTTTCTTAATGAAGTGCTTCAATTGCACCTACCACATATATGGGTGGTAGTCACAATGTCATCAATATAAAGAGTAGTAAACAACATTTTCTTAAATGGTGTTTGATATTGTTTCTAACAAACACTTTTACGTTTTTTTATTTGAAAACGCTAAATTTGTGCTTTTCAAATAAATACTTATGCTAAACTTTAGCACCTTTAATTTAAGCTAAAAGTGTGAAGTAGTGTTAAGGATACTCAAGTGATGTAAGGTCATCCAAAAAAATGTGTGTCCTATCAATTATATGGAGAACCCTCTTGTTCCATGATCTATTGGGCTACTCAAGCTCTCAGAATCAATTAGCCAAAGTTTCAACCAAGTCAGATACAAAACCATCTCGTTACAACAACTGGCCGCCGGCTAGCTACGTACCTGTGCAACAAGGCTGGGAAGACCATGATTTTTAGTATAAAGATTTAATTTGTTTAAGTGTATGTTTGTCAACCACTCCAACTTCAAATCATTAAATTAAATCACTTCTAATTTTATTTATTGATTATTCTTATAATTAACAACTTTTTCAAAAATAACTAAAATAAGAGGTGGAGAGCATATTGCACAGTACAAAATACACAATATTGACAATTTGGTGGCTAGTGATACTAATAATGCCTTTAAACTTTTAAAAGTCAGAGAGCTTATTGCACTAAATTAAAACAATGGTACAAATAGAGTTACAAGTAAGTGATTAATATATATAGATATTTGATGGTTAAAGTAAGGGTCGGTTAATTACATAAAAGCAATGCCCCTTAATTAGTTAAAACCTCGTGAGAAGCAATACATAAAGAACATGACATGAGAAGTAGCTTGTTAATTAAACCTACAAATAGATGATCAATTGGTCCTTAACTGTTTACTTTGCACCACATAAACTGTAATCTAAATAAGCTAATTTAATTTGGCTATGGGAAAAACTACTTCATCCGTCCCGTAAAGGTTTGTTAGATTGACTTTTCTTGACTAATACCAATCAACTTTCACTAGTAAAAAATGGCTTATAGTGACAATAAATTAGTGTCACTAAACGATTTAGTGACACTCTGAAAGTGTCACAGAAAAGTGGGGCTAGTGACGCTAAATTTAGTGTCACCGTTAACAAGTCACTTTTGTGTCACAAAATTATGACATATAAACATCATAGAGATTAATATGGCAGCCATCCAAAGTTTGTCATCATTGACCAAGAAAATTCAATATGGCGAACCTTTTCGGAAAGTAGGTAGTATTTAAATGAACCGGAGACACCTAAAGAAACCAAATACCAATGTAGTGTTTTGGATATATTTCCAAATCATGGTAATAACCAAAGTGTTGTGGAAAAATAAATGTATTTCCAATGAATAAAATACTATTATTAAATCATATCATTAATATGATTACCTTGGGTGCCAATTTTTAAACCGTTAAACTCTCTAAGTGGTTTGTGAGATGCTAGTGTTTATTAATAAAAATAATTGTTTTAATCCTTAATTGAACTCCCATGAGGTGCGGGTCATTTGAAACGTTAGCATTGTCAACATTCATTCTTTAATAATGAATTCTAATCAATGAGTGCATTGGTGGCAAATATGTGCTCAACGTTTAGTTATTTATGGAGTAATATAAACGTTAGTCTAACGTTTCATTATCAGGCCATCAACGTTCCTTTTGCACATATATATACATGTATGTTCGGCCACGCCATAGAGCTAGAAAAAAGATTAATTTGAGCTAAACATTCCCCACCTTTTTCACTCTGTTGGATTAATATAATTATCACTCTCGTTGTTCTGTTACCGGCTTACGCCGAAGAGCTCATTTTATCTTGGGGAAAGGTTTTCGATAATCAGAAATACTTTCTTGAGGACGGAGTTTACGCGACTCGAGCTATATTATTTTTCTAATGCTTTTTTGCAGGTTTATCCGGTCAAATTCCACCAACAATCTCAAGAAAGTATTGCCTGATCCTAAGAAGAGGAAAATTGGTTCTAAGACTTCTGATTGCATGTTTAATGGTTATGCTGAATCAAGTGGTGCCTATAGATTCCTTGTTTTGCAAAGTGATGTGCTTGAATGTGATACAATTGTTGAAACAAAAAATGCTGATTTTTTTGAAAATGTGTTTCCTTTGAAATGTGAACACAAGACCGTTGAACCATATAGTGAGTATGATCCATTACAAGGAAATGAAACCTTTAATGATGAACCCTCTAGTGATAGTGAACCATTAAAAGAAAATGATTCTTTTAGTGATGAACCTTCTCTTTTGAGAAGAAGTAAGAGGCCAAGGATAGAAAAATCTTTTGGAAATGATTTGTATACATATCTTGTTAATGATGAGCCTTTAACTTATCCACATGCTATTTCTTCAAAAGAAGCTCCATTTTGGCTTGAGGCCATACAAAACGAAGTTGAGTCAATCAAACAAAATAAAACTTGGGTTTTAACTGACTTACCAAAAGGTTGTAAACCAATCGGATGAAAATGGATTTTTTATAAGAAATTAAATCCGGATGGTTCAATTGATAAATATAAAGCGAGGCTTGTGGCGAAAGGTTTTTCTCAAAAACAAGATGTTGATTATTTTGATACATTTGCACCGGTAACACGTATTTCTTCCATTCGAACTTTAACTACCTTGGTTTCTATTCACAAACTTTTTGTCCATCAAATGGATGTTAAAACTACGTTTTTTAATGGTGAGCTAGAGGAAGAAATTTATATGGTGCAACCGGAGGGTCATGTAGTTATTGGTCAGGAACACAAAGTGTGTAAGTTGGTCAAATCTTTATATGGTTTGAAACAAGCTCCAAAACAATGGAATGAAAAATTTGATGAAGTGTTATTTGCTCATGGTTTTATCTCACTAGAAGTAGATAAGTGTGTATACACTAAATGTGAAAATGATGTGTGAATTATTATTTTCTTATATGTGGATGATATGTTAATTTTTAGTAGTAACCTTGAGCTAATAAATGAGACAAAATCATTTCTTGCTTCAAAATTTGTTATGAAAGACTTGGGGGAAGCAAAAGTTATTTTGGGTATGAAAGTCATAAGGAAGGATGATGGTATTATACTGTCTCAAGAGCATTATGCTGAAAAACTTCTAAAAAGGTTTGGACATTTCGATGTCAGCCCCGTGAGCACCCCTTATGACTCTCATATACACTTGAAAAAACATAGAGGTGATCTCGAGGCTCAATATGAGTATTCCCAAATTATTGGAAGTCTATTACACTTGATGAATTATACGAGGCCCGACATAGCTTATGCTGTCGGAAGATTGAGTCAATATACTCATAATCCAAGTGCGGATCATTGGACCGCGTTGAGGCGGTAACTCAGATATTTGAGAGGTACCATTAATTATGTTATATTTTATAGTGGGTTACCCGCTGTACTAGAGGGATACAGCGATGGCAACTGGGTCTCTGGCTCAGATGAGATAAAATCCAACATTGGATATATATTCACCCTTGGAGGTGGTGCCATTACGTGGAAATCAACCAAACAAACTATAATTTCTAGATCCACTATGGAGTCCAAACTTATCTCTTTGGAAGTGGCTAGTAGTGAAGCGGAGTGGTTGAAAAATTTCTTAGCAGAAATTCCGGTTGATAAAAAACCAACACCATCTGTGTCTATTCATTGTGATTGCAGAAGTGCAATAGATACTGCTAAGAAAATGTGTTATAATGGGAAGAATAGACACATTCGTTTAAGTCATAAAGTCATTAAACGATTATTGAAGAATGGAATTGTGTCCATTAATTTTGTGAGGTCACAAGGAAATTTAGCGGATCCTTTGACAAAAGCCCTAGGACGAAAATTGATAACCGAAACATCTAAGGAAATAGGAGTTGTGTCACTTTGAAACAAATGGGGATGGGAACCCAACTTGTGTGATTAGAGATCTCATGAAGCAAGTTCATATGGGTAATAACAAGTCTTCCATTTAGTTCTGCTAGCCTAACTAAAATTGTCCATTTTCATGATGTGAGATATAGGCTAGAAACCGCATTCTCTGAGAGGGTGAGCTAAAAGCTCTTAATGATTATCATAGCCCTTAAATTTAGGGTGGTGTGCAAAAGCGGTACACACTTGATGATATATCACCTATATGAGTGTAAGGTGGGGCCACCTCTATGAAGCATGACAAAACTTCTAGAGCACTCATGAACACCAAGCACACGCATGGCCTTACGGAGCACGACGACGTAATAATAACGAGAAATTGTGTGGGGTGAGACACGACCGTTAAGACCCCGATTTACCATTAGTAGCTTGTTGGCTCATAGAAACTATATGTTTCACCAAAAGCTCGGTTTATTAAGACTTAATCGTCTCGATTTGGTTCATAGTCTACGGACACCAAACTTAAAGTCTCATTCCTTTAATCCAGCAGAAATTTTATAAACTATTTTAAAAATCTAAAATTATTCATTTGAAATATGTGGGGGATTGTTGAAAAAATAAATGTATTTCAAATGAATAAAATACTATTGATAAATCATATCTATTAATATGATTATCTTGGGTGCCAACTTTTAAACCGTTAAACTCTCTAAGTGGTCTGTGAGATGCTAGTGTTTATTAATAAGAATAATTGTTTTAATCATTAATTAATTGAGCTCCCTTGAGGTGCGGGTCATTTGAAAAGTTAGCATTGTCAACATTCATTCTTTAATAATGAATTCTAATCAATGAGTGTGTTGATGTCAAATATGTGCTCAACGTTTAGTTATTTATGGAGTAATATAAACGTTAGTCTAACGTTTCATTATCAGGTCATCAACGTTCCTTTTGCACATATATATTATATATACATGTATGTTCGGCCACGCCATGGAGCTAGAAAAAAGATTAATTTGAGCTAAACATTCCCCACCTTTTTCACTCTGCTGGATTAATATAATTATCACTCTCGTTGTTCTGTTACCGGCTTACGCCGAAGAGCTCATTTTATCTTGGGGAAAGGTTTTCGCTAGTCGGAAATACTTTCTTGAGGATAGCGTTTACGCGACTCGAGCTATATTATTTTTCTAACGTTTTTTTGCAGGTTTATCCGACCAAATTCCACCAACACAAAGTTGTAGGACAGTAGTAATAATACGTCCAAGGTAGTAAACAAAGGTTATTGT
Source organism: Cuscuta europaea (assembly GCA_945859875.1). Taxonomy (NCBI): domain Eukaryota; kingdom Viridiplantae; phylum Streptophyta; class Magnoliopsida; order Solanales; family Convolvulaceae; genus Cuscuta; species Cuscuta europaea. Next base: position 316,631 of record CAMAPE010000065.1, on the reverse strand, counting down.
GATTCTTACACTTGATTGGGAAATTAAAGTAGCATAAGGAGATGTTCCCAATATTGTTATTTCTAAAACTAAAATCAGCCAATAGAAATGATTATTACGGAGTGTCATCAATTTTTAATGTTTGCATGTACACCAATAGTAATATTGCTCTAGTCAGTTGGTGCGTAGAAGAGATTCTATAGCTTCTTCACGTTTGACACAATTATTTCACTCTTCCCTAATAATGAGGGACTAATCCACCGTTACTATTCACTAGTTTTAAACTATAATACGGAGTATTAAAAACTACTTCAAGTAGTGCTAGACTAACAAAGTTAACGAAGGCTGTTAAAAAATAAAGTTAATCATACGTAAGTGTCTAACCGTGTGCGTAAGTTAATCATACGTAAGTGCCACATAAAGTTAGAAAGAATTGCATAAATATCACTGAGGGAGTTTTGATTGACAAAAATATGACCATTTTAGATTTGGACATAAAAGTAACCATTTTTTACTCCCCTCTTCTTAATCATGTTTCTCTCTGCTCATTTCCGCATCTCCGGTCCTGCGCATTTCTTCCCAGCGCTCTTCACAACGCACCTTTCTGGTTGTGCCGCCTCCATTGAAGCAAGTCGCCAACACTAAAGCATCACAGGTCGGAAATTTCATCCCGCACCACCACCAGATTTTCATGCCTTTGCCCTATGGCGCCATCACAGCTCCACAACGTTGTCTGCGCCACCATAGAAGCTCTGACGCTCGCCTTAGTTTTCATCCCTTTCTGACTCGTGTCAGGCTTGACCCGAGATCTGGATGGATTACCAGACCTGAGATGGAGATTAGCGAACAACCAAACCAGATATGGGAATGGTCGTGGCGAGGCAGAGGTGGCGGGTGGTAAGAGTTGGGATGTGCTGTCCAAGCTAGGGCTGGGAAGGGATGGGTCTGGGGAGTTGGGGGAGCGAGCTAGGCAGGGGTGGCGAAAGTGGTCGGGTGTAGCAGGGAGCCAGGGACGACAGTGACAGTGGGGTTAGGGGCTGGGGGTATGCCGGAAAGGGGGTTGGGGTTGAGGTTAGGGTTGGGGTTGGGGTCACTGTAGGAGATGGGATGGGATTGGCGGCCAGTTGCGGCGGCCAGCGGTGGTGGCAGGCGGCAGCGGGAAGTGGCAGGGCAGTGTTGGGGCGGGGTTGGCTGGGGACGTGGCTGAGGAGCGGTGGAGGGATGGGACACCGGAGACGGCGTGTTACTATGGCGGTGTCACTGTGGGTGATGGGCGGGCTGTAACTTTGACCGGAGTCACTATAGCGGTGTCACTGTGTCCGACAGCGGTGATCGGTGGCGGCGTTGACCGACGATGGCAGTGGTGGCAATGACATGATATCTTATAGTGACATAATAGTCCGGCAGTGACAAAAAAATGATAGTGACATCATGTTTTCCAAATATGTGACCTTCTGAGTCACATTTTTGTCTTTTTAAAAAATGGTCACATTTTTTGTAATCAGATTAAATTTAGTAATATTCAAGGAAAAAACCCATAAAGTTAACGGAGCCACGAAGGCAAATGTCTAACCGTGTACGTAAGTGTACGTATACATACATATTATTATGTTGTACAACTCTTACATCCAAATGTACTATCATATTTAGCAAAAGGTTACACCAAAATTTTTAAGTTGTTCGACATCCGTTATATTCTTACCTCTATTCGTGTTTATAAGATCGTATAAGATAAGAAATGCCATGAATACAATAGGAAATCTAATAAATATGGAAACCTTGTTAAAGTATTAATTACACTGTTAGACTCAGCTCCCTCAATCTGTGCAGGGGATAATGCGCAGATTGTCTATAAGAAAATTGAAACGCCGGGGAGGCAGACATTTTGTAAAAATACTTGCTAGCTGAAACTGTGTAGGAACATAAAGAACAACCAGATCTTCATGTGAGACTCTCTCACGGATGAAATGATAATCAATGCTGATGTGCTTGCTTCGAACAAGCTGGATAGGATTTGTGGACAAGTATGAGGTAGAAACATTATCACACATGAGCTTAACTGGCTAGCGAATAGGAATCCCCGATTCGAACAAGATGGATCAAATATGAAGAGTGTCCTGAACCGTGTAAGCAATAGCCCTATATTCAGCTTCTGTGGAAGAACGAGAGACAGTGGGCTGCTTCTTGGACTTCCACGAGACTATATTAGGACCCAAAAAATAGAAAATCCTGAAGTAGACTGACTACTATCAGGACAACCAGCCCAGTCAGTATCAGAATAAGCATGTAAGGTAGGAGAAGTAGTGCTCGACTGAAGAAGCAAGCCGTGATCTGGAGAACCCTGGAGATACATGAAAATACATTTAAGAGTCAATAAATGAGAAGTACGGGGCGCATGCATAAACTGAAAACCCAAGTGAATAACAAATGTAATATCAGGTCGAGTCATGGTCAAATATTGTAAAGCACCTACCGTACTTATGCACTCAATAGGATTTGGAAGGAGATCACCATCAATGAGAGAAAGCTTAGTTCACGTTGGAAGCGGAGTACGAACATGCTTAAGAGTGTGGAGATGAAACCTGGTTAATAAATCAGACACGTACTTTTGTTGAGACAAAAACAAACCTGAGGGCAATCAAACACCTTGGACTCCTAGGAAAAAGTGTAGATCTTCTAAATCTTTCATGGCAAAGCGGCGGACAAGGCAGGAAATAAATGTGGAAATAAAGGAAGGAGAATTAACATTAATAATAATGTCATCCACATATAGTAGGAGATAAAGAATAGATGATCTATGTCAGTAAATAAATACGGAGTTATCAGACTTACTACAGACAAAACCACGAGTCACCAAAAAACTACTAAACCGATAAAACCAGGCTTTTGGAGCTTGTTTAAGACCATAAATAGTCTTCCTGAGACGACAAACATGATTAGGAAATTGTGGATGAAAAAGACCACGAGGCTGACGAATATAAACTTCTTCGGTCGGATTGCCATGAAGAAAAACATGTTTTACATCTAACTGCTGAATGGTCCAACGAAATGACACAGTAAGAGATAAAACAATACGAACAATGGTGAGTTTAACTACATGACTTAAAGTCTCAGAAAAATCCACACCAACTTGTTGATTAAATCCCTGTGCAACCAGATGTGCCTTATAACGCTCAATTGACCCATCAGAATTAAATTTAGCTTTACAAATCCATTTAGACCCAACCACTTTTTTACGAGAATTAAATGGAACTAAATCTCAAGTATGATTTTCAATAAGTGCATTGATGGATAGTCCACCCGGGGGGTATATATCCGAGGGGTTATTGCTGAGAATAACTTAGAGAGAAGTCAAAGCATAAGTAAGTAAGAGAGAGAGAGTATTCAGTATGAATGTCGTGGTTTACAACGGGGAAATGGGGTGCTATTTATAGTAGCAATAAATGCGAGACGGGGACACGTGTCAAGCATCCGACGGCCGAGGGGTCACATCAATCGGGGTGGCACTGGCGCTCCCATGTGGCCGCATTAAATGCGGCGGTTGGATGTGACGTCGTACTTGGTACGGTGATTCAGGCGCAAGTGGAGAAGAGATCCTGTCATTTGAGGCGCCTCCGGCTGAAAATGACAGGCCGAAGGCTTCATAACCCGAGGGCAACCCTAATGTCGAGGGCTCCAGATGCCGAGGGCTACTATTTTCACCGTTTTCTCCCAGTTCCTCTGTTTGTTCGAAATATCCATGCTGTGATAGTTTGGAGCCCTCGGTCAGGGGGCCGAGGGCACCCCAGTGTGCCTTGAGGGTTGATTTATTCTTGGGGCGTTATAATTTTGGGCCTGCAATGCTTCTTGGGCTTGTTGGGCCTTTGTTGGAGTAGTGGGAGTCTGTGGGCCGGGGGTTCCCGGGCCATATACTCCATCAGGAGTCCCTCACTCCTTTTGCCGAAAGGTACTTGAGGGAAAAGGAGTAAACTGTGTCTGCCATTTGATGTTGCTCCGTTGTAGTTTTGGTGAGGAGTTGTTGTGTGCGTGTCCCTGCCGAAGGCAGTCCCTCAGTTACCCACATGTCGGGACTTGAGGGATTGCTTTGCCATCTGTAAGGGTTTTTGATATTTTTGTATTTTTGTGATTTTCCCGGAGGGGTTCTCCAGTCCCCCACTCCTTGAGGCACTTGTAAAGTGGTGAAAAGGAGTAGAGTATTATCCGTTGCTGTATGTGGCCGAAGGTCAATGCTTTTCGTTTCATTTTGGGGGGATGCCTCGTTAAAAACCTCATTAGGAAAAACCTTGTGGGAAAAAATCCTAATGAGGGAAAAAGAGTGCACCGAATTCCCCCAAGGATGAATCAAAAAGGTTAAAGCCTTGGTCTGAAATGAAGCGAAATGTTGATGTCGATCGAAGGCTCTCATAGTCTGAGGGCATGTTTGTTGCATTGCCGAAGGCACGTTTGTTGATATCCTTGGAGGTGCCGAGGGAGAGTCCCTCAATCCCTAAGATCGAGGGCGTTTGTGTTGTTTGCCGAAAGCGTGTTGCTGAGATGCCGAAGGGGGGTCCCTCAATCCAGGGGACAAAGGGAGTTTCCTTCTTGTTGATTAATTGATGAAGGGGGTACACAAGGGGTCCCGTTGCTTGTATGCCGGAGGCTATCCGAAGAAGGGGGATATCACCGATAAGGAGCCCCCGGTCGTGATTGTTGATGAGCACCCCGCCTCCGGGTGCATGTGGAGAAGCCATCGGATGGAACGCCGGCGGGGGCAGAGGAGTTGCTGCCTGAGGTCCTCCATGTTTCTCTTCCGAGGGGTACATCTCTGGCCAGCGGCGCTATTGACCCGGGGGCCATCTTGAGGGGCATAACCCCTGAGACGGATAGGGCTGCCCTCGGGGCTTATAATGATGCGGCCCTCGAAGACCACTTTCTCCGCTCCTCCCTCTCTGTAAGTGTTCACTCGGCTTTCTTCCTCTTTTCCTTTGATCATTTTGCGTGATTGCCTTTAACCGTTTTTGTTGTTGATCTGCAGGCTTGTCTAGCCCTCGGCGAACAGGCCCGGAGGCTTCAAGAATGGCGCCTCCATAAAGCGGAGCAGGACGCCAAAATGAAGGAGTGTATTCTCAAAAACAAAGAGGCGGTGAAGCTGGGGGCCAGGCTAGAAGAGGAGCTTCAGCAAATGAAGCTAAAATTGGAGGCTGCAGAAAGGAACAAGGCTGATGCTAAGGCCGCTGCTGAGGAGGCCAGGAGAGCTGCTAAAGAGGCCGAGGATTCCAAGGCGCTAGCCGTCGCCAAAGCTCAGGAGGAGGCCGTTGATGCCTTCGTCGCTGAGGGTTGGAGAGCCGAGGGACGCAAGGTGTGGGTGTCCTCGGTTATGGAGGCACGCGTTGATGAATGGGTTGAGGGCCCTGGGTAGGAATGGATGGCCCGGAAGGGCAGAGAATATTATGAGGCCGACGAATTCTTCACCCAGGCCCTCATCTATCGGAGGATGGCCCGGCACCTGAGCATTGAGCCAAAGGATTTCGCCCCTCGGCATATGGCCTTCCTCCCCTGCAGCCTGATGTCCGTGAATCCCTTCCCGAAGGTGTACAACGGCCCGATCTTGAGGACACAGAGCTGAAGAAGGAGGCCGAGGACGACATTGTTGAGGCCGGAGCGGAGGTATCGTCGAGGCCGGTTGCAGAGGACGCCCCGGGGAATGATGCTGTTGAGATTGTTGAATGATTTTGTACTTAGAAATTTCTGAACAAACTTTTGTAATGAACACCATTGATCCTTCGGCTTCGGCCTGTTTGTAACTTTGCACTTACTTCTGTTCTTGGTGAATGCATGCTGCCTCCGGGCTTTTCACATTTGAATGCGCCTTCTGTTTGAATGTATGCCTTCTCCTTTATGCTTTCCCCACGTATGAATGTATGGTGGTTTAGTGATGGCCGAAGGCCATGTTATTGGGACTTAGAAATTTTTTGTAAATGTAGTGTGTCATGTAGCCTTCGGCTACTGTGGAGCCCCAACTGAAATGTTGATTAGGCCGGGGGGGGGGGGGGCAATCTTTAGGACTTAGAACATTTTCCTCAGTGTTGATTCCTTGTGTACTGTAGCCTTTGATTGATAGGTAGCCTTCGGCTATTAGGTCCCTTCATAAGTTGAGATGAGGGTGAAATATGTAGGACCCGGAAAGATTTCTAAGTGTAGCTTTTCCCTTGGGAGCCTTCGGGCGATGGCATCCCTTCTTGATGTATGAGTAGTTGATCGAGGGAAAAATATGTAGGACTTAGAAAATTTTCTAAGTGTTGTTGTATCGCATAGCCTTCGGCTATCATATTCCCTTAGCTGTAATATTGATTGGGCCGGGGGCCCAATCTTTAGGACTTAGATTTTTTTTCTAAGTGCTGCTTCCTTGTGTCACCTTCGGGTGATAGGTGCCCTCTGACTCTGCGTCACTTTTGCGAGATGCCCGGGGGCTACTCATTTAGGACTTAGAATATTTTCAAAGCGTAAATTGATGTTGAGCTTCCGGATGTAGATCCCTCCGGGTACATGAATAGGACCCTTCGGGTGATCGTGAGGCCCTTGTGTTGTATGAGTATTTGACTGAGGGCCAAATATGTGGGACTTAAAAAAATCTCAAAGTGTGCCGTAGATGTTGAACCTTCGGTCAGTGAGGAGTCTGTCCGAGGGGCAAATATTTTGGAACAAGCCCCCTCGGTTGGCCTTTGATGATTTGTAATAGATGCCTTCGGTTTTCGGGTGATATATTAGCCTCCGGTTGTTGTCATTTTCCAAAAGTGTGGACTTAGGAAAAGTGTGGAATCCTGTTGTTGTAAAGAAAGCCGATGAGGAGTATGTGCCCTCGGCATTCACTTGAAAAGTTGTAGAGTTTGACTTAGCCAGTTGTGTTCCTTGTCATGGGGTATTTGTTTGAAGTACCGTTTAGTGGACTTTGAATAGTCCAGTCCCTTTGTATTGTTGAAGCCTTCGGTGCTTGTGTGACCGGAGGTGACCAAGCAGTGGAGTTAGCCGTTTCTTGATGATATTTGTTTGAGTAGTATCCTTCGGGAAATAGGAGCCTTCAATTACCGGAGGTGTTCCCTTGGGGAGCCCTCGGCATGGTGTGATCTGTTGGAGTGTACTCTTTGATTTCTCGCTGAGTCTACTCCCTTCACCCCCTCTTTTTTTTTTGGTTGGTGGTGAAGGGAAGGCATCAAGAAACTTGGTTTCTTGGTAAGGCTGGGCCTATCAGGAGACCATCAGAATACACCAATGGCTTTCTCCCTCGGGTTAACCTTCCGAGTTCCGAGGGGATCCAGGGTCGTTTCCTGGGTACAAGATATGATGGTCTGTAACCTGCCTCCCCTTGGGGGATGGCGCGGAAAGCGCCTCATTTTTGAAAGTCGTCCCCTCGGCGCTAGACATAGTCCGTGGCCTGCCACACCCTTGGGGTGGTGGCGCGGGGAGCGTTTCGGTTTGGAAGTCGAATCCTGAGCATTTCTCGTGCCTGTCATACCCTTGGGGTGATGACGCGGAAAGCGTTCCGTTTTTGAAAGTCGAATCCTGGACATTTCTCATGCCTGTCATACCCTGGGGGTAGTGACGCGGAAAGCGTTTCAAGGAAGGGTTTTCATTTGCACACTAGTTGCAAATGGCCGGGGGCACTACGTGCCGCCGGCACCGATGGTGGCGCCTTCGGTATATGCGTCCTCGTGGGGTATGGCTTTTAGAAACAACACTTGGTGTTAGTTTCGATATGTAGCCCCCGGTACTTGGTACCGAGGGGTCTTCTGTAGGAACACTTAGTGTTCTTCCTCTATTTGACGTTGATGGGTGAGATGTGTACCCCCGGTACTTGGTACCGAGGGGTCTTCTGTAGGAACACTTGGTGTTCTTCTTCTTGATGTTGACGGGTGAGTTGTGTACCCCAGGTACTTGGTACCGAGGGGTCTTATGTAGGAACACTTGGTGTTCTTCTTTTTTATGTTTGATGGTGGAGATGTGTATCCCCGGCACTGGGTGCCGAAGGGTCTTCTGTAGGAACACTTGGTGTTTCCTGTTGCCGGTGATGGGAGTTCCCACCTTCGGTACTTGGTACCGAGGGGTCTTGTTTGAAACACTTGGTGTTTCCACTGTTGTTGAAGGTGTTGATGGTGTCCGCCCTCGGCACTCGGTGCCGGAGGGGGTTCTTCTCGTGGTGAGGTCTGGGGCCTGTAGTCGGTATGAGGGCTTGGCCGCTCATAAGTGTTCTACGGTTGTTCTTGGTGTCTTGAATGTGTCTTCATTCTTCAAAATTGGGGGCCTTGGACCATAGGATAGTACATTCACTAGTTATGAGGGCTTGGACGCTCTTACATTATTGATAAAATTTAACTAAGTGGTGTACATTCCAGTGCCTAGGGACCTCTTTCCCGTTGGGGCGTTTGAGCTTGTAAGTCCCGGGTTTGATGATGGCTGCTATGATGTAGGGACCTTCGAATTTTGGTGCCATTTTGCCTCCCTCGGTCGGTTGGCTGGCTTCCCTCCTCCGGAGGACATAGTCCCCCACTTGGAATTCTCGGGTGCGAACCTTGGCGTCGATGTAGCCTTTGACTTGCCTTCGGTAGTTTTCTGCCCGGATGAAGGCTTGTTCCCGGCGTTCTGAAAGGAGGTGGAGGTCGAGGGCCATGTTGTTGTCGTTGACCTCGGGGTCATATTGGATCACCCTTCGGGTGGGAAGGGTGACTTCCGTAGGAGCTTTGGCTTCAAAACCGTAGCAGAGGGAGAAGGATGTTTCACCTGTTGCTTGCCGAGGGGTGGTGCGGTAGTCCCAAAGGATGTTGTGGAGTTCTTCCACCCAGCCACCGCCCTCGGCCTCCAGCTTCTTTTTGAGGCCCTCGAGCAAGGTCCGGTTGGCATTCTCTACTTGCCCGTTGCCTTGAGGGTAGGCAACAGAGGAGAAGGTGTGTTTGATGCCCCATGCCTCCAGAAGGGCACAGAAGGGGGTTGCCTCAAATTGTGTTCCGTTGTCGGAGATGATCTGCTGGGGGACGCCAAACCTTGTGAGGATGTTCTTGAGGACGAAGTGACGGCACTTCGCCTCTGTGATACTGGCGAGGGGCTCAGCCTCCACCCACTTGGTAAAGTAGTCGATGGCCACAATGATGTACCTGTTGTTGGAGGTACCCCTCGGCAGAGGGCCCACAAGGTCTATGCCCCATCGAGCGAAGGGGACGGATGTGCTGATGGGGGCATAGTTGACCGCCGGCCTGCCGGGGGCTTTCTGGAAATGTTGGCATGCGGTGCACCTTCGGGCAAGGTCAGCACAATCTCTGGCCATGGTTGGCCAGAAGTAGCCCTGGAGAATGAGCCTTCGGGACATGGAGAAGGGTCCCTGGTGAGCTGAGCAAGTGCCACTGTGCACTTCCTCCATTGCGACATCGGCTTCATCTTGATGAAGGCACCGAAGTAGCGTGCCGTTGTAGGACCGTTTGTAGAGCCTTCCGTCTTCGAAGGTGTAGCTAGGAGCCCTCAACTTTGCCAGTTTAGCGCGGGTCTCGTTCTCGGGTAGCTGCCCTGTGGAGATGAAGGTGATGATATCCGAGATCCAGTCCTCTTGGCGTTGTTGTATGTTCATAACGGGGCTTGCATGGATACTTGAGAGACTGAGTTCCTCAATTTTAGCAATCTTGGAGATGTGCTCGGGGGAGTCGGCCGAGAGCTTAGATAGTATGTCGGCCTCGGAGTTCTGAGCCCTCGGTATTTGAGTGAGAGAGTGTGCCTCAAATACCTTAAGCAACTCCTTGGCCGCTTCCTTGTACTGTCTCATTCTTCCCTCCTTGGCCTCATACTCCTCGGAGATTTGGCCAACGACCAACTTGGAGTCGCATTTGATATGGATCTGCCGAGCCTTCATGTTGGCAGCCAGCCGAAGGCCACATAGGAGGGTCTCATACTCGGCCTCGTTGTTGGAGACTTTGAAGGAGAAGCGGATTGCATAGTAGGCTCTGAAGCCCTCGGGAGTAATGAGGACTACCCCTCCCCCGCATGCTTTGGTCGCGGAGGAGCCGTCGGTGTAGAGGGTCCACCAGTCGTCCGAGGTAGCCGAGGGCTCCCCGTCCGTGGCTGCCCTCGCGGTACACTCCGTCACAAAGTCCGCCAGGGCTTGGCCCTTGATGGCAGGCCTCGGACGGATGTCAATGTTGTACTGGCTCAAGAAGATAGCCCATTTCACCATGCGGGAGGAGCTGGTGGGGCTCCTCATGAGGGCACCGAGGGGTTGATGAGTGAGGACCTGAACCGGGTGAGCCTGAAAGTAGTGGCCCAACTGCTTGACGGTCCAAATGATGGCTAACACCGTTTTCTCCACAGGAGAGTACCTGAGCTCGGCCTCCCTTAGGGTCTTGCTTACATAGAAGATGGCATGTTGGATGCCGTCTTCCTCCCGGATGAGCACGGAGCTGATGGCTGCCGGGCTGACCCCAAGGTAGAGATAGAGGGTCTCCCCTACCTTTGGTTTGGATAGCACAGGGGGTGAAGATAGATATCGTTTGAGCTCGTCGAAAGCCCCCTGGCATTCTGGAATCCATTGAAAGCCAGCCGTCTTCCTCATGATCTGGAAGAAGGGTAGAGACTTCTCCGCTGATTTAGATAGAAAGCGGTTGAGGGCTGCCAGGCGGCCCGTCAACCGTTGAACTTCCTTCACGTTGCGTGGGGGCTCCATGTTGATGATGGCCTGGATCTTCTCGGGATTGGCCTCAATACCCCTTCGGCTCACCATGTAGCCTAAGAATTTGCCCCCTTGGACGCTGAAGGTGCACTTCTTCGGGTTTAGCCGAAGGTTGAACTTTTGCATGATGGCGAAGATTTCCCGGAGGTCGTCGGCATGGCTGGAAGATTGTTTGCTCTTGACGATCATGTCGTCAACATAGGCCTCCATGGTGCGCCCTAGGACGGCCTGAAAGACTCGGGCCACCATCCGGGTGTAAGTGGCCCCTGAGTTCTTTAGGCCGAAGGCCATCACTAGGTAGCAGAAGATGCCCTCGGGAGTCATGAAGGCTGTCTTTTCGGCGTCTTCCTCATGCATGAAGATCTGATGATACCCGCGGAATGCGTCGAGGAATGATATGATTTCACACCCCGCGGTTTCATCTACAAGTTGATCGATATTGGGCAAAGGAAAAGGGTCCATAGGGCACGCCTTGTTTAGATCTGTGTAGTCCACGCACATGCGGAAGGTAGGAGGCTTCTGTGCGAGGACTACATTTGCCAGCCATGAGGGTATTTCACCTCCTTGATGTGCTTAATAGAGAGGAGCATGGCGACCTCCTTCTTCACAAATTCCCTCCTTTCGGCGGAGAGGGGTCTTCTTCGTTGCTGTACTGCTTTTGCCGAGGGGTCCACCGAGAGGCGGTGGGTGATGACCCTTCGGCTTATTCCCGGCATGTCCTCCGGCCCCCATGCAAAGACAGTGGAGTAGGCGCGGAGGGCGTCGGTGATACCGGTCTTCAGATCTTCAGGGAGCTGGGCTCCAATCTTCACGACTCTCTCCGGCTTGGCCGGATCGAGCGCAAAGTCTTCTACGTCCTCGGCTGGCTCAGCCCTCGGCCTTTTTTCTTCCTCGTCGATGGTTCCGGTGATGGTGTCAACACGGAATTCTGTCTTACATACCTTCTTCGTGATTTGAAGATAGCAAGCGCGGGCAATTTTCTGATTCCCCCGGGAGTAGCCAATGCCCCCCTCGGCGGGGAACTTGAGGCAGAGGTGCCTCATGGAGATGATGGCCTCGAGGTCCTCGAGGGCTGGCCGGCCGAGGATGATGTTGTGGGCGCAGTCGATGTTGACGACGACGAACTCCACTTCGAGCTGGGCTCTATGGAGCCCATCGCCGAAGATTACCGGGAGGGTTATTACCCACTCGGAATCAATAGTATCGCCGGTGAAGCCGGCAAGAGGGGTCTTAATGGGCCGAAGGGACCCCCTCTCCAGATGCAGCTCTCTAAAGGTGCTGAGGTACATTACATTGATGGAGCTGCCCGTGTCAATGTAAGTTCGGTGAATGATGGTGTCGTTTATTTCAGTCCGAATCACCAAGGCATCCCTGTGAGGAGAAGAAGTAGGAGGGAGATCTGCGTTGGTGAAGGTGATGGGTTCCTCCCTCAGTCGCTTTACTGGGGGCATATGAGTGACTTCCCCCACGTAAAGCGATTGAGCCCACTTCTTCCGCTGGCTGGTGGAATCGCCCCCTGTATTGCCGCCGGTGATCATGAGGATGTGGCGTTTTTTCTCCTGGTAGTGGGGGTACTCCTCCTCTTCCTCCTCCAAGTTTCCGATCTCCCTCTTCTTGCCGAGGGGGATGGTGTTCGGGTTCACCCAAGCGTTCACCTTCGTGTGGTGCCCTCGGGGAGGTCCTTGATGAGAAGGTCCCTCCTGCCGAGGGCTCTGGATAAACTGGGACAGATGGCCCGCTTGTATCAATCTCTCGATGGCCGTCTTTAGCTGATGGAAGTCATCGGTTCTGTGCCCCTGATGCCGATGGAAACGACAGTAGGGGAACTGAGGGTTGATAGCATGTACCTCCGGGGGTGCGCGAGAATTGCGCTCAACGAGGCCCCTCTCCTCGGCAAAATCAAGGATGATGCTGACGGGGTGCGTCAATGGTGTCCGGGGGCGGTCCAGGAGAATGGGCTGTGCCCAAGTCTTAGGGCTGCTCTTATAACCTCCCCCGGGCTTGGCTTGGCCTTGCCGAGGGCGGTCATCAGAGGGTCCTGAAGCCTTGGGGTTATTTGGAGGAGCCCCCGGCCCCCGGTTATTCTTGTTGTCAGCCCTCGGGGGTTGCTGATCTGGATGCTGATGGTATTTCTCCACCTCCTCAGCCTCAGCGTATCGGTCCCCCCGCTGCAGGGCCCTTATGTAGTCGCGGGGGGGTTCAATGATGAGGCTCCTTGAAAAGTTACCGGTGCGGAGGACGGTTTGTAGGAGGGCCAGGAGGGTCCCGTCGTCAGCACTGTCGACTTTGTCGGCCTCCGTTCTCCAGCGTTCCAGGAAGTCCCGAAAGGTCTCATCCCTCCTCTAGCGTATGGTTAGGAGGTGGGAGAAGTGCTTCCTCGTGCGACGCCTCCCGGCAAACTGTGTCAAGAATCGCTGGGCGAGTTCTTACCATGAATCAATGCAGCCCTCGAGTAACCGGTTGAACCATTCGTATGTCGGCCCCTCTAAGGTGGAGAGGAACCAATGACACAAATATTCGTCTGACGCCCCTACCATCATCATGCTGTTCTGATATTTGATGTAGTGTTCCTGGGGGTCCGTCTTCCCGTTGTAGGGCTGTATGTGTTGCCCTCGGTATTTTTCCGGGATCCGGGCCGCCAGTACCCTTGGGGTAAATGGCGTCCGGGTCCGGAGCTGGATGACGGGTTCCCCGGAGCCCTCGGCTACCTTCTTCTGTAATTCCTCCATTTTGGCCATCATGGCCTCGTATTTGAGGTCTGAATGAGGGGTGGACGTGGTAGCGTGAGCTTTGTTGGCCTCCATTTCATCAAGCCGGCGTTGGAGGGCCGCAATAATTTCGTCCCGGGGATCCTTCGGGAGGGTCTCCGCCCCCTGCGTACGAACCCGGGCCGAGTGGGCCTGGTTGATTTGGTGGCGGGCATCGTCGGCATGAAGGGGTGCCTTGCCTTTATCCCGAGGGGGACGCTCCTCGTCTGCCCTCGAGACAGACCCTCCGCTTTCCTGGGGCCTTTGGAGTGCTTTCCCTCCGAGGCGGTCTTGGACCCCTCGGCGGTCTTGCCCTCCTCCGAGCCGGTTGAGGGCGGAAGTGCGGGGCCTTTCTCTGTTGTCATTGTGGCGGTCCCGGGACTGAACTTCCTGGGAGGCCGTATCTTGGGCCACTACCCCTTCGTCATTCCTAACCCGAGGGATGGGGTTTCCGAAGGGGTGTGGCAGAGGGGGAAGTATGATGTTCTCCCCAACCTGGGGTTGAGCCGGAGCCAGGGTGCCGAAGGCACCTGGGTTCTGAGTGAGCGTCTGGATGAAGGCGGAGAGCGCCGAATGAACGTCGATGGTGAGAACCGGAGGGCTGACTTGGTCATCGCTCCGGTTTTTCTTCTTGGCCTCGATGCCGAGGCGGGCATCGGGGGCATTCTGTTGGATCTGAAAGCGTAGGTCGACAGCCGCCTGTTCCAGCCCAGCGATGACACCGCCCTCGGGAGCCCTGTGAGAGGCTTCGGGGGCGTTGAAGTCGCCGAGGGCCAGGTTCTTGTCTTCAGCGTTTTTGGAGTTGGCACGTGTTGTTCTCACCATTTTGGTAGAGGGCTAGTGTTTGGCGAAGGGGAGGGTTTCTTACTCGATTGTTCGACCTCTCAACGAGAGCACCAAATGATGGATAGTCCACCCGGGGGGTATATATCCGAGGGGTTATTGCTGAGAATAACTTAGAGAGAAGTCAGAGCATAAGTAAGTAAGAGAGAGAGAGTATTCAGTATGAATGTCGTGGTTTACAACGGGGAAATGGGGTGCTATTTATAGTAGCAATAAATGTGAGACGGGGACACGTGTCAAGCATCCGACGGCCGAGGGGTCACATCAATCGGGGTGGCACTGGCGCTCCCATGTGGCCGCATTAAATGCACCGGTTGGATGTGACGTCGTACTTGGTACGGTGATTCAGGCGCAAGTGGAGAAGAGATCCTGTCGTTTGAGGCGCCTCCGGCTGAAAATGACAGGCCGAAGGCTTCATAACTCGAGGGCAACCCTAATGTCGAGGGCTCCAGATGCCGAGGGCTACTATTTTCACCGTTTTCTCCCATTTCCTCTGTTTGTTCGAAATATCCATGCTGTGATAGTTTGGAACCCTCGGTCAGGGGGCCGAGGGCACCCCAGTGTGCTTTGAGGGTTGATTTATGCTTGGGGCGTTATAATTTTGGGCCTGCAATGCTTCTTGGGCTTGTTGGGCCTTTGTTGGAGTAGTGGGAGTCTGTGGGTCGGGGGTTCCCGGGCCATATACTCCATCATGCATTAAACTCATCTGCCATAGCAGCTCTACATTTAACATCTTTATTTGTCACAGAAAAACGAGAAGGATCACATGTCGAAATATTTGTTTTGAGATTAAAAATAGACTCGATTTAAAAATTCCCGATTTAGCATGGGTTTGCATTGGATGACAATTTGTATGGGAAGGTGCGGGTGGGGAAGCCGGAAGGGGCTCGATCGTGCTGCTTGGAGTGGAGTTGGGCGATTGGGATGGCGGTGGGGAGGCCGTGGGTGAGCTGAGGCGGGTTGAGGCAGAGGGTGAGCTGGAATGTAGTGAGTCGGGTTCGGTTGAGGCAGCCGGCTGGGTGGGTGACAGATGGCAGCAGGAGGAGGACTGTCGCATGCCGTTGAGGACTGAGGGGAACCGACTGCCGTTGGAAACAAGTGAGGGGCAGCGGTGACATGGCTATTGTGCAGACTGGCAGTGTTGGCAGGACACATTGTTGGCAATTCCAGATTTGGTGGAGAAGAAATTAGTTGGAAAATAATTTTCATAAAACGAACATTCCTATCGATGTAAACAGAGGACCTGGAGGAAAGAGTTGAGAGCTGTTTCTCTCACTAGAAAACTTCTAGTTTCTCTTCCACCTCCGGAGCCGCCACTCGCGGCGGAGGCCGCCGCCGGAGTCCTCCTGGCTCCGGTGGGCTGGTGGTGGCTGGGTGTTTCATTATGAATTTTTTAGAAAAATTCCCACTTTGGTGGGATGGTGTTGGTGTTTGGAAAATGCTGAAGCTCGCCGGAATAAGCTACTTCGTATGAACTCTTCCTCGTCTGTAGCTGGAAATTAACATGTGCTTACTGTCCATAGCTGCCACCGTGCCGGCTGTGGGGGTCTGAATTGGTGACGGAAAGGTGGTGGGTGGTGGTCTTGTATGCAACGGAATGGAAGGCTGTGGACTAGGTGGTGTTTGGCCGATGAAGTCTCTGGTGTTGCACTTCGAATGATCTAGGAAGTGATTTATGGAAGGTCTGAACTTGGTAAGCACGATTCTCATTCTTCTTCCTGTTTTCTCTCCTACATCTTCTTGGTTAGGACGGCCGGGTTGCCACTGGACCTTAAACCGATGGGGCTCCGCTGCGTCTTTGCCCCCCGTTGGTTGTGGCTTTCTTCGATGTTTGTGGGAGGGATGGGTGTAACCTCCTGCAGACTAGCCATGGTGAAAACCTTGATCAGGGCATTCTTGTCTTGGTTGACCCACAGGTTAGTATCCATGGTGAACGGAGCTTTCTATACCAAGGGCAGGTCTGTTATCGGAGCTCTAACAGCCTGTCTCCGTTCCGTTTCTTGCTTCCGATACTCGTCCATGGGTGAAAACCTCCGGCCTCGCAGCAAGCCATTGTGGCAGAGGTTGGGTTTGGACTGGTTGTATATGGGTTCTACAGGTGTCGGAATGCTCCCTCTCTAGCTGCTGCCTTAGAGTACCAGGGAATCACGGAAAATGGGATGGATTATGAGTTTTTTGTTTGCTGATGGTTCAGGTCTGATCGGAGAAGATGATCGGAAATTGGGAAGATGTTTTAATTGGAATTGGTTTTTTCCGGCTGCTGCTAAGACGCCACTAAACGTTTCTCTCACCAACGCCGCCGGGGGTCGCCGGGGCTCGACGGGGGTGGGGACGGTGAGTGGGCTAACGGATTACAGTTTCTCCGGCTTTGGATTGGCACCCTCACTTTTCCGGCCACCGGACCGTCTGGGAGAGGCCGGAGCCTTGATGGGGTGGTTGGGGGTGGGGGTGGGGGTGGGGGTGGGGGTGGGAATGGGGTGGGCCGACTGCTGACCATGACTGCTGGGGATTGGGCAGGCTGTCAGTTGACCTGCCAGACTGGTTTGAAATTGGAACAGAGGCGGCTGGGAGCCTATGCGATGGAGGGATCGGGATAATGGGCTGTTGCCCTAATGCCGCCCTGTAGCTGAGCTGATGCGGACTGGGTTGCTGTTGTGGGCTGAACTGCGAGTGGGCCGTCGGATTTTCGGCCCATGTGCGTGAATCCTTCTTCGAAGCAGCTGGGTTGCTAAACTGGGGCGGGCCTTTTAAGGCCTGCGGCCCATGGTTTTATGCTGACCGTGGATGGGCCTTTGTTTGGCTCTATTGTGGACTCTTTTTGATGGATATTGTGGTCCTTGGACTGGATTTTGATTATGCTTACTGATTTTTGTGATACGAGCCGGGGCTTGTCCCGTGCCGTTTGTTACCCAAAAATCTCTCTCCCCTCCCCCGACTGTCGGGGGGGGGGGGGGGGGGGGGGGGTTACGGTATATACTATTTTAGGTTAGCTTGCTAGCTTAGATAGTTATTTTTGATCTTTTTGATGCATTGTACTTATGTTATTTTCTGGATATATATATTTACATTTTATCCAAAAAAAAGACAACGATAAGCTTTGTACTCAGGAGCATGTCCCAAAATGACGCATAAAGTAGATCTAGGAGAAAGTTTGTTGGCATAAGTGACATTAAAATTCAGAAAACAAGCACAACCCGTGCATAAAAGAGAAGTCGGGAGAATGGTGGAATAATTTTTCAAAGGGAGAAGCACCATTTAAATTTGGAGTAGGGAGCCTATTAATAATTTAGGTAGGGGTAAACACAACATTTACCCAAAACTTAGCTGACATGTTTGCCTCAAAAAGCATAGTGCGAGTTAATTCAAATAAATGTCTATGTTTATTCTCAGCCATGACATTCTGTTGAGGAGTGTCGGGGCAAGACTTGCGTAACAAAGTACCATTTTTGAGAAAAATATCCCGCATACCATAATTATCAAATTTACCCCCTCCATCACTTTGAAAAAAAAAAATTAGAGTCAAGTAAATTTTTCACTATTAATTTAAAATGTTGAAAGTGTCTGACCACTTCACTTTTATGACGTGTAGGATAAAATCAAGTAAAACGAGAAAAATCGTCAATAAATAAAACATAATATTTAAAACCACTTTCAGAGAGAATGAGAGACTGCCAAACATCAGAATGAATTAAAAATAAAGGACCAGTAGATTTATGCCACACTTCTTGAAAGGTAATCGTTGTGATTTTCATAACCGACAAGAAATACAATTGTGAGAAAAAATAGAAGTACTTAGAATAGTTCCAGACTTCTTAAGTTTATCTTATATAACAGTCACAGTGTCCTAAGCGATGATGTCAGACCAGTCCAGGAGCAACATGAGAGCTACTGGTGAATGATGAGTAAGGGAAAGAGGATAAACACCACCATTACTAGAAGCTTGAAGGGGCACGTTCCTCGAAATTGTGCCCTTAACACATACATATTTTTATCAAAAATTACAAAACAATTATTATCTGCACATAATCGTTGGATGGAGAGTAAATTATAGTTAAGATTAGGAACATGATAAACAGATTTTAATTGAAGAGGTCGAGGCGGAGTAGATAAATGCAAATCATCAACAGTCATAACAGGGAGATTAGAGTCATTTGCAACTGTAACAATTAGCGGTCCAGAATAAATAGAATTATTTTTCAAAATATCTTCATTAGAAGTTATATGAGCAGAAGCACCAGAGTCAGAATACCAAACAGCTTGAGTGGATTCACCCGTAGAGACAACCAAAGCAGGAGCCTGAGCTTGAACGAAACGAGAAGGGCACGAAACAGCTGAATGATCCGGAGAATGACATATTTGACAGATAACAAATATAGGAACTAAACCAAAACTATTCTCAAAAGATGGAGATCGTGCTAAAGCATAGTTAGTACAAGAAGTAGAAAGTGCAGGAGTATAATACGATGACAACCGTTTTACATAAAAGTGTATCAGGTCCCCAATTATTCTGCTGATGAGCTCCCCAGCCAAAAGCTGCCGGCTGCTAGTGATGTGGTCCCTGACTGGAGTGAGGTGGAGGTTGGGCGAAGACCTGCAGCTGCTGATATCGTCCAAGGCCACGACCCTTTCAGTTTGCACGAGAGCCATGTCACCCCTGTCACCCACCCAGCCTACTGCCTCAACCCGCCTCAGCTCACCAACAGCCGCCCCGCCACCATCCCAATCGCCCAACTCAACTCCCAGTAGCTCGACCGAGCCCCCTTCCCCACCCGCACCTTTCCATGCAAATTGTCATCCTATGCAATCCTGTGCTAAATCGGGAATTTTTAAACTCAAATCCTATATACATAAAAGCAAAATCATTCACCTAAACCTTTTCCCGCTTCTCTCTTCCATTAATGGCTTCTCTCCACATTTATTACCTAACTTTTAGATCGTTACCTACAACGCCCTTTGATATTGATGATTTCTTTCCCTGTAGCCTCTGCCATGTTTTCTTCATAAATCATACGTTTCCTTCTCCAGACACGAATTCAGCGCAAGCAACTCATGCGCGCATCTGCAATTTTGAATTTTCCTTTACCATTAGCCAATCCTTCCATTTTTTATCGCACAGCCAGCGTAGCTAACTCGATCGTCCCACCGCAAATAGTTCTCCCTAAGGTACGATTTATCTTCTTCTCTATCACACATCCGATTACGATTGTTGAATCCTTCCGTTTTTCTTTTGAATTCAATCCTTACGTTTTCCCTCCAAATCGAAGGTCTCCATGGACGTATGGACCGAGCTCTACAACATCGACAGTCTAGGGCAGGTCAAGGACTACCTCTCCTCCGGTCTAACCCTAATCCCAGCCCTATACTTCATCTTCTCACATGTCAATGGCAGTTTTGCTTATCACAAAAGCCTTGTATTTACTCTTCCCGCCCTTCGCGGCTGAAAACAAACATTAAGATGCGTAAAGGTCACAAAATTTATGGTTTTACATTTTCCAGTCCATTCGTTTGGTTTTGCTCTTCACAGTTATCATCTTCATAGATACATGTGGGAATTTCTGAAGCCATTTTTACAGGAGACGGAAAAGAAAACCTATGAGCATAGGCTCTTTCTGATATGAGAGTTTAAATCCACAAACTTAGTTTGTTATCAAAAGTAAGTTCGTACCAATTGTTTTTTATAAATTCAAATATATTTGGTAGAAACCCGTATGTATCCATATTGTTTTCTTATCCAATAAATCTACTGGTACAATGTCTAAGTCACGGAGCATCTGAACTATTAAGCCATTTGAATTAACTTAGCCATTTGAAGTTTACTCTTGCTCCTACATTGCAGTTTTTTTATAAACATGTAATGCAAAAGGAATATACATCATGCTTGATAAAATGCATAGCTGAATTCACAGGTGAATGTTGCATTACATGTTGCTAATTTAGTTGCTAATAATAACTCGCTGGTTGTATATCTTAGTATTGAGGTGCAGTCACTTCTCAGAATATATTGAGGTTATAAATTCAGTAAAAAAAACAAGTTGTAAACTGAGGTAAACAAATCTTAGTCAATAATTTTTCAAAGTTTGATTTTAATTTATGGGTCTTCCGCTATATGCCACTTAATTTTTCGAAGTTTGATTTCTTTTCCCACTATATGCCATTCTTTTATTAAGGTTCTTTGTTTTCTCGATTTATTAAGCTAACCTTCAGTTTTCCCATACATGTTTATAGTTTGTGTCTAATACAACCATCGGGAAGCTGCTACAATGGTGACCGAAAAGCTTCATCAGTTTCAAAGTTTGGTTTCAATGGATACACTGTGGAAGAGACAACTATGTGGTCATGTTAAGTAGCTTTGTACTTTACTCATATTCAGTCGTGATATAATATTTTGGTGATGATTTTCTATTATTCCCCTAATATCAATAACAATGGTAGCATCTGCCTTGACATCTTGAAAGAGTAGTGGAGTCCTGCCTTGAAGTTTCCAAGGTCTCAACTTTGAAGTTCTTTCACTTCTTTTTTAGTAATAATTCTGATTGTTTTGACGCTTAAAAGTCAAATTCAGAAGTTCTAAATCTCTTTTTTCAAAAGGTTGCTTAAAAGGAAAATACTGCCTGATGACTCAAGTTGATATATGTTCTTTGATTCTTTTAATATTGAATGGAAGGTCCTCCATACCAAAGGAAAATGCTCTAATCTTCTTTCTGTTGTGTAGAAACACATATAAAGAAAAAATATTGTTCTGCACAGAGGTTGAAGACTTTAAATAATTTCAAAAGAGACTACACTTTTAAAAATATTGATCTGCACAGAGGTTGAAGGCTTTAAATAATTTCAAAAGAGATTATACTTGTTTACTATCCTGAGGTATCACAGAAGTCCACCTTTATACTTATTCAAATTTCATGACATCCTATTATGTTGTACACATGTATTTATCTATTTGATTCCTGATATTTATGCAGCAAACATTATTCCGGTACAAACATATTTGTCAGATATATTGATACTTATTACTTATGACCCTTTTTTATTTACGATTCAAGTTATTTTTAGATTGTGGTTTTCATTAAGCTATCCCGAACTTGCTCTTTTCACAATCTTTTATTGCTTTTTCTGTTGTTTGCTATTCTTATTAACTCCTTACCTATTTTACATATACTGGAATATTGTCACTATTTTATTTTTACTAATTCCAAGTTTTATACCTAGGGGTTGTGATTGGTTCAAAGATGGAGTCTTTTACAGTTTATATGGGCCCATATGCTCAATTTATTTTCATGTATATCCCGAGGTTGTTTTCAAGGTTGTCTTCAATCTGGACATTGCAACATACACTTTGTTATATCTTCCTTTTTTGTTTCTAACCTAAACTCTGCTTTTAAAAAAATCAACTCTGCTTTTTCCTTTGCTTTTCTTTCAGTTTTTGTTTGGGAATTTGGTTAATGAGACCAAAGGAATTTTCACATGTTAACTGTATTAATTTATCCAAAAAACTATTACAAACTCAAATACCACGTAAACTCTCAAAGTGGATTTATCACTGTCATTCACATGATTCTCTAAACTAATATTTACTATCAGCTGGATATTTTTATGATGTTATTTTGACATATTAAGTGTTTCTTGCTTAGGTAAAATTATTTTAATTAGGTGTGAATATTGTCATACAATTATCAGCATTTTTATATCGATTAGTTATCCTAAAATGCATTTCAATATTTTACCAGCAATTAAAGCAGATTACAAAGAAACTAAATAAAGAGGAGATACTTTATTATCAGCATTTTTTATATCGATTAGTATCTACTTCAGTTTTAAAGTGTACATTTATGTATAACCATTAAAATGTCATCCCTTCCTTAAGGGTGGACCGGTCGTAACTGGAACAGGTCAATTCCCAGTATCGGGACTATTTTGGGCGGTTAGGGTTGGAGTCTTGTAGATGACCTCGGGGGAAGCTCACGGGTGACTGTCCCGACCTGCGTTTTTGGACCGGACTAGCTGGTTCAGTCTTTTTTTTTTTTGCATTTCAAGCATTATACGCATTTTAAAAGATGCGTAAATATTGATATTCTCCTAGCAATGATTCCATCCCACACTTAGATGAATAAATATTGCCCAAATGCAACTTTCTTATGCCATCCTATTTTTATATATTGATAGATGTATTTTCACTTTCCTCAATCAGAAATTTGATGGGCTAAACTTTTTTGATATGTGACGATGAAAGAAATCTAAATTGCAAAAAACTTTTAAAGTGGGTATTTATTAAAATTTATTATTGTTTATTTATGATTTTACGCATTTGTGCTATAACTTCTATTGGGACTAAGGCTAAGATGTTTCTGTGTTATAACTTTTATTTTAATTCTATAATAGATTCATAAATGTGTTTATAATTAACTTTTATAATACTTATAAATTACATCCCGTGCAATGCACAGGTGAAATATATTTTCATAAATGTGTTTGTTTATTTGCATTTACAACACATAAAGGTTAAATCCCGTGCAACGCACGGGTGAGATACTAGTCTATTTTTAATCTCAAAACATACACTTTAGCATGTGATCTTTGTTTTTATGTGGCTAATAAAGATGCTAAATGGAGAACTGCTAAGATAGAGGAATTTAATGCACTTATTGATAATCATACTTGAGATTTAGTTCCATTTAATTCACGTAAAAATGTGGTCAGGTCTAAATGAATTTATAAAACCAAATTTAATTTTGATGGGTCACTTGAGCATTATAAGGCATGTCTGGTAGCACAAGGATTTACTCACTAAACTGGTGTGCATTTTTCTAAGACTTTTAGTCCTGTAGTTAAACTCACCATTCTTCGTATTGTTTTATCTGTTGTTGTGTGTCATTTCGTGTCTCTGTGCATTTTATAATTGTCCGAGACTGGTCTGATTTGGTTTGTTTAAGTCTGGTCTGATCTGACAGGGCCGGCCCTGGGCCTGTCTGTCCAGCCCAACCGCACAGGACCCGGTATTTTGGAGGGCCCAAAAAAAAATTAGTATTACCCCCAGCCCATAATTTTTAGCCCAAATTAATTTCCCCAGGCCTCAATTCGGCAAATCCTCCCTTCTCCTGCTCGGCTGCTCGCTGCTCTTCACGACAAAGCGACACCGCCTCAGCGCCTCTCCACAGGACCACAACCGACGCGGCGACGACTCCAGCCTCTAACGCACACCACCGGCGCCTCTCCACAACCGACGGCCCCAAATCCCCTGCCGGCCCTGCGCAGTCCGACATCCCCTCGGGCCTTGGGCCTCTCCTGCTCTCCACGACTCGAATGCTGAACGCACACCTCACTCCGCAGCAGCCCGCAGCTGACCGCCTCTGCCGCCCTCCGGCCTCCCTCAGACGCCCTCCTTCCGGTCAGTTGCTAATTTGCTAATTCTTTTATTCATTTAGTTGCTAATTTGCTAATTCTTGTGAACTTTCGATTTATTGAATATTTGAATTGATGAATTGTTTGTTGAAATCTTGTAATTTGTTTATTTTCAGATTTAATGTTTGTTGAATTGTTGTGTTGTTGTTATGTTGATGTTTTGCATTTAAAGTAAATCATTATTTGAATTGATAATAAATGTGTAATTTTGTAAATGTGTTTAGCAATTAAAATTGATAACTTCATGTTGATAAATTGGTAACTTGAGGTTGATAAATTATAATTATACACTAGTATAGTACTATAGTCATTCATGCTTTCACCCTAATTTTAAACTGAATATTAATTTAAAAATTATAAACATGTACAAGATTATAGGAAAATTTCAATAACTGGTAATAATTATGTTTCCATATAAATACCAATCCGGTCATGAAAAGCGTCAAAGGAAAAGAAGACTTGAGGAGTTAACCCAATTCTTTTGAATTCTTTAAAAGAAATGAATTGTTTTCCAAATGCCTTTATTGCGTACAGAGTTTTGCTAACCATTCCGATTAGAGTGGCCTCGGCAGAACGAAGTTTTTCCAAGTTGAAGTTGTTGAAGTCCTACTTGCGGTCAACTATGTCACAAGAGAGACTCACTGGATTGACGTTGATATCCATAGAATCTGAAACACTCGAGGAGATTGACATTGCAAGTTTGGTAGATGACTTCGCATCTAAATATGCTTGAAGAATGTCTCTTTTTAAATAAATTGTAAGTTATTAATGACTTTTTTCATTTCAATTATTACGTTTATTAGTAACTTGTATTGTAAGACAATTTGCTTGCGTTTAAACTTGAAAAAAGGCCCAAATTTTATTGTTGCACAGGGCCTCCGTTTTCTCGGACCGGTCATGTGATCTGATATGTTTAAGTTTGATCTGATATGGTCAGATAGGTTTAAATCACACCCTTTGAATCCTTTTATATTGTCAAACTCTTGCAATCTTGCATAAGCTTTCTAAATTTCTTTGTCATCGCCCTTTGTTGCCTTACCAACGTCAAAATCTCCGAGTGGAAAAAGCAACCCATAGATAAGAGAAAGTCTTTTATTTATTTGACAATTGACACAATTTATTGAATGAGAGACTACCGCATAGATGACACTTCCTAGTCAACCAGCCTGAAACCGGCCCGAACAGGATATTCTTGGAGTGGGCTCTGGGTCTCCAAAAAATGAAACTGCCCGGGCCAGGCCATTATTTTTTGGTTTTTCAAATTCTTTGGGAGGTAAATGGTTGAGCTGGGTATTTTGGAGGGGTTTGGGGTGGGAAGTAATTAGGAAATAAATAAAAAAAAGTTATCTGACCCAACCCGGCCCGACCCAGTAGCTACCCGGGCCGATTCCGAGTCTTAACATACCAAAAAAAGCCCGCCCGGGCCCAGCCCGAGTCCATCTCTACTCTAGATTGATCTTCAAATCAATAGATGCAATTGGGAATTGTAGCGTAAGGATGTTTTTACTTGAACTGTAATTCCTCCCAGACCAGACTTGGATAGTTATAAAAATACAAAGAAACCAGACCAGACCACCAAATTACGGTCCAAATAAAAACATCCTAATTTTGACCCTGAGTTTACTCATTTTCAAGTTGGGCAGGAAAGCAAAGCCACGTCTCATGTTTACATGTGAGTTGATTAGGAAAAAAAGAATTTTTCATTTTTATTAGCCAAATAAAGTATAAAAAAAAAATCATTTCTCTGCATCAAATTGTGTTGATTTGAAAATTGCAATCATTTGTTCAAAAAACCGAACATAATATAAGGTAAGGGTTCGTTAATTTTGCACAAAAAAATTATGCAGAATAAATACATGGGAAAAAACTAGATGGCCGAAATGAATATTTGAGTTAATTAAGATAACCTTCATATAGTTTATGTGTAGTAATGAACAGTGGACTTAGCAATTAAACTGCAATTTGTCTACAGCCAATGTAACAGCAGAATGTCTAACTTAACTTATACTTTACACTTGGTTGCAGTTTGTATACAAGAATAACATGTAGCAAACTCAGATGCAGATGCCACGTATAAAATAAGTCCATTTCATACATGCACTAAATAATGTGAAAACATGAAACGCATACATGAGAATATTGGTAGTTGTGCAATTCACAATATCGAAAAATTGCAGAAACATTGATGCTTAGAATTTGTGGAAATACTTTACAGTGTTACAGTTTAGAATACTTGAACAGAATTACGAAAATATCAAGAAGTTCAAACAATATTGAGACCCTTACAAAAGCAAATACGGAGTATCAATCAAGATTGGAGTATTATAATCCGTGTTTAGAGCACATTCATGGTTTTGTTACTGTATGAAACTTTCCTCAAGGTAGATTCACAAAGTTGGCACAATTTACAAAAATATGAATAGTTATAATAGCACTATCCCTCGCAACTAATCAAAACATGAATAACTGAACCGAGTTAAAATTTGTGAGGGAAAACAAAAGAAAACACAAACGCTCAGAGTTTGCAACATATAGTAAGAACATCATTTGGTAGCCTGTGCAATGATGTTACTTATGGAGCTTGCTTGCTCTTTGGCAGCCTCCACCAAAGAATCCTGCATGTTGAGAAGGAAGGCTGAAGTTGCAAATGTCTCACACACATACATTACATATAGCACTAAAACTAGCTTTACCTGAGCTGCAATCAGGCGTGCAACAGTTTTTTTGCTCGACTCTTGGAGCTCACCAGCAATCAAAACTTCATCCAGTACATAATATGCCTGCAAATCCAATTTTTGGGAACCAAATTTTTTATGCAAACAAAAAGGTAGATACAAAAAGGTGCACACAATATTTGTTTGAGAGTGCTAAGCAGTGTAGTCAATACCAACAGTTGCTGTAAAGCTAAGCATAAAAACTCTCAGCATTTTTTCATATAACCTTCATAGCAAAAATGAAAGTTACTTGAAAAAATCAGAATAAATCAAATTTAGAGATCATACCTTGTGAAAATTAAATATGAGATCCAGCTCACATACCTAAATAAATAGAAGCTCCCTAAGTATGAAACTCAAAACATAAGATGGCAGACTGAACTGATAAGTCTTCTAGGTAAAAGCAATTAAATCTCACTCACACTTCCAAAGTATCTGTCTAATATCTCAACAAAGTGATGAATAATCTCCAATGTCTCCAATTCATTATCATCCTGATCAATGCACATGCAGAAATATAGACTGGCATATCTGTCAAATACAGAACAAAAGAATTTCGCTTGTTAATCTGATAACCCCTCTGTGGGGCCTTACTACCCAAAAGGTGAGAGAGATAAAACTACCAAAAGCAAGGGGCTCTAAGAAGAACATATGGAAGAAATGTACCTTTTATAAACAACTCTGAACCCTTTCCACTCTACAAAATTGCAAAGCTTTGGGCCCCGTGTTAGTATCAAGCCGCTTAGTTCACGAATCACCTTTGAATAAATTTTCACCCACAGATGATTACAATGTCATAAACCCAACGGAAAAGTATTACGGAGTATTAAACTTGAAACATATTTCTAGCTAACAAACTTGCACATTATCAACATCTGAAAACAGGAATAAGAAGGCAAAACTCAAATGTACTCATGTCCATCAAAGAAGTTCAAGTGAAAAGACCCGCAACCCTACACAAAACTCATACACGCAGACTCCTGACTCCAAAAATCAAAGCGAAACCAATATAGCTACAAAGGATTAAGCATGTCATATACTCAAACCACTCATTATCCCATAAACAACCAGAAATAGATAAATGTATCCGTTCATACCTAGAAAGGCCATCAACAACCAAAGCTATAAAATGATATGAAGAACTACCTTAGTTCTCTCTTTCTGGGAATACGGGGAATACCATTTTGTCAGCCTCACTTTTCCCTGTCGACTAATTAGAAGCACAAAATGGATCTGGAACAACACAAACTTTAATCAATTAGCTTCATTACACAAGAAGCGAGCAGTGCGATCGACTAAGCTGGAACGGAGAATCATAGATCTGACAGAAAGTTACGAAAATAAGATCGCAGGGAAGGTGATGACTTCTTACCATTGTTTAGATTGTTAGACGGGTGAAGAATCTTCTTTCCGTTGTGATGGCGGTGGAGAGTCCGTTTCTCAGGCGTGCAATAGAGCGCAAAGGTGTGTATACTCCGGAGTATATCCGAAAGAGGGGAAATGAGGCCTGCTTTCAAAAAATTGGTGCACAATTGCATTGAAAAATAATCTGATATCCATTTTTATAAAAAATAAATACTTTGATTTCTTCATTTACAAAAATGTCATGATTTCTTATATATTTAAATATATTTTTGACATATTTAGAGTCATTAGATCTTAGATACAATGTATCAAATTCATTCTTATTTTTCATTGAAAGAAAACTTATTATTTGATTTAAAATCCAATGTAATCGCACACTTCAATAAAAAATGATCTCCACCGTTCACTAAAATATATCACCCTCCCCTTCCTAATTTTCTTTGTGCCAATCTCTTTACTTCTGTGGTTGCAAATCTTTGATATCTCTTTCTTCCGTCCCAACAGAGAAATGGCGTACCGACGACTTGAGGGAAGATGCAAGGGAATGGCGTAGCGACGGCTTGAGGTCGGTAAGTCTGAGAAGCAGGTGTTTGCCGGAATGGAATATCATTGCCACAACACCCGCTCACGCCTCCAAGACAGCCAATTTTCTTTCAAATTCACATCTTTTCCCCATCTAGACCAATTGCCATAACACCTAAATTATTCATTCTATTCCGTGAAAATCGCCCAACATCATGAATCAAAAGAAAAGGGATCAATTTCAAATGACCAGTTAAGTTTACAAATTCATTTTTAGTGTGAATTTCATTTTTATTTTATTCTTTGATATATTTTGATACTTTGATTATAAATAGTATTTTTTAATCAAAGTATTTGATTGTTTTGTAGGTTTTTTAATTTGTCAATAACCTGCTCTCAGCTACAGATTCATCCTGCACCAGCTTCTAGATTCATTCATGTATTCTAAAAAACTTAGAACTATAATATATTCGTTATGTTCTATTTAAAACTAACTTAAGCTCTCTTAAATTTGTCAATGTGTTTTATAAAACATATTGATGATCTATATTCCTAGATCTAGAGAGAAGATGGAGAGATAACAAAGTTAGGGAGATCAAGAGTTTAGCCAGAATCCATCAATCTCCTCTCTCTCTCTCTCTCTCCAGGGTTACAACATGGACTATTTATAAGGAGAATCAGGCTGATCTAGGGAACAACGGGCTAGGCTCAATACAAGGAATACATTGAATATAAACAGGACACTCGGGCGCACAAAATGATGTTGGGTCGATACAAAGAACGGGCTAGGCCCAATACAAGAAATACATCATCTCGTGTACCTCCGGTCCTGGATAATATATCCATCATGAGTCCCCCCACTCCCTAAGGCGAGAAGACTTCGAGGTGAAAGGGAGTAGCCCAAATGCTCTTTGAACTACCGACGTCGCTCATTATGCCTTGCTCGGTGTGGAAAGCCTCTCCGCCCTTGCCCGCGATGAGGTGATGCCTCGTTAAAAACCCTCCGCTAGGAAAAAACCCTGTGGGAAAAAATTCCTAGCCGAGGAAAAAGAGTGCACCGCCCTCGAAGTGGGTGTAGGGGGAAAGTGCATATTCTGCAGAGCTGAGAGGCGATCACAGGAGGATGACCTGGACCGGTCTTTGAATAAGCAACGATTGTCATCCATGAGGGGGATGACTGAGACCGGTCTTCTCTGATGCTAAGTGTGTCATGATCCATGCTCGTCTGGTATGAGCTCGACATCGTTGGGTATGAGCTCGACATCGTCTGGTATGAGCTCAGGCTCGGTAGGAGTGAGCTCGGCGTCGGCATGAGTGAGCTCAAGCTCGACAGGATTGACCTCGAGCTCGACAGGAATGACCTCGGGTTTGGCAAGAAAGAGCTCAGGCTCGGCAGGACTGAGCTCAAGCTTGGCGCCGACAGGAATGAGCTCAGCGTCATCGGGTATGAGCTTGGCCTCGACCATCTCTTGTGACAGCTCATCTTTGCTTACTTGAAGATAATAAGTCCCCCAATCCATCACTCCTTGAGGCGAGTGGAGACGAGGTGAAAAGGAGTACACATTTTTCATTTAGTTGTACCTACAAAATAATCAAAATATAAAATGTTCAACAAGTCATGTTAGACAAAGAGTGTAGCCTCGTATATGTCAGGCTCGGCCACGGCCAAATCATGCTCAGCCTTGGCCATGTCAAGTTCAGACTCATCTGACAATATGAGGTCCCTGTCATCGAACAAAGATGATAGATAGATTAAATTCATCAAAATATGAAAATCAGGTTATCAGATAGAGGTGGTTGGAAGGTGGGTCGAGCTAATCAACCAACAATCAGCATCAAGTAATAGATCCAGTCATCAAATAAAGATGATAAAGAGATGGACCTTAATCTGTCATAATGAAAAGACCATGTCATCAAATAAAGATGACCTGGAATCAATCGAGTTAATCGACTATAATAAATAGACCAAGTCATCAAATAAAGATGACCGAAAATAAATCGAGTCGGCACCCATGAGGTGAGCCGGTCATAATAAATAAATCAGGTCATCAAATAAAGATGATCGGGAAATCACCAAATTAATTGATCATAATAAATAAATCGGGCCATTAAATAAAGATGACCTGGAAATGACAGAGAAAATCGATCATGATAAGAAGGCCGAAACATCAAATAAAGATGATCGGGAAATGATCAAGACAGCCGGTCATGATAAGATTATCTTTTATTTGTAAACAGAACCTCGAAAGCAGGCTCTGTTGCTCTGGTGGGATTCGAAAGTTGGCCGAGCAGTTGTACTTGTTGTTGCGAGGTCTTCACACAAGATCGGCTTGATTTTGTAATGATATTTTGTATGCAGTCGGACTTTAATTCCGGACTATCCGTCTTGCGCCAGTAATTTAGAGAGCCGCCTCCTTCCGGACCGTGAGGATCATGTGAGAGACCGACTTTGCAGGATTCGTACGAGACCTCGACGTTGGTCGGAAGCGAGAGGTGCTCTCAAGGTCAGGACCGTCAAGTAGTGCAACCTCGTGGCAAGTACCACTTTTTAGGGAGGTTCATCCCCACACTCACTCGGTAAGTGTGAAGACTTACTCCTCAAGGGGTGGACTATCAAGTAGTCCAACAATGCGGCGTAGCCTCTATCCCCCCCCCCCCCCCCCGCCGCTTTTAATGCTGAAAGGGGATACACAAAATGTATTGTGCAAGGACTTATACGCATGCCTCGACTTATGATTTGGGGCCTCGGGCTTATTATGAATTCTTAAAATAGTATGCCTTATGTTTGAATATGCATATGTGAATGATGATGGAGCGTCACTGCCTTGTGTTTCAGTATGCATATGAGAAAGGTATATGACTTATGTTTATATGTGCATATAAGAATGATGATGGAGGTATGGAGCCTCATGCTTAGCCCTGCTGTGTATTTTTAAAGGTAAACAGTTGAAGCCTCTATTATTTGTTGCATATAAAAGAAACTACCTTTGTGACTCTAAGACTCAAAGGAGTAGTAAGAGTCAATTCGTTCTTCTAAGTCTGTAGGGAAGAATTAAGCCAACTACCTAACTTCTTCTGTAAATCAGCTTACTGATTGTTCCATACTTCATCCTCATGAACTTAAAGAATAAAAATTGACCCTCATCCATCTGTGTTGACAAAAATATGGAAGCTCAAGGGTGGAAGCCTAATTTACCTATGTGAACTTGATTGCTTATTTACTTATATAGATGGATGGTCAAGATTACAATGCCTATATCTGGTGAACCTCCCCTAAGCCAGGAACCTGCAGTTGAAGCTCCCATTGTAGAGAATAATGATACCACTCAACAAACTGATATAGCTGTTGTTTTTTGCCAAAAGAGGAAGCAGGTTGAATCTAGGTCCAAGATATGGGAACACTTTGTAAAGATTTATGATAAAAAGGGGGTTCTTGTTAAAGGGAAATGCATATATTGTGCAAGATTATATTGTTGTCATTCAAAAAAAAACATGGCACCTCATCTATAAGAAACCACATGCTCAGCTATCTGAAGAACACTCATTTTAAGGACACTAGGCAAGCCATCTTAACCTTCCAACCAACCACGGGTGATAGTCCTAGTGAAGAACACTCATTTTAGGAATCTGGGTGTTTAACCAAACTGCAATTAGAAGAGCTCTTGCAGAAATGCATATAATTGATGAGATTCCTTTTAGGATTGTTGAGAGCTAGGGTTTTAAAAAGTTTGTATCCATAGCTTGCCCTAGATTTAAGATCCCTTCTGGGTGGACCATGCAAGGGACATTTACCAAATCTACTTAGATGAGAAGATGAATTTGAAAAAGTTGTTTATGGAGATAACACAAAGGGTAATTATTACTACTGACACATGGACCTCTGTATAGATGATCAAGTACATGTGTATTACTGCTCATTACATAGACCATCAGCGGAAGCTTCAGAAGAAGATCATTTCCTTTGTCCAAGTTACCTCTCACAAAGGGGAGTACATTGTTAAGGCTCTTGAGAACTGCCTTTTAGAGTGGGGGCTAAAGAAACATCTTTACTGTTACTGTTGATAATGCAAGCGGTAATGATACAGATGTAGGCTTCTTCAAGAAAAAATTATTATGTTGGAGTGCCTCTTCTTTTAAAGTCCAATAGCTTCACATGAGGTGTATTGCCCACATTCTAAACTTGGAAGTTCAAGATGGTTTAAAACAAGTTGATACTTCTCTATCTAGGGTTAGGGAAGCAGTTAAGTATGTTAGGAATTCTCCTGATAGGCTTCAAAAGTTTAAGGACATATCTGACTTAATTGGGGTGGAAGCTAAATGTGGAGTACACCTTGATGTTCCAACTAGGTGGAATTCCACATACCTAATGCTAAAGTCAGTTTTATCTAATGAAAAGGTTTTTGAAGCCTATGAGGAGAATGTAACCAGTTATGCAGTTGATTTGAGTGTTGAGACTCCAGATACTATGGATTGGATTTCTTGTGAGTCTTTGGTCACAGTTCTTCAAAAAATTTATGATATGACCTCAGGATTTTAGGCTCTCTCTATGTTACTTCTAATACTTTTTTCTCAAAAGTGTCTGATCCATTTCTAGTCCTTCACGACTTGATGAAGTCAGAAAGACCTTCTACCAGTAGCATTGGAAGTACTATGAAATCCAAATTGGATAAGTATTGGAGAGATCCTGAAAAGATGAACTTTCTCATATTCTTTGCAAATGTTCTAGACCCCAGTGACAAGTTTGAATACATGCCCTTTCACTTGAATGCTTTGAATACTCGAAAAATGGTGAGAATTTTTTTTGCAAGTACCAAACTTGCTCCGACTCAGTTATTTTCATATTATGTGAGTAGTTACACAGATAATGTTGGTGGAAGCTCTAAATCATACTCAACTCCTGTTGGTTTAGTAATATGTGAGGCTGAGTCTGCAAGACCAGTCTCTAAATTCAAAGCACAACTAAAAAAACAGAAACTATAAAGTGGGCAGTTGGGATTGATAAAAAACGGGTTGGAAATTTATTTGAGTGAGGCTATTGTTGAGGAAGATAAAGAGTTTGATATATTAAGATGGTGGAAATTAAACAGTCAAAGATTCCCTACACTCTCAAAAATGGCTAGAGATATTCTTGTTGTTCCCATCTCCACAGTTGCTTCTGAATCCACTTTCAGTAGTAGTGGCCGGGTTTTAGATTGCTTTAGAAGTTCATTGACTCTTAAAATAGTGGAAGCTTTTATATGTTGTCAAGATTGGTTGAGAAAACAAAACCAACCTCTATCATTTGAAGAAAATATTGATGAACTTGAAAGGTTGGAAACAAGTTATTTTATATCTTACATGTGCTTAATGTATATTTATTTTTAGTATGCCTTAACATATGTGTCTATTTTTTCCAGATTTAATAAATGGGACATGTGCTACTGCTGAAAATGCTTCTGGATCTTCTCTAGATCCTTCACCAGTGAACTTAATGGTTTGCTTATTCGTTACAAGTTTATAAGCTTACATTCTTACTAATAATTAAAGTTGCCATGTTTTGTTTCTACTGCTCATTTACTATTTACCAAAGTGACTTACAATAGGTGTTGGAAGTGTTGATGTTGGATGTCTTCCACTGCCTACAACCCCTATTCAATTTCTGGTGCTATTCATTTGCCTCTTTGTTTTCCGGTACAACGGAACTGTTTCTTCATTTAAATTTGTCTCTTGTGATGGTTTTCAGTAAAACTGGTTCTTCCCGTTTTGGTTATGATGAAAGCTTCCACCATATACTGAAATAAGATTGGGTTGGTGTTAAATGTAGTTGGTGGTAATTTGGATTTGGCCTCCAATGTATCTTTACACAATGAGATGACTTGAAACCTACCACTATCTACTTTGAATGCCCCCAATTTTTTTTGAATTGACAAGAAGCAATCTGAACCAATATGTAATAACTTTGTGAATTGTGATTATGCATTTATTCATTGATGATATTTGAATTGTGATTTATTATATGCACAGGATTGAAATGTAAAATCAAATGTGGTGGACTTGAGTAGTTGTGGAAGATAGCTCTTATCATCTGATGGAGTTGAGGAGACTTTGAGAGTTGGAGTAGTGGTCTAGTGGAAACTAGAAAACCACAACTTTGTGCTTGGTTTTGCACTTTTGCTATGTTTTGTAAAGTTTGGAGATAACCTTATATTTTTTTGCAAAGTACTGTCTAATTACTTAGTTATTTTGTACTTGGTTTGTAATTTAAGTACTTAGTTATTTTGTGCTTGGTTTGTAATTTAAGTACTTAGTTATTTTGTGCTTGGTTTGCTAAGTAATTTTGTTTGTAATTATGCAACTGACCAACTGCAAGTAACAAGTCAGTGGGTTAGGTTCAAGTTGAACCAACTTTTTTTTGTATTTGTAATTTTGTATTTTGACAGTTCATAATTATGCAATTTCAATGTGTTTTAAGTTAACTAATGTGACACCTTAAAATTTTAAAATAAAGATGATAATAAAATAAAATAAAGCAGATAAAATTTATCTCATAAAAAAATAAACCAAGATATAATCTAGGTGATGAAAATAAAATATTAAAATGAAATAAGAAAATGAAAGAAATAGATACGATAATACAATACACTTATAATATGATCCACGTACATACATATGTACGCATAACATACATACATATATGATACATATTCGTAACATACAAACGGTAGTAATCACTCAGCAACTCAACGGACTAAGATGATAAATTTTATGTGCATACTGCTGCACGTAATACGGAGTATAATAATAATAAGGAAATTTCTACCGTACCTTCAAAAAAATTAATGTACCGATACCTTAACCTCCATAAGCCAATAAAATTCTATTCTGAAGCCACGTTACATCCTAGTCATTAGTATAATAAGTATTATTATTTGCACCATAGTCCCTGATATTTTAACTGTTAACTGCTCCTTCACTACGTGCCGTCACAACCTCTTTTCCTTCCTGACGCTACGGCAACATGAAACCAGAAGCCAATCAAACACCCTGTGTGACGCAATTGATGGCAGACATTTTAAAAATTGAAGGATGCCCGTTGAAAACATTTGTGTCGAGGAAAAACAAGAATACGGCTGCTTCTTGTTTTTTTAAAGAGGTTATGGGACACAGTGGCGCCTATGGAGAAGACTGGTGCTGCAACGGTGGATTGAGGGCGAGGCAATGCGCCGGAGAAGAGGTCGTATGTGCGGAAGAGACGGCTGAGGGTGCAGCGGCTGATGCACAAAAGTTTGGTTCTCATTTTTGGCTGATCGGTGGGTGGGTTTGATACTTTGATGTAGCCGCACAAAACAGGCGGAGTGATTCAATAATGTGTGTGACGGAGTATTCAGTAATTAACAAACTTTAAATATTTCATTTATTTATTAGGGCCTAAACAACAAATAGTAAAACTTAATTTAGTAGTATGCGGCAGAAGGAAAAACTACTACCGCACGAAACGCCGGAGAAGAACGAACTCTGTTCACCGGACAACCTCAGCGCCGATTGAGGAGGAACGCACAGTCGCATAGATCTCGGGAGGGGAACATCTATCACTACTAGAGTACGTCGACGTCGGAAGTGGAGTGCTTTTTCAAAACCAAAGTGCCGGACGTCTCCATTGACCGCCGGTGTCAGTACATCAGCACCAGGGAGAAAGGGGGTCACTGGAGGTTCAGAGGTGTGCATCGACGGACTATTCTGACGATCGGCCTATTTTGACAACGAGAAGGAAGGACCTACCACCACCGAGGCGCCGAAACTTCCGTCGAGCTACTGAAGTAAAACGACGTACAATTTCTCTCTCTTCTCTTCCTCTTACTGTGTATGGTTTTAGCAAGTATTGGACCGCGGATGCCGGAGAGCAGAAGCTGCTTCGCAGCAGTGCTGTCACAGGTTCGCCGGAGAAGCCGCCGTCGTCGATCTGTCCATTTCCATCGCAAAAATGAGCCGTGACCTGTATCCAGACTAATTACTTCGTCTCGAGGGACCACCAGAGAAGAGACCCAACTAACCGGACTGCCGGACTGCCTTCACGCCGGAAGAGGGGGAGCCGGAGTTGCTGCCTGTGGACCAGACTTCTGCCGATGAACGTTGCCGCCTATCGCCAACCTACTGCCGCCACGACGACACGCCCTGTGATGGAGTATATGGGTCCGAGCCCCCGGACCCACATACTCAGAAGAACAGTAAGCACAAGACACTGAGTGGTGCCCTCGTCGGCCAAGGGACTCCCGTCGGCCGAGAAGGTACCAACTCAGAATATGGTCCTGAAGCCAAGGAACCCGGGTGCCCTCGTCGGTCGTGCCCTCGTCGGCCACGCCCTCGTCGGCCACGAAGACCTCACAGAACCGGATTTTACACTTACTCATTTGAACAGCCCATTAGTGGCTTTGTATTCGGCCCAGTAGCGGTCCAGTTGTAAATAGGCCTCCCAAGCCCAGGGCTTGGGAGCCCAGCCCGTATTTTCCCTATAAATACTTCCTCTGGAGGTAGTTATCAGGGTTACAAATTCATTCTATTGAAGCATATTATTGCACTTCTCTCTCTAGCTCTCACTTCTCTCTAGATATACTCTATCATTTGGTGCTCTCATTGAGAGCTAGAACAATCAAGTTAGCACCCTTCGTCGCTACCAAGCACAGCTAAGCACTGGTCATGGGAAGAACTAAATCAAACCGCAACCTCGTCAGCAAGGCCATCCCTGAGGACCAGGAGACCAGGGAGCACGAGGAGGATGCTACGGCCGACCAGGTCGGCGGAGGGGACGTCTTCCAGGAGGCCTTCAACCTCACGACGGACCTCCGCAACCAACTCAACGGCGGAGCCCCTGATGCCCGCATCAGCTTGGACAAGAAACGAGCTGAGAAGACAGACCACGCCCCGGCCCAGCCTATGGCCGCGGCCTCTCCGTCTGTGGATCCACAGGTCCAGGCCGCGCTGTCGGTCATCATCGCCAGCCTGGCCCAGAACCCCACCGTCCTCAGCGCGCTCTTGCCAAGGACCGGGGGGGAACGTCACTCCACCTCCTGAGCCTCGACCGTTGGCCGTCCAGATAGGCAACGATGAGGGGGTGATGGCCCAGGACACGGCGTCGTCCCACTCCCACCCCGCTTCTCCTCTTCGGCCTGGGCAGACCCCAGCGCGTGGAAAAGCCTCTGCCTTCAACAGGCTAGGTGACACGCGCCGTCGTCCGGTTTCGGAGAGGATGGCAGGACGGATTGGTGAGCGTCGGCCTGGCTCGCCAAGGGAAAGCTTAGGGTCTGTGTCCCGGACAGCGGACCAGCCACGCCCGGACAAGTGCAAGGGGAAGCTACACGAGGACGACGTGCGCCACCAGATCAATGCGGCCCACGACGAGCGCATGAGGAACCAGCCGGGCGCCGCTGCGGCCGCCAGGGACCCCCGGGACGAGGTCATCGCCCAGCTGGAAAGGAGGCTGGCCCAGATGGAGGCCAGGCAATCGGCCAACAACCCCACGGCTGGCGCCTCCAACGACCC
Organism: Cuscuta europaea; assembly: GCA_945859875.1. Lineage (NCBI taxonomy): Eukaryota > Viridiplantae > Streptophyta > Magnoliopsida > Solanales > Convolvulaceae > Cuscuta > Cuscuta europaea. The sequence goes on along the minus strand of CAMAPE010000065.1, from coordinate 278,862 downwards.
CGACTTCAACGCTCTCATGAACAAGGTCAGCGCCCTGGAGAGGGAGTTGGCCGAAGGGCGAGGCGACCCCATCATCCAGGTCAGGACCAAGACCCCTTTCACCAACAGGGTGCTCTTGGCCCCCATTCCGGAGAAGTACAGAGGGAACGCCATCAAGTCCTATGATGGCCGGTCAGACCCCCAGGAGCTCTTTAGCCGTTATCAGAACAACATGTTGATGGTGAACGCGTCAGACGAATACCTCTGCCGTTGGTTCCTCTCTACTCTTGAGGGGCCAGCGTACGACTGGTTCAACGCGCTTCCCGAAGGGAGCATTGACTCATGGAAAGATCTTGCCCAACGCTTCCTCACCCACTTTTCCCGGAGGAAGCGCGCGAAGAAGTATTTCACCCACCTCCTCGCCGTCAAGCAGCAACATGATGAGTCCCTCCGGTCGTTTATTGATCGGTGGACGAGGGAGACCGAGGAAGTCGGGGGGCCGATGAGCGCACCCTCCTCGCCGATCGGGGAGACAGAGCTCTGCTGAAGCCGATCAAGACATCGTTATCCGGCTTCACCGAGGACTCTATCGACGCCGAGGGCACGATAGTCCTCCCCATGGAGGTCGGTGACGGTCCCCACCGCGCCAGGATTGACATGGAGTTCATGGTGGTCAACCTCTAGTGTGCCCACAACCTGATCTTGGGGCGGCCAGCGCTGGAGGACTTGGAAGCCATCATCTCCATGAAGCACTTGTGTCTGAAGTTCCCCACCAATGACGACATCGGCTACGCCAGAGGAAACCAGAGGATAGCCAGAGCATGCTACCTCAAGCTAACAAGGCCGGCCGAAAGGGAAGGATAGAGGATAGACACCATCACGGCAGCCGTTGCCAAGGACGAGGAGAGGCCGCATGCCAAACCGGCCGAGGAGGTCGAGGAAATCCCTCTGAATACCTCCCTCAGGACCAACGAGACGCCATCCTCCTCGTCCTGCGGTCATACGCCGTTGTCTTCGCGTGGGGCCCGGACGACATGCCAGGCATCAGCCGCTAGGTGATTACTCACCGGCTGACCGTCGATCCGGCCTCCACGCCCGTCAAGCAGAAGCGGTGCTACTTATCCGCCGACAGGCGGGACTTCGTCAAAGGGGAGGTCGCCATGCTCCTCTCAATCAACCACATTAAAGAGGTGAAGTACCCGACGTGGCTGGCCAACGTCGTCCTCGCCCAAAAACCGCCAACATTCAGAATGTGTGTTGATTACACTGACCTGAACAAGGCGTGCCCCATGGACCCGTTCTCTCTCCCCAACATTGATCAGCTGGTGGACGAGACGGCGGGGTGCGAGTTGATGTCGTTCCTTGACGCTTTCAGAGGGTACCACCAAATCTCCATGCATGAAGATGACGCTGAGAAGACGGCATTCATGACCCCAGAGGGAATCTTTTGCTACCTCGTCATGGCCTTCGGCCTCAAAAACTCCGGCGCCACCTATACTAGGATGGTGGCCAAGATCTTGAGAGCGGTCCTTGGCCGGACGATGGAGGCATACGTCGACGACATGATCGTCAAGAGCAGGCAGGCCTCCTCCCACGCCGACGACCTCCGGGAAATCTTTGAAATCATGAAGGCGTTCAGGCTCCGCCTCAACCCTAAGAAGTGCGCCTTCGGCGTCCAGGGCGGCAAGTTCCTCGGCTACATGGTCAGCTGGAGAGGCATCGAGATAAACCCGGAGAAGACACAGGCTATCATCAACATGGAGCCGCCCCGCAACGTCAAGGAAGTACAACGACTGACGGGGCGCCTGGCGGCCCTGAACCGTTTTCTCTCCAGGTCAGCCGAAAGGGCACTCCCCTTCTTTCAGATCATGCGTAAAGCCAACAGCTTCAAGTGGACGACGGAGTGCCAGGAAGCGTTCGGAGAGTTGAAGAGGTACCTATCGTCCCCGCCCGAGCTCTCCAAGCCCAAAGCCGGCGAAATCCTCTTCTTGTACTTAGGGGTGAGCACGTAGGCCATCAGCTCCGTGCTCATCCGTGAGGACGAAGGGGTGCAGAAGGCCATCTTCTACATCAGCAAGACGCTCAGGGAGGCCGAGCTCAGGTACTCCCCCATTGAGAAGACGGTGCTAGCCATCGTCCACACGGTGAAGAAGCTGGGGCACTACTTTCAAGCCCACACCGTCCATGTGCTAACCCAGCAGCCTCTCGGCGCACTCATAAGGAGCCCCACCAGCTCCTCAAGGATGGTGAAATGGGCGATCTTCCTCAGCCAGTTTCAAATCGAGATCAAGCCAAGGCCATCTATCAAAGGACAGGCCTTGGCCGATTTCGTCACTGAATGCACATCAAGGGAGACGGCCGTTGCCAACCCCGGGATGGAGCCGGACGATACATGGATCCTATTCAGTGACGGCTCGTCGACCGCGAAATCATGCGGTGGCAGCGTCGTCCTCATATCCCCTGAAGGATTCAGAGCTTACTATGCCATCCGCTTCAACTTCAGGGTATCCAACAACGAAGCCGAGTATGAGGCCCTCCTCAGCGGCCTCAGACTCGCCGCCGGCCTCAGAGCCCGACATATCAAAATCAAGTGCGACTCCAAGCTGGTAGTGGGTCAGGTTGAGGGCACGTACGAAGCAAAGGAAGGCCGGATGAAGCAATACAAACAAGCAGCGGAGGAGCTGCCGAAGGCGTTCGAAACCCACGAGATCACACAGATCCCAAGGGCCGAGAACGCCGAGGCCGACATCCTCTCCAAGCTCAGCTCGGACACCCCGGAACACATCTCCCAGCTAGCCAAGATCGAGGAGTTGAGCATGTCCAACATCCATGCCAGCCCCGTCTTGTGCGTCCAACAGCGACCGGAGGACTGGATCTCCGACATCGTCACCTTCGTCACGACGGGGGAGCTGCCCCCGGACGAGGAGAGGGCCAAACTTGCCAAACTCAGGGCCCCAAGCTACACCATTGAAGATGGAAAACTCTACAAACGATCCTATAATGGCACTCTCCTCCGATGCCTGCACCAGGATGAGGCCGACGTGGCCATGGAAGAAGTTCATTGTGGCGTTTGCTCCTCGCACCAGGGCCCTTTCAGTATGTCCCGGCGTCTCGTCGTCCAGGGCTTCTTCTGGCCGACGATGGCGCGAGACTGTGCGGACCTGGCCAGGAAGTGTACCACGTGCCAGGTACTCCAGAAGGCCCCTGGTCGGCCAGCCGTCAACTACGCCCCCGTCAGCACCGCAATTCCATTCTCTAGATGGGGGATTGATCTGGTCGCCCCCCTGCCCAGAGCCGCCGGGAACAACCGCTACATCATCGTCGCCGTCGACTACTTCACCAGGTGGGTCGAGGCGGAACCCCTGGCCAGCATCACGGGGGCCAGGTGCCAAAATTTCTTTTACAAGAACATCATCACACGTTTCGGCGTCCCCCAGGAGATTATATCAGACAACGACACCCAATTCGAGGCAGCCCCTTTTCGGGAGCTCTTCCGGGAGTTTGGGGTGAAGCATCGTTTCTCCTCCGTTGCTTACCCTCAAGGCAACGGGCAGGTCGAGAACGCCAACAGGACAATCATGGAGGGGCTGAAGAAGAAACTCCAGGCCGCAGGAGGTAGTTGGGTCGACGAGCTCCCCAACATCCTGTGGTGCTACAGAACCACGCCGAGGAGGGCGACAGGTGAAACGCCTTTCGCCCTGTGCTACGGCTTTGAGGCAAAGGCACCCACGGAAGCCCGAACCGACCGAAGGACGAGCACACCCTTCGTCCGAAGCCTGAAAGAAGGATACTCCCCTGAAATAGGGAACAAAAAAAAGAGGGAAGCCGAGGACCGCGCGCACTTGCCGACCTCGAGCAATGAAAAAATAAAATCCCCACAACTCAGGCCAAACTTGGCCAAGTACATATCAGTTGAACACAAGTGTAGTACCACTAACAGGTGACATGGACGATATGGCCACACGTCCATCACAGACAAGGTAATCGTCAAGGACGAAGCATACGCCTATAAAACCCTAACCAGTGGTTGGGTGACACGCGAGTGGTAACCTTCATCGGCCACAGCTCTTTGAAGCACAAACACTTGGTATGAAATAAAGAATTACAATCCTGAGGATGACCAGGACGAAGCGGGCAGTATCACACCCGCGGAAGAATTAAGCATTCAAGCAACAATCCCTACCGGCCACAGCATTCCGGATGGCCGTTACAGGCACTGAAACCCAGGCTGTTGGCCAAGCGGAAGATTTGTCCAAGTGTTTACCAAACACTTAGAGAAAATTCCTGAGGAAAAAGGTTCCTTAAGAGAATTCCGACACTTAGAGAAACTCTTGGGGAAGGCAAAAGGCACCCTCATCGGCCACAAAGCCAGACCTTGGTCGATGAAGGTAGGGCCATCTCTTAGCCGACAACGGTACCACAAAGAAGGAACTATGTCCTGCATTTATACTTAGAAAAATCTCTAAGTATTTAAATGGAGAAACTCTAGACGAAGCGGGCACCTGTATACTCGCAGGCCGTTAGCTACCTGTGTCTTGCATGTGTACTTAGAAAAATTTATATGTTCAAAAAACTAAGTTCAAAGTACTCTTATCGGCCACAACACAAGGATCCAGGCCGACCTCCCTGATCAGATCAGGAACAAGGGAACACAACGGCCACGAAAAACACTGGGCCGACAACAACGACATCGGTTCAACACTTAGGGAATTTCCCAAAGCATTTGTCAACACTGAGGAGAGATTCAATACCAGCACGATGAGAACACCCACCTACTTGAAGTTGGACACTTAGAAAAATTGTAACAAAAAGAAGAATGGGACAATGCCAAGACGCAGCGGACACCCCAGCTTGCCCGCCTCGGTCAGGACGGAAAGAAAGCACCTAAGTGGATCTAAAACACTTAGGAAATTTTTGACTAAATCCCAAGTGTTACGACAGCGAAGAAACACCGGACAGGCCGACAAGGCCACCAGACTGAATGGACTACCTCACGGACGTAGCAAACACTCGCGGGTGACCTAAGTTGTAACTTAACACTTAGACAAATTTCAAAATTGAAATAGCAAAAGGGAATAAACATACAAGACATTCAAAGCCGAGCAGGACAGCAAAACGTTCATTCATAAACAGTTAAGTACATTGGTGGGCGCTTCGGCCATTACATCACATGGGCAGAAAAAAAAAGGTAACTAATTACAAGATAGGGAACGGGGAGTAGCCGATCAAGTCTCTTGGGCGCCTCCATCATGCCCAGCCTGGGTTTGATCTCCGGCATCTTCGGTTCCCTCCTCGACCTCAGTCTCCTGGTCGGCGGCAGCTGCAGAACTGGTGGCATCATCCAGGAAATCAAATTCGTCATAGTCCGGCTCGCCGAGGCCGGAACTCTCGATTGGGGCCTCCCTCTCCGAAAGAGGAAGCTTGGCCTGCTCCTCGGGATCCTTCATCAGCTTGGGAAGCCTCAGGTTCCGCCTCGCCCACCCGGAGGTATAGTTCATTGCTTTAAGGGCACGCGCCAGCCGCCGGCACAGGAGCCTCTGCATCCGTTCTTGGCCCATGTTGTAGTACACGGCCATCTCCCTTCCAAAGTACTCTTGGCCGGCGGGGGAGTTCATTCCCCAATCTTCGAGCTTGGCGGCCACCACTTCATAGCACCAGGGGAGCCGCTCGTCGACCTTCCATCCCTCGGCCAGGAACTTTTGAACGGCCTCATCAGCGGCCTTCACAGCGGCAGCCTTGGCCTCAATTTTGGCCTTCACGGCTTCATCATTCTTGCGCCGCTCAGCCTCAAGCGCCCTCTGGCTCTCCTCAAGTTTGGCCAGGGCATCGTCCCTGGCTGCAGCTGCCTCATTGGCCCTCTTCTGCAGATCCTTGGCATCCTCTCGGAGCCGATCCAAGCAGGCCACCGCCTCATCGGCCGAGGCAGCCTTTTGCTCGAGCTCCTTCAGACGAGCAATCTCCCGTTGCTGCCTTTTGTGGCTCTCCATGAGCATGAAGGCACCCTGCACAACAAAGGCAAACAAAGACTCATGCAATGACTTCACCCGGACGACGAGAAAAACAACAAATAAAAGGAAAGGGAACTTACTTGGATGATGAGGTCCATCCCGCCTTCGTACACCTTGACGTCCCCGAGCCTCTTGAGGTAGGCCCGATCTTTGGCCGGCATGGCCTGGGCAAGCACATCATGGCCGAGGACGCCATCGTCAAAGACACCCCCGCCAACGGGGTACTCCACCATTTTCTGGTAAGTAGCAACGGCAATCTCCTTGCCGGCCCGCTTCGTCCGAGGCTCCTGGACGAGAGGGAGCGATGGGGCAGCGTCGCTTGGAGCAGCGGTAAGATCCACAACGGGACCACCATCGTCCACATTTGGGACAGTCAGAGTGCCGACCTCATCGGCATGGGAAGGAGACGACGCCCTCTTCGTCTTCTTAGCGAGATTCAGGCCAGCCCCGGTCAGTTTCTTCTGGCCATCAGTGGGAGGCCTCTTCTTCTTGGACTGGGCAGGCTTCGGGGCCGCACCAGCAGTAGCCCCGCCCCCCTCGGCCGCGGCACGCCTCGCTGCCTCGGCCGCCTTCGCAGCCAGCTCCTCGGCCGCCTTGGCCTTGGCTATGGCCATGATCGAACGGCGATCCATCACAAAGTCTACACAAAGGAAAATGAACAGGTTAGCAAGGCAAAAGAACAAAAAACAAAGGAAGAAAGCCGGAGAAAGTATTACCATCGGCCTCAGCAGGAATGCCCAAATCCGGGCCGTCGGCCTCTTCGAAGGTAGTGGTCATCCTCGGCCACAGTTGGACATCGTCCTCCTTGTCGCCATACACATAGTACCTAAAGAAGCCGAGGGCGGTCATCTTATATTCGGTGATGTAGTCTTTCACGCTCCTCGGCCCCCCGTCCAGGAACGCCTCCACCTGAGCGTCCAAGATCGAACTCTTCGGCGGGTCGTGCAGATTGAACCTCCCAGTGTGGCCGAGAGAGGGAAGTTCAGTGCCGTTCTCACCAAGGGACACGAAAATGAACTTGCTCTTCCACCCATGGATGGACGAAGGCAAGTCCGTGAAGCTCCTCTTCTTCGGTAACTATTGAAGAGTAGCGTAGGCCGCACAGTTCTTGTGGCTTCCTCGGCCAATCTGATAAAGGTTCATGAACAGAGCTGTCGTCGGCCTGTAGCCCAACTCCTCACAGCGGAGCAAGAATCCAACCATCAACGAGTAGCTGTTCGGGGTCAGCAAGGCCGGAGGGAGTCCCACCATATCCAGATATTCAGTGATGAAGGGATGAAGGGGAAACCTCAGCCCCTTGGCGAAACTCATCGGGTATACTCCGAAGTACCCCGGTGGCGGATTGAGTACATGGTCCGTCGGCCTGGGTGCCCTAACCCTCCCGAACGGCCCCACGTACATCTGGGAAACTAAGTAATCAGCCGCGCTGCTCTCCGGCTTGATCAGGTAAATATTTGTGAGATCCAGGTGGGAGACGCCTGGCCCACTCTTCGGCCTCCTTACTCTCTTCGGCTTCTCTGCTCCCTTCACGGCAGACACCGGTCTCGGGCACGGAATAGCAGCGGAAGTGGACGCCCCGTCCACCACTCGGGACGCACCTGCGTCCTCACCTTTTGAAGACGAGGCGGACTCCTCGTCCTCACCTTCGTCGTCCACCGGCTCTCCGGACTTGTAAGGACTTAAACGCTCTATCTCTTCCTCGAACTCCTCAAGCACCTCATAGTCGAGGGACCTAGTGGAGGGCTGGTCGTCGTACGGATAGTATTCCTCGTCTAAGCTCTTCATCATAACAACTATTACGAGCCTAAGGGGAATTACTTCGGATCTAAGGCGTTTTGTCCACTAACACTAGATCAAGGCTCAGGGAAGCAAAGTATGCAAAGGAATTGAAGAACAAGTCAAGAACTAACCTTGAAGGTATGAAGAACTCGAAGAACACCTTGAGGACTCTCTCTCTAGAAATTCGGGCAGCACTTCGATATCTCAAGAATGCAAGTAAGGAACCGCTTCGGAGGAGGGGGGTATTTATAGACAATCTCCAACGGTCACTACACGTGGCACCATATCAATGGCCACCTCAGCGATCACCTTCCCAGCAGCCGATGAGGTGCCACCCCTTCAGAAATGGGTCGGGCTCGTGAACCAACCTACCGGCGAAGTAAAAGCCTACGGATCACACGGACAACGAGCGCCCACAACGGCCTATATGCTTGCCGGCTTCACAAGTGCCAGCAAGCGCCCACAACGGCCTATATGCTTGCCAAGTTCACAAATGCCAACAATAAGGAGATGACAACGGCCAGGAACGTCATGAACGCCCGTGACGGCCACATAACCAAAGGAACAAAAAAACCGCAGCCATCGGCTCTCCGTAACGACCCTTGATGATAACTCTTTACAAGCGATCTGCGCACAAGGGTTCTCCCACAGGGTTACCTTGGCCAGAAAATCGCCATGAGGGTTGGATCCAGGGGCACTACGGAGAGGCCGCTTCGGCCAGGGACTCAAGCAACTCCTTCACCCCTCACACTCTTCGGCCTGAAGCAGTGGGGGACTGGGGGACTACATCGGCTTCAACAATACAGACAACGGAAAAATGCAACCACAAATGTAACCACAAAGCATGGCCACACCGTCCATATATCACATGGAGCCTCGTCGGCCAAAGGCACATAACACCGTCAGCAACGGCCAACAAGCCACCTGAGGCAAGGACATTCGTCGTCCTCCGCCAACAGTTAATCATAATGGGCTCTCCGGCCAAGGACACGAAAGCCAATCAGCGACGGCCAAAAGGAGTGTGCAAGCACCCTCACCGGCCACCCAAAGGAAAGGACGCCATCGTCCTCGAAGCAAGGTTCAACCTCAACGGCCTCATCGGCCCAAATGTAAATTTCAACCATCAACGTCCAAGGAAGGGAAAACGCGCCTTCAACGGCCACCATCGAAGCAGGACACTCATCATCCCCAAGCGAACACACCAAGGAAACAACGACCTCTCCATCCACAGAGAGGGACAGGTAACGGCCAAGCACAGAACAAGATCACCAAAATGGAAACAGCGCCAACGCCGCAACAGCCAACGGCCTGGGAGTGCCCGCATCGGCAAAAAGCACCAAAGCACGGGAATCTACTCTCCTTCACTTCGTCTATGTCTCAGCTTAGAGAGTGGGGGACTCCTGATGGAGTATATGGGTCCGAGCCCCCGGACCCACATACTCAGAAGAACAGTAAGCACAAGACGCTGAGTGGTGCCCTCGTCGGCCAAGGGACTCCCGTCGGCCGAAAAGGTACCAACTCAGAATATGGTCCTGAAGCCAAGGAACCCGGGTGCCCTCGTCGGCCGTGCCCTCGTTGGCCGTGCCCTCATCGGCCACGCCCTCTTCGGCCACGAAGACCTCACAGAACCAGATTTTACACTTACTCATTTGAACAGCCCATTAGTGGCTTTGTATTCGGCCCAGTAGCGGTCCAGTTGTAAATGGGCCTCCCAAGCCCAGGGCTTGGGAGCCCAGCCCGTATTTTCCCTATAAATACTTCCTCTGGAGGTAGTTATCAGGGTTACAAATTCATTCTATTGAAGCATATTATTGCACTTCTCTCTCTAGCTCTCACTTCTCTCTAGATATACTCTATCACCCTGCTACTTGCCATCGAAGGAGCCTCGGTCGCCGGATCGACGGAGAAGATGATCTCTTAGAGTACGTATACTCTGCTATTCACTCCGTATGAATTATACAATTGGGCTGGACTGCTATAAAAAGAAAATAATGAAAACTATGATGGGCCGACAACCTATTAATTAAGAATTAAGAAATAAAACTAAAACTGATTAATGTGGACTCATTGAAGTAAATGGGTTCGATCAGTTTGGATTTTTAGATTATTATAATATGTGGTGATAATAAATAATCAAATTTTTATGAACTTGTATTCAAATTAATTATAAGAGGGAGAATTTATAAATGAGGGTAGAGGAATTTACCTATTAGTTTATTAGATGTTGATGTTAGAATCTTAATATTCTAAAGGTGATTTGGGTGAAGATCGAGGTACAAGCTTCGGTTAGAATTAATCGTGATTGGAGGTAAGTTTCACGACAACTGAAATTAGTTCTTTTTGCTTCGTGATTTCTATGAATATTTTTGTGTGCATATTTGAGAATTGAAATTATGTGTGCTGAATTTGATTAAATATTATTATATGAAAGAGTTGTATTTGAGATATTAGTTGATATTTTGGTTTGTTAATATGAGTTATTGTATACGATTTTGGGATATTTTGTAATAGTACGTAATTTGTTATCTTTGTGGAGTTTGATGAGAAGGAAATTTTTGAAGTATAAACTTCGAATGATTTTGAGAAGATAAAGAAGAATAAATATTTTCATAAAAGGTGAGCATCACGGGAGAAATCCGTGGTGTTGGTTTTCCACGTCACTTAAAATGTGGAGGGTGGTTAGGTCTATTACTACTCAATTGTTATTGGTTTTGGTTTGAGGTGAATTGACGGTCGGTAGAAAACATCCCGGCTTTTGAGTAGTAGTGGTAGTAGTATCTCCTAATCATTCAGTTTTTGAGGTGAGGTAGTTGGTAGAAAACATTCCGGCTACCCGGATCGACTTACTAACCTGGAGGGCTTGGAATCCCTTTAGGGGGTGTGCACACTTAAAGTAGTCGTTTCAGTTTCCAAGGAGCAGTTGTGGTACCGGCGATAGTTCCGGGGTGGCCGTACATTACAACGGATCACCGGGATCAACCAGAGTGTTGAGCACCGCCCTTCTAAATTACTAGGAAGTTAGTTACAAAGTGATTTTTGGAGAAATTCAATAGAGGAGAAATTTTGGTGTTTCATGTATTTTGGAATTATTATGATTCACGAGTTATGTGATTGTGATTTTGTATAGATATCTTTTACTTGTAATTTATAAATTGTTTTGAAAATATTTTTATACTAATGGTTGTACGAATTTATATATATACTATTATTATTATTTTAACAGGTAGGTTGGACTTACTTAGCATTATTGCTAATATTTGTTTCTTTTATTTTTCTTTCTGTACATGATTTTTGTACAAGTGTTGAGTTGGTCGATGTTGAAGTTGATTTCGAGAGAGAGCTTTCGCTAGAAAATACTATTAGTAAATCATTGTAAATTTCTTTTTCAATAACTTTAATCAGTGAGCTTTTGATTTTGAAGTCTAAGTTGTTTTAGCTTGTGCACTCGGTTAAGAGAGAACTGAGTGTGGCGGTAGCACCCCTATTTCCCTTTGAATTTTCCGCTGCACATTTTGTGATGTTTTCAATTAAAGTTAGTATTACTTTCCAATAAACCATTATTTAAATGTATTTTTGGGTGGGAAATTTGGGGGTGTTACAACTAATATCCGATATCTGAAATTAACCGACATTCTAATATCCGAAAAACCCAACATCCAAACTACGTGGGTTGGGTTCGAGAATCACATTATAAAATCCGAGCGGGTTTGATGTCCGAAGACCCGACCCGCTTGAACCCGACCCATGCTCTCCCCTAGCCGTGACACGGGAGCGTCGGGGGCCCGATCTCAAACATGAACACGACAGTCGCCATCCCGGAAGGGAACAGGGAGCCCGAAGTGAGGTCATGACGTCAGCGTTGAGGAGCCGGCCGTGACACGGGAGCGTCAGCGCTGAAGGGCCTGATCCCAAACATGAACATGACGGTCGCCATCCCGGAAGGGAACGGGGAGCTCGATCGTGAGGTCACAATGACGGCGCTGAGGAGCCGACCGTAACACGGGAACGTCGGTGCTGAGGAGCCGGTCCCGAACATTAACATGACCGTCGCCATCCCGGAAGGGAACGGGAACCGGATCATGAGGTCACGACGTCGGTGTTGAGGATCCAGCTGTGATACGGGAACGTCAGCACTGAGTCCCTGAGGAGCCGGTCCTGAATATGAACATGATAGTCACCATCCCGGAAGGGAACGAGGAGGCCGACCGAGGATCCGGCCGTGACACGAGAGCGTCAGCGCTGAAGAGCCCATTCCCAAACATGAAGTCGACGGTCGCCATCCTAGAAGGGAACAGGGAGCCCAATCGTGAGGCCACGACGTCGGCGCTGAGGAGTCATCCGTGACACAGGAGTGTCGGCCGTGACAGGGAGTGTCGGCATTGAAGGGCCCAATCCCAAACATGAACACAACGGTCGTTATCCCGAAAGGGAAGGGGACCTGATCATGAGGTCACAACGTCGGTGCTGAGGAGCAGACCGTGATACGGGAACGTTGGCGTTGAGGGGCCAGTCCCAAATATGAACACGACAGTCGCCATCCCAGAAGAGAATGGAGAGCCCGATCATGAGATCACGACGTCGACGCTGAGGAGCCGGCTGTGACACGGGAGTGTCGGCACTGAAGGGTCCAATCCCAAACATGAACACGACAGTTGCCATCCCGGAAGGGAACAGGGAGCCCGGTCGTCAGGTCATGACGTTGGCGCTAATGATCCAGTCGTGACATGGGAGCATCGGCGTTGCAGGGCCCGAACATGAACATGATGGTCGCCATCCCGGAAGGGAACGGGGAGCGCGATCATGAGGTCATGACAATGGTGCTGAAGAGCCCGCTGTAACATGGGAGCGTCGGCGCTGAAGGGGCCGGTTCTGGCTTCTGGCCGAGGAGGCGCCGTGATTGCTTGTAGTGCTCCAGGCCGAAGTGATATTACTCGTAGTTCAGTCTCTGTGGCTTTGAGGACGGTGAGGGTCCTGGATCATAGGACGTTGTGTGACTATAGATTTGTGGATGTTGGGGGGTTGTTCTCTTATTTTGGCCGAGGGTGGAGCACGTGACCTAATAGCCGTTGGAATGCCACGTGTCGAGGGACGACATGTGTCATGTTCTGGATGGTGTGTGAGCTTTTCTTCTCCGTGCTTTCTTTGTTGTGGACGAGGGTGCACCACAGGGTCTTGGACGTTATGACGCCTAGACGATACGATGTTGTAGTAGTTGTATACTTGTGTGCTTGGTTTCTTGGGTTTTCAATTCTTATATTTGCATTTTGTGTTGAAGTCGATTCAGTCCCCCAGTCCTCCACTGCTTTAGGCCGAAGATGAGTGAGGGGTGAAGGAGTACAATAAAATCCCAGGCCAAAGCGGGATCCTCGTATTTCCCCTGAATCCAACCCCTTGGCGATTCCTGACTAGGGTAACCCTGTGGGAGAACCTTTGGACGCAGGTCGCTTTCAAGAGGTTATCAACAGTAGGTTTTATACGAGGGCCGATGGCTATTTGGATTGTGCTCCACGTTCATTTTGTGGCCGTTGAAGGGGTTGGGGAGATGTATAGCCGATACGGGCTCTCATTGAAGCTTTTGATGTCGAGGTGGCGTTCTGATATGGGGTAAGCCGTTTAAGTGCTGTTGACTGCTTTGGTGTGGTCGTTAGAATGAGGTCGATGTATGCGTTGCTCGCTGGTTCCTTGAACCGTTGTGTTTTCCTTGAGAGTGGGCTTGATAGTACGGAAAGTGGGCATGGCCCATCTTCTGAACCGGTGGCACCTCATTGGGCCCTAGGGTGGTGGCCGTTCATGTGACCACTGGGGGTGCCACGTGTAGTGACCGTTGGGGGAGGTCTATAAATACCCCTCCCTTCCGAAGGAAGTCCCTCATTTGCATCCTGAGCTAAACGAAGTGCAGCCCAATTTTCTAGAGAGAGGAAATCTCGTTCAGGGTTCTTCGGTTCCTTCGAATCTTCAAGGTCAGTTCATCACTCGTTCTTGCATTTTTCATATATTTTGCATCCCAAGGGTTAGATCTAGTGTTCGTAAGAGAGCTGTACTTAGATCCCAAATAGCCCCCATTAAGGCTTGAGTAGTTGTAATGGTGAAGCCTTTGGACGACGAGTATTACCCATACGACGGTGAGGTTTCCGCCAAAACCCTTGATTACCAAGTTGTGGTTGAGTGTTGTGAGGAGATAGAGGAATTGAGCCCCTTCAGATCAGGGATGCAAGACGAGGAAAGCATGGACGAGGAAGCCACCTCATCATCTGAGGGTGAGGACGTTGGAGTTTCGCGTGCGGTGGACGGAGCGTCTACATCGGCCGCCATACCGTGCCTTGATCCCCTTTCTGCCGTCAAAGGGATAGCTCTGTCGAAGAGGCGACGTCGGCCGAAGAAAGGCTCGGGCTTCTCCTATTTGGACCTTACCAACGTTTACCTCATCAGACCGCAGAGCAACGCGAGTGAGTACTTGGTCGGCCAGATGTATGTGGGGTCGTTCGGTAGGGTTATGGCGCCCAAGGCGACAGATCATGTACTTAATCCCCCTGTTGGGTACTTTGGGGTATATCCCATGAGTTTTGCGAAGGGGCTTAGGTTCCCCCTTCATCCGTTCATCACGGAGTATTTGGACATGGTGGTGGACCTTCCTACGGCCTTGCTGACTCCGAACAGTTACTCCTTGATGGTCGGGTTCCTGCTTCGTTGTGCCGAGTTGGACTTCGCACCGATGACGGCCCTGTTCATGAACTTATACCAAATAGGACGAGGTAGCCACCAAAACTGTGTCGTCTATGCCAACCTCCGGCAGGTGAAGAACAGGAGATCCTTCATTGATCTTCCAACATCCATCCACGGCTGGAAGAGTAAGTTTGTCTTCGTGTCATTGGGCGAAGGAGGGACCGAGTTTCCATCTGTCGGCCATACTGGGAGGTTCAACCTCCGTGAGGTGCCGACGAGCGCAATCCTAGATGCTCAGGTGGAGGCATATTTGAAAGGTGGGCCTAGGAGCGTGAAAAAGTATATCACAGAGTACAAGATGGTTGCTCTCGGCTTTGTGAGGTACTTTGTCTATGGGGATGCGGAGGATGATGTTGACCTGTGGCCGAAGATGACCACGAAATTTGAGGAGGCTGGTGGTTCGTACCTGGGTGTGCCTGCCGAAGCCGATGGTAATACCCTCCTAGCGTCCTTAGTCCCACTTTATTTCCTTGCTTTGCTAATATTGTCTTTTGTTGTGCAGACTTTGTTATGGACCGCAGATCCATTATGAAGAGGGCCGCAATGAAAGCGGCTGGGGAATTTGCGGCCCAGGGGGCGTCGGCCAGTGGAGCCTAGCCTAGTTTCGACCAGCCAAAGAAACTGCCCACTCAGCCAAAGAAGAAACGGTCGGTGGATGACAGCCAGAAAAAGTTGAAGACGGCTGGTTTGCAGCCCTCCAAGAAATCTAAGAGGGCTTCTCCCTCGTTTGGTCCTGATGCCAGTGCCCTGGTCGTCCCAGTCGGAGACGATGGCGGATCCCATGCTGACGCCATTGTGGACCTCACCTCCTGCCCTTTTGTCTGTTGCTATCTCTCAGCCTCCCAGTGAAGCCCAAGGCTCCCGGAAGAAGCGCTCTGGCAAAGAGCTGATCCAGGGGACCTACAAAGTTCAAATTGAGTATCCCATGCAGGGTGGGGTATTCAACGAGATCGTTGGCGGCCATGAGGTGATTTACCAAGTCGTTCCCGACGACGACCAGGCGTACCTCAACGGGTTGGGTAACGTTCGGATTTATGACGGTGGGATGGACAATCTTGTCCAGGTGAGTTGTCTTTCCATACTTTGTCGTTTTCTCCCCCCTTCTTTCTTTTATTGTTATGTCCTCATCGGCCTGACTTGTATTACTTTGTGTATGCGGCCTTCATGCTGATGGAGAGGTACAAGAGGCAGGAGCAGGAGATTGCCCGACTGAGGGAAGTTGAACAGAAGGCTGCTTCGGCAGATGAGGCCTTGAGTATCCTGGATCGACTACGGGGCGATGTGGAGGCCCTGAAAAAGAAAGCTGACGATGTCGATGCGGCCACTCGTCGGATGACTGCAAATAGGGATGATGCCCTCAAAAAGTTCGCCGAGGAGAAGGAGGTGCATGAGGCTACCCGTAGTCGTGCTGTTGAGGCCAAGAAGGCCAGGGCTGAGGCCGAGTGAGCCACGGAGATTGCTGCTGAAAAGGCCGCAGATGCCACCGTCGAGAAGTTCTTGGCCGATGGCTGGAAGGTAGAGGAGCATCGGCCTTGGTGTTTTGAGGTCGTGGCGGCCATGCTTAAAGATTAGGGCCAGCATAGCCCTGAAGGCCAAGAATACTTCGAGAGGGAGATGAAGGTGTATTACGACATGGGCCAACAGCAGATGCAAAGGCTCATCTATCGGAGGCTGCACCGGCGTTTCACTGAGCTAAAACTGACGAAGAAGTTTGTCGCTGCCCTAAAAATGCCACTGAAGATGAAGGATCTGGAGGACGAGGTCAAGCTTCCTGCGGAGGAGAGGCAGCCCCCCATCCTGAGCTCCGAGATCGGCGAGGAAGATTGGGGCGATGACGACATATTTGTGGACACTGCTTCTTCCAAGGCCGATGAAGCCAGTGATGCGGTCGTTCAAGATGCAGACGAGGAGGATACTTGACCCCTTTTTATTCTTTTGCTGAATATGTAATCGCCGTTGTGCCCCCTTTCTTGTACTTTGAAATTTTGAATGAAAATATGTGGTTGGCTTTCCCCTGCTTTAGTGTCTACTTCGTCCTCCTCGTCCTTGTATTGCTTTTTTTATTCCTTGCTTTAAAATATTTCTAAGTGTTAGTTGAGATCAGGTGGTTGTTTCCCTCTGTCATGGCCGATGAAGGTCACCGACCCTTGTTCGGCTAAGGGGAATGTTTCCCACGAATCTTTTGAGTTCGTGTCATCTTTCTAGTGACTCCCGTCGGCCAAGTAAATGTCACTTGGGAAATTTTCCCAGTGTCTTCGGGTAGTCTGTGTGTATGCTTCGTCCATACTGCGTAGCATTCGCCTGATATGTACTTAGTCAAATTTGTGGGGATTTTATTTTTATCGCTCGAGGCCGGCGAGTTCACGGTCCTCGGCTGTCCCTCTTTTGATTTTTGGGGATTTCGCTTGAGGTCGGCGAGTGCACGGTCCTCGGTTGTCCCTCTTTTGATTTTTGGGGATTTCGCTCGAGACCGGCGAGTGCACGGTCCTCGGTCGTCCCTCTTTTGATTTGTGAGGATTTCGCTCGAGGCCGGCGAGTGCACGGTCCTCGGCTGTCCCTCTTTTATTTTCTTCCTCCTTACTTCTTTGAGTGAGGAGTGGGTATCCTTCTTTTAGGCTTTGGCCGAGGGGGTTGCTATTCCCTTGGCCGGTAGAGAGTCCTACCGGATCGTCCCATTATCTTGGGAAGGTCCCATCGTCTATTTACGACACGGGCTAAAGCTTTTGGTCGGTTACCGACGGCTACCGTTTCCCATTCCCGAGTTTGGGGATTTTTGTCACCTCACCCATGATTTCAGGCCTGTTGTGCTGCGATTTAGCGCGAGGACGACGCGGTGAGCTTCCCATTTCAAGACGTGGGCCGTTTGCGGGCCCGACATCCTGAGACATCATCGGTCATGCCTGAACGTTTCGCTCTAAGGGGTCGATACGATGTGCTATGTCGGCCATACCTAAGCGTTTTGCTCTAAGGGCTCGATATAATGTGGTATCTTTTGCTTTGACTTCTCAAAAAATAAGCGGAGGGTGGTAATCAATGGATAACCCGTTAGGGGGTGAGGACTTTGTCGGTTTCGCCTCCCTTTGGATTATTGATATAACTTCACCAAGTGATGTACATTCCACATTCGTGGTACTCTTGTGATACCTAGAAAATTTGAAATAAAAATAAATAAATAAATAAATCAGATAAGTTATATCTGATAAATCAAATGAAAGTAATATAAAAATATTTTGTATTATACTTGGTGTATAAAAATATATGCATGCTACATGCAATAAAATTAAACACTTATGTGGCATCGAAAAAATAAAATAAAAAATAAAATAGAAAAAAATCAGATAAAATATAGATGACGGAATAAATAAATAAATAAATAAATAAATAAAAATAGTAAGAATGTTAAAAATTACTAATAATAGCATCAAATTAATATAAATGAAAATATCAGATCATAAAACAATGACACATGCTAGGATCACCTACCAAATAATGTATATACATTATATACATATTTTTACATATATAATTATATATATTTATATGTAAAAATTAAAATAAAAGAAAATAAAATCAAATAAAATTAAACATCAGCATAAATGGGAATCAAATCATGAATCAATACACATGTCATGTTCATCAACTACCAACCTATCATATACATTATTATTATTACTATTATTATTATTATTATTATTATTATTATTCATACAATTATCAAATAAATAAAATAAACCATAAGGACCATCTAGACCTATAAATACACCCTCTTAGCCATCCCAAACACTGCAAATCGGAGAGATAGAAGCTATATATATATACATATACATATATATACATAATCTCGCCGAAAAATTTATATCTATATTATTTTACGTATCAAACTTCGTAAAAACGATAGAGGAGGGTCGTGAGAGGTCTAGGAATACTCCCCAATAAATTCCAGACCGATTCGTAGTCATCGGAGCATACTAGAGCTCGCCGGAGTTACAAGTCGTGGAAGCGGGTCTTCAGCAAAAGCGGATATTTTGCCGTAGATAGGGGTGGTGGAGCTTCGTCTTGCCGTCAGGATCATTTTTCAACTTGAATCGTTGAAATCCAATATCTGTAAGTCAAGTTATAGCTCGCCGAAGTTTTTGTAATTCCGGTCGCCGGAAACCCGACCTGGAGAAGAGCTGGGAAGAAGACAACCAAGTCTTCTTGGGCCGGGTCGTGTATTTGGGCCGGTTCGGCCGAGTTTCAATAAAAATTAAAAATAAAATAGTAAATGAAATAAATAAAATCTGGAAAAATATAAATTAAATACCTAGTATAAATATACATATTCGGACCAACCAGAATTGAAAGATAATATTTTTAGCTATTTTTAATTGAATTAATTGTAATTGGGCCAATTTGTACATATTTAGTAAATAATTAACTAAATGACGAAATAAATTACGAAATAATTATTGGAGTAAACTAGATTAAATATATTACTAACTAGGACATTTGGGACCATTTGTAATTAATAAAAATTATGATTAGTATATTTAATTGTAATTAAACCGGTTAATAGAGATATGGAATTAAATGAATAAATAAGGGAAATAATTCAAAAATAAATATCTGGAAAACCTAGGTCGAATATAGACACCAAATATAGTTATGAACTATTATAAATTTATAAAGTCGATTATTAAGCTATTTAATTTAATTGGGCCATATAAAACTAGTTAAGTAATTAAATAAGAAAATTGATTAATAATGGTGAAATAAATAAAATCACTAAGATGAGAAATAATATTATGTACTAAAAATGAGGTTTGGAATAAAATAAAGAAAAGAAAATAAAGTTGGGATAGCTAGTATAAATGAATGACTATATTTGGACTTAATAAATAAATCATTTAATTAGTGGACTAATTAAATTAGTGTGATTAAATTAATAATTATCATCCTTAATTGTTACTTTTTGGACTCCATATAAATTATTAAACTATATGAACTCATAAAAATTAGTTGATTAATACAAACTAATTAATTAAGTAATGTGTACTTAATAATTTAGTTAATCGACTCCATTAGACTAGTTTAACTAAATCAATTAGTTTAATGGATAAATTAATTAAATTATGGACGTATTAATATTTTTGGACTTTATATTAAAAATATAAAATTAAAACGAAATTAGAATTTGATTGATTGCCTTAATTGAATTAGATTAATGTATTTAACTATATTTACATAATTAAACTTATTTAGTTGATGAAATTAATTAAATTAATTTAGTTAGCCAAATAAATAAACTGAAGGATTGAATTAGTTATGGTAATTGGATTAGTTAGTATAAATAAACTATTAAACTAATTAAAGTTATTATTGAGAATAGATTATCATTAATGATTAATATTTCGAATTATTGCTTACGGAAAATTATTATTCAAAGGTTTATTAAATAAATTATATAAATTATGTAAACTGAAATTGAACTGAAATTGATTATTTAAATTCGAAATATTGAAACTATTATGTAATTAATTTAATTAGACTAGTTAACTAATTAACCAAATAAGTTAAAGTAAATTATGGAGGGGATTAGTATGATTAAAGAAAATAATAAGGTTGGACTGAAAATTAACATTTAAATAAGATTTATGGATCTAACTTGAAAGTTGTATTTAAAGAAGGAATAATGAAGTTAAAATAACTAAAGGTTGAATAGATAGGAAATAACTATGTGAACTATTCATGATTTGGAAGCTATTTGTTTGACATGTGTTGGGATATTGACCTAGAGGCCCAATACCCAGATCGGGAAGGCCCAAGATATCCGGCCCAAGTAACAGGCCCATCACTCCATGATGAAAAGATCCGGTAAGGAGACATACCGAACGAGGTTCGGCCCAAATAAAGGTTGGCCCAGTAAGAAGACATACCGAACGAGGTTCAGGCTATATATCGTACTTGGGCCAATTTGACAGCATCTTCAGTACGGCCCAACATCCCGTTCGAGCAACGGCCAACCAGCAAGTGGCCAGGTGCAGTTAATGCCAGACTATGACATCAGCAAGTGGAAGCATGGATGACCAAGTCGGTGGAACAACGGCCAATCAGCAAGAGGCAGCCCATGCTCTCCATTAGTATAAATAGAAGGTTTCAAGTCATTGTAAGGGTTAGCATTTCAATACTCAAGCTCTAGAATAGCATCATTTGCTCTTATTTCTTGTATTAAAGCATAGTTTCCGACTTATCGATCGGGAAATTCCTTGTAATCAGATTAGTTAATTAATACAAGTGGGCTTTCGAGTTTTAGTTAGTTCAGATCTTATATTTTCTTATACGCTTTGATTCTGGGCCATTCCTGATATATCCAAAGTTCGTGTTGGGCTTTCGGATCTACGGGACTTACCCTCAACATTGGCTCCGTCTGTGGGAAACTTGCAAAAAGTTTCACTTTCTAAACATCCAAAAAACCTCTATTTTTAAAAAATGGTCAGAATCAATTTATATCATACTAACGACGGTTCACACCGTCACGGGAGGAGTCACACCCCGGGGAGTCAAAACCCCCAGGGACAATCCAGTCGAGGATCGTATCCTCGTTTTAATGGGGATTTTGTGATTCCCGAATCTCTGAGGAGAAATCCCCAGGCCATGCGTGACATGGCCCAATTCATGTAGCACATGGCGAACGAAGAGGAAGGAGGTTCCAGCTTTACAGGAGAAACTCCACGCGCGGAAACGACCACAGCGTCATCCCGTTCACATACCCATCGGGATAATCGACGTAGCGCCCCACCAGCAGCGCATCCCAGTCCCAGTGACCGAACCCCGGTCGGGTCGCAAGCGAGAGGACCAACTCCCGCCGGTCATCATTTCCAATATGCCGAGCGGGAAAATACTAGGGCCCCTCAGCGGCATTGGGACCGGGACTGTACGGACATGAGGGTTCCACCACCGCCCCTTTGACGGCCCAGGAGGAAGAGATGACCGAGATGAGGAGGCAAATGAATGAAATGCGGGACCAGATGAACAGGGCACCTGTACAACCTGCGCCAGTTCAGCTAGGAATTACTTCCCCATTTACTAGGGAGCTCATGTACGCGGATATCCAAGGGGGTGCCAAGCCCCCGACCGGCCAAATTTACGATGGGGTGGGAGATCCCCACGTACATCTGAGGAGTTACCAAGGGGGACTTATGCTGCTAGGAGCACCCGAGGCCGCCGTTTGCCGTTTGTTTTTCAGCACGCTCAGGGGGCCTGCCCAGGAATGGTTCGGGACACTACAACCCGGGTCAATCAATAGCTTTGCCGAGTTATCAGCGTTATTCTTGGCTCAATTTGCTTCCAGTGCCAATCCCAAACGGCACTTCAGCTATTTGACCAGCGTGAAGCAAAACGCCAAGGAGACCCTCAACCAATTCCTGAAAAGGTGGAGGGATGAAACTTTAACAGTGGGAAGCATGACGGATGATACCGCCATTACCCTGTTCACGAATGCTCTCCGAACGGGGGAGTTGTACAAAGAATTGAAGAAGAATCCGGGTACGGCGTACGCCGAGGTGTTAGATAGGGCTCGCAAGCATGCCGCCCTAGAAGAGGAGATAATGATCAGGGATAAGGTCATTACGCCTGCTGCCCCGATCAGACTGGCCGATCGGTTGGGTCCTATCCCAGCGGCCACTTTACCTCCCAAACAAGGGAGATTTACACCCCTGGTCCTATCAATAGCGACCATCTATCAGCACGAGAGGGACAATATTCCCATCCCGACTGATTCTGGACAGTTCATGGGAACGGATGACAATGCTTTCTGTAAATATCACAACAGAAAGGGTCATGCCACCAATGCCTGCAGGGCCCTGCAAACAGCAATTGAGGATCTGATCCGAAGGGGCCATCTGGGCAAATATGTGAACAAAGATCCGAATGCAATGGGCACGTTAAAACCGGCCAGGAAACCTAATAGCTGGCGTCGGGATGCTCAACGTGACGCCCAGCCTCAAAATGATGTGTATGTTCCTCCCAGGGATGAGCCAGAGGGCTCGGGAGGCCCCGGAACGAAGCCTCGAATGGAGGTCAAGGTCATATTTGGGGGCGGGGAGACCGGAGATTCGAATGCCGAACGGAAAAGGTTCGAGCGAAGTCTTTATGTGGGATCCGTCTCCGCTCCCCCCCAGAAGAAAGGAAGGACAGACCCGATCACGTTCGGGCCAGCTGATTTACCCAATTCTCCAAGCCCCCACAGGGATGAACTGGTGGTAAGCATGTGTATTGACAATGCTTTGATCCGCCGAGTACTTGTTGATACTGGGAGCAGTGTGAATGTATTGTATCTACAATCATTCGAGAAAATGGGTCTACAAAGGAGCCAACTGACCCACCTACGGACTCCACTGGCGAGTTTTACCGGTAACTGCATCGAGGCGGAAGGGACCATCCAATTAATGGTTGAAATTGGGGATAAAACCCACACAGCGTCACTCCGAATGACGTTCGTGGTGGTAGATATAAAATGCGCCCACAATGCCATATTGGGCCGACCGGGATTGGAAGATCTGGAGGCAATAGCCTCTGTCCGCCACTCATGCATCAAATTCCCTACAGACACTGGGGTAGGGGTGGCCAGAACTGACCCAACAACAGCCCGAACATGTTATCGGGAGGCCCTGAAACAGATGAACACTCGTGGGATGCGGGTGAATACAATTGAGGTGGAAACCCACCGAACGGAGTTTGAGGCACACCCGGAGCCCGCCACCCTTCTTGAACAAATCGACCTCGACTTCCCCCCGAACCGTAAGGTTGTTATCGGGGTAGATCTGGAGGCTGATATCCGGGATGGCGTGATTGCCGTCCTCAAAAAGTTTCAGGTGCTGTTTGCCCGGGGCCCAGAAGATATGCCCGGCATTGATCCAGAAATAATATGTCACAAACTTACCGTTCGGTCTGATGCGAAACCGGTCCAACAGAAGAAACGGTATCAAGCAACCGAACGGCAGGAATTCACAAAGAAGGAAGTGGCCACTTTGCTAAGGATAAAGCACATCTGTCCGGTAATCCACGTAGAATGGCTATCCAATGTGGTTCTAGCCCCAAAACAATCTACCTGGAGAATGTGCGTGGATTACTCTGATCTGAATAAAGCGTGCCCCATGGATCCCTACCCAGTGCCGAGGATCGATCTGCTAGTGGATGAGACTGTCGGGTGTGAGTTACTGAGCTTCATGGATGCTTTCCGGGGTTATCATCAGATATTCATGCACCCGGCCGATGCAGAGAAAACGGCGTTCGTTACTTCGGATGGCGTGTTTTGCTACATCGTCATGCCATTCGGATTAAAGAACGTGATGGCAACCTTCCAGAGGATGATCGGGATGTTGTTCAAAGATGTGCTGGGTGTCACAATGGAAGCCTATGTTGATGACATCCTGATCAAGAGCAAAAAGAAGGAAAACCATGTCCTGGACATAGAAAAGGTGTTCGGGATAATGCAAAAGGCGAATATGAGGCTGAATCCCAAGAAATGTGCGTTTGCTGTAAGAGGAGGCAAATTTTTTGGGGTACATGATGAGCGAGAAGGGGATTGAGCCCAATCCAGAAAAAGTCAAGGCAATTGTGGACATGGAGGCTCCGAGAAATCTCAAGGAAGTGCAGAGGTTGACCGGTCGGCTAGCAGCCCTGAGTAGATTCCTATCCAAACTGGCCGATCGAGCTATCCCGTTCTTCCAGATCATGAAGAAAGCCAACCCTTTCGAGTGGACGGCCGAATGCCAAACGGCCTTTGAGGATTTCAAGACATATCTGTCTTCCCCCCTGGTCTTGACAAAACCCGAACCAGGGGAACATATGTATATGTACCTTGCTGTAGCTGACTTGGCCGTAAGCACAATACTGTTGAAAGAAAAAGATGGCGTTCAACGGCCAATCTATTTTGTGAGCAAGGCGTTGAACGGCCCGGAAACCAGGTACACCTTGCTAGAGAAGAATGTACTGGCCCTGATAGCTGCCATTCAACGTCTAGCCCCGTATTTCCAGACCCACCCGGTAACTGTGTACACTACCCAGCCATTAGCCACCATCTTGAGAAATCATATGGCAAGTGGGCGCATTACGAAGTGGAGCCTCCTGATCGGGCAATACGAGGTAGATTTCAAACCCCGGCCTACTATCAAAGGGCAGGCCCTAGCAGATTTCATTGCAGAATGTACCGCCCGGCCCTCAGAAAAAGATTCAGAGAACAACGGGCTGGATAACTGGTGGGAAATGTATGTGGATGGAGCATCTAGTGCCAAAGGTTGTGGAGCTGGGGCTATGATCACATCGCCCGAAGGGTTCAAAGCGTATTATTCCATTCATTTTGATTTCAAGGTGACCAACAATGAGGCTGAATATGAGGCTCTCATTGTTGGTTTAAAGTATGCAAGGGCCCTGGGCGCCGATCGGTTAAAAGTCCGATCGGACAGTCAATTGGTGGTACATCAAGTGAACGGCACTGCTGAGGCCAAAGAAGAAAGGATGAAGGCCTACAAGGAAATGGTCGAGGAGCAGATACGTAAATTTGAACAGGTGGTGCTCGACCAGATATCCAGAATCGAAAATACTGAAGCAGATATCCTGTCCAAATTAGAGAATGCAGCGTTCGACGATCGGGCACAGGAGATCCCGGCTCATATCCAACGTTTTGCCCATCGGGAAACATTGGCAACCCCAGCAATCATGGTGCTCCAGATCAAGGCCATATCTTATGCCATCCCGAGCTGGGTCGTAGATATGACCAACTACCTGAAAGACGGAACCCTCCCACAAGAAAAAAATCCTGCCTATCAAATAAAATGCATCCAGAGGAGGGCTTCCATGTTCGAATTGGTGGACGGGCAGTTGTACAAAAAGACATTTGGTGGGCCGTATCTGAAATGTCTCCCACCCGATCTAGAGGCAGCTGTAATGGAAGAAATCCATGAAGGTATCTGTTCCAGCCACCAAGGGCCCAAGACACTGGTCAGAAAAATTATCTTGCAAGGGTATTATTGGCCAACTATCCAACAGGACTGCTTCGCGCATACTAGGAAATGTAAGGTATGCCAATTATACGCACCGGTTCCCGGACGGCCTGCCACTTTCTACACTCCAATGACGGTGGCCCTTCCATTCGCAAGATGGGGAATAGACCTGTTAGGTCATCTACCTACTGCACCTGGAAACAACAAGTACATCATTGCGGGGATAGATTACTTCACCAAATGGGTAGAGGCCGAGCCACTGGCCAGCATCATAGATGTTAAATGCCAGAAGTTTGTCTGGAAAAATATCATTTGCCGGTTCGGAATCCCTGAACAGATTATAACTGACAATGGAAGGCAGTTCGTGAGCCGGAATTTTGAGAACTACCTGGTCAAATGGGGGATCAAGCATTCCAGAGCGTCCGTCGCATACCCTCAGGCAAATGGCCAGGTAGAAAATATGAACCGAACTATCATGGATGGCATGAAGAAGAAGCTGGAAGAATACTCCTCATCGTGGCCTGATCAGTTGAATTACATTCTGTGGACTTACAGGACCACACCTCGAACGGCCACGGGAGAGACTCCATTTGCCCTTGCCTATGGTTTTCAAGCCAAAGTACCAACGGAGATCCTAGTTCCCACACACCGAACGGTGCATTACAGCCCAGAACAGAATGAAGATAACTTACGGGCCGAATTGCATTTCATAGAAGAAAGAAGGGATCTGGCAGCGACACGAATGGAAGAGTATCACAGAGCCACAAGAAGATACTTTGATAAGCAGGTTAAAGTTCGTTCAATCGAGGTAGGGGACCTAGTGCTAAGAAAGAGAGAGAAAAGCAAACCGCTCGAAGGGGGCAAAATGGCACAAAATTGGGAAGGCCCCTACCAAGTATGTAAGAAGTATGCTTCAGGAACGTTTGGCCTACAAAATACCGAAGGCTGACCGGCAGGAACTTGGAATGTGGAGCATCTGAGGAGATTTTATCAGTAAAAACGGCTGTTGCCACCTCTAAATATATATATATATATATATATATATATATATATATATATATATATATATATATATATAGAGAGAGAGAGAGAGAGAGAGAGAGAGACATAACTTCCACACAGACTCAGCCCATGGTTAACTCGATCATTCCGGATGACCGAATGACGAACGGGTTAACAACATGGAAGGAAAATCAATTCTTAGTTTAGAGAGTTTTTGACCCTAGAATCATGAAAGAATAAAGGGATCAAAAACGGCTTGAAGAATTGAGGCTCAGAAAATCGGTGCCCGTGGTTAACTCAATCATTCCGGATGACCGAATGACGAACGGGTTAACAGCATGGAAGGAAAATCAATTCTCAGTTTAGAGAGTTTTTGACCCTAGATTTATGTGAGAATAAAGGGATCAAAAACGGCTTGAAGAATTGAGGCTCAGAAAATCGGTGCCCGTGGTTAACTCAATCATTCCGGATGACCGAATGACGAACGAGTTAACAGCATGGAAGGAAAGTCATTCTCAGCCAACGGCTGGGAGTTTGACGCTCAGATAGTCTCACCTCAGCGGTTAATATGAGAATCGATTCTGGAAAACCGAATGACGAACATATTAGCAGTTTGGAGGGAGCCATTATTTCAGCAAGAGTTTTGACCCTGTAATTACGCATTGATGAAGGGATCAAAATGGCTTGGAGTTCGAAGGACAGTGATTCTCACCTCAGCTTGGTAACACGTAGAATCATTCCGGATGACCGAATGACGAACGGGTTAACAGCTTCGAGGGAGCTGTGTCGTCAACTTAGCCAAAGTCGACCCTGTAATTACGTACGGGCAAAGGGATCAAAACGGCTTGGAGATGGTGTCAAGACTGTAAGATATGGATTAACCGAGCGACGTTCGGATAAGGTACGGATTGTCGCCCGGGGAATCAGAACTATGGTTTTGAAAAATCTCGCCTCAGTCATAAAACTTGACTTGGAAGCTAGTCGCCCTTTTAGCTATAAGTAAGAAATGACCCAACTTCGGTGATCTTGCTTACAGTTCGAAAAGGGTTACCTCAGACCCCTAATATGGATGATACGAGCCAGAGAGAACAGTTCGGAATGCATCGGAATTATGGGTTTGGAAGGGAGAGAGCCTCACCTCAGCTTGTTAACGCATGAAATCATTCTGGATGACCGAATGACGAACGGGTTAGCAGTTTGGAGGGAGCCCCTATCCCAGCCGAGAGTTTGACCATGTGGTCACGATCAAAACGGCTTGGAGGAATTCACCTCAGCTAAGAGTTTTGAACCCGTGCGTCACGAACAGGAAAAGGGATCAAAACGGGTTCGGGAAAGGTGTCAGAACAATTGTGAAGAGAGTCTCACCTCAGCTTGTTAACACGTGAAATCATTCAGGATGACCGAATGTCGAACGTGATAACAGTTTGGAGGGAGCCCCTATCCTAGCTGAGAGTTTGACCCTGTGGTCACGATCAAAACGGCTTGGAGGAATTCACCTCAGCTAAGAGTTTTGAACCCGTGCGTCACGAACAGGAAAAGGGATCAAAACGGGTTCGGAAAAGGTGTCAGATATAAAGATACATGAGCCTAGTAAGGTTCGGCCACGTAGAGAAGATTGTGAACAAAAAATCTAAGGAAGAATAAAAAATACGACAGACAAAGGAAAAAAGTCCAGTTTATTCTTCGGCATTACTAGCCGGAATGTACAAGAAGAACGAATATACAAGAAAAGAGACAACAGATAAGGAAAGAAGGCTACACTACTGGAGGATCGCCGTTCAGGGAGGATGTAGGCTGAGAGCTCCCTGCCTGCTGCACTGCATCGTCAGGCGCTGCTTTGGATCTTTTCTCCATGACGCGATCGTACGTATTCCCGAACAAATCATCGAAGCCTAATTCATCAGGATCGAACGGCTTGGGGAAACGCTCTAAGATCAGTTCAAGATTCCTGTCCAGAAGCAGGTCCTGACTTTGCTTTACGGTTTTCTCGGTCAGGACATCCAAGAAAGATTTCCCTTCCGGCGTGCTGTCCAGGAGGTCGATCCCTGCCTTGATAGGATCTGAGCTCTCACGCAAAAATTGGCCAAGGTGAGGACCTAGGAATTGCCGGGCCGTGTTCTCCAGAGCGACGTTCAGCGCCTTGCCCCGTTGAAAATCCACTACCGATTGCTGAGCAATCTGAGAAGTATTAACCGTGTAGGGTTCGGGCAGATGATCTCCAACAGCCTTATCAAATTTAATGCCAGCAGATTCAGCAGCCCGCACCTTGGCCCGGAGTTCTTTAAGCTCCCGGTCGCGACGACGGGACATCTCCTGCATCTCGGCCAGAGCAGCTTTTGCCTTCTCACCCTCTTTGGCCTGCTCTTGGAGGTCGGTCGCTAACTTCCGAGCAGCGGAAAGGAGAACCTGGCTGTCATCGCGATCGCTGGCCAGGGCTTTCATCTCCTTCTCAGCAGCAAGAAAGGCCTTGTGATAATACACGCCAGCCTGAAAACAAGGTTACAATGAAAGTCAGATAAGGTAAAACATGAATAATAGAAAGGTATGGGTCGGAATGAAATGTACCTTGAGTGCTTCCTGGTGACCTGCTTCGAAAAGGTCCGACCAGTGAGTCAAGTTGGTGAAGCTCGGGGGAACTTTGATCGCAGTATGACACCACATAGAAGATGGCATCGGCCCGAATAGATACCTCCCTTCTGATCTGGGCCCCATATTTGAAAATTCAACAAACATCCGATCATCGATCGGTGTAGCAGTAAGAACCGGAGTTGGTTTGTTGGCAGGCACCGATCTTTTGGGCTCGACCTCCGGCCCGGTCAAATCAACCACATGGTCGATCGGGATCAGGTGATCGCCATCATTTCCTTTGCGCTTTTTGCGGGTTTGCTCCGCCGAATCACGATCGGCTATCATCTTCTCCTTCCCTTTAGCAGAAGAGATAGAGCGCCGGACGGGTATTGGAGATATCACACCTGAAGAAAGAGAAATAAAAGATAAGAAGTTGAATTGTGAGAGCGAAGGATGATCGGGTTAAAACCCTACTATGCTTACCGATTCTAGCAGATAACATGCTCGAGGTAGTGACAAACCTGCGAAGACTTCTGGTCCCTCCCATCCGCAAAGACTCAGCTTGGGAGCGTAGAACGACATCCACCCTGGGCAGAGAATCCCGAACGGGGTATGCGTTCCACCTATCCGGTAATGGCAGAGAATCACCTACCCGGACGAACAAAAACCGCTCTTCCCAGTCAGCCTGCGGGGTAACGTTCTCTGTGAACAGCTGACGATCAGAACGAGCTACCAGTTTCAGGTACCCGGTCGTCCAGTAGGGCTGATAGCAGTAATGATAAAGGAACAGATCGACGCTCGGGGTGATCCTCAACTCGTGGCACCGGATAATGAAGCCTGTCAGAATACGGTAGGTGCTGGGCACGAACTGAGCGGGCAGTACAGCAACCCGGCGTAAGAACTCCACTATGAATGAATGGAGAGGGAACCGAAGTCCAGCGGTCAGAGCATCGAGGTGCACTAGCACGTGCCCCGGTCTGTGCCTCATAGGGTGCCGAATGAATCTGGCATAGAATTCTCTTGGTGGGGGCAACAACTGGCTAAGTTGCCGTTCAACATCTTCTGGGAGACGTTGTTTGTGTTTGCGTATGCGATTGAAGTGTAGGGCAATGCGGGGTGGCCGCTCGGGCATCCCCTTGTTGTAAACTTGGAGGTCATCTCCAGACAGACATCCATCCTCCTGTGGTTGTTCGATATGTTTGCTGGCCTGAGGATTGGCGGATTTAGGTGTTTGGGACGAAGAGCCTTCGGCCTGGTTACCGGCGGATGTTTTGCTTTTGCAGATCAAAGGCATCTCTTCAGATTCTGAGCTAGAGGAGTAGTACATAAAAACGCTGGAGGAACTCTGGGAATTCTAGAGAGAGAAGGCTTGAGAGTATGCAAGGGAATTCTAGAGAGAGAAAGCTCGAAAGAAAAATGAGAAAACAGCAGGAGAAATTAGGGGAAGCACCTCTCTATAAATAGGGAAAGTGCCGCACAAATCCCTAATCCATGAGCAACACGTGGCATTGGGTGGTTACGATTAAATCTGGGGCATTTATGACTCATTTTTTGTGCACGTACCCCGGACGGGCTTACAGAGAATTAGCAAAGATCACAGGGACTTGCTGTTTAGAGAAATGCTAAGTCCTAAATGTCAACCTGAAACCCGAACGGCTACCAACTTATGGAGAGGCCCAGGTGGAAAGAAAACCAAGAAAACGGCTAAGTCCTAAAATTTGATTTGAAGCCCGGACGGCTATCAATGTTATGAAGAAGCCCAGGTGCAAAGAAAACCAAGAAAACTGCCAAGTCCTAAAAGTTGGTCTGAAGCCCGACCGGCTATCAACATCATAAAAGCTATCCTAAGGATTGGCCTGAAGCCCGACCGGCTATTAACGTTATAAGAGATTATCTGAAGCAAGAATGTGCTAAGTCCTAAAATTTGGTATGAAGCCCTAACGGCTGAGTATCAGAGAGAGGGGTTTTCCTTAAATAAATCATCAGAACTTTCTAATGCCCGAACGGCGATCAACGACGTTAAGATTATTTGAGCAAGAAATAAGTTAGGAAATTGGTTAAGTCCTACAAAACAGGCCGAATCCCGAATGACGAGTAAATCATGCATTAAAGACAGAAAAGACAGTACGCAAAGTTTCAGGCAAAAAAGGGATATATATTCTTCGGTGCTACTGACCGGGAAATACAAGCTACTTGGAAAAAAGAGAATTACAACAAGAATTACAAAAGTACATATGAATTATTGATCGGGGGCCATTTCATCTCCCTCTTCGTCCTCATCCTCATCATCATCAGACAGGGGTTCAGGCTCTTTCCCCGCAGCCCGATCGGCTTCCCTCTGCTGAGCTCGCAGGAATTTCTCAAACTGAGTCTGGATAATGTCATCTGCGGGGAGATCAGAAGCCTGAACCGGCCTCCCTAGATGATTTTGAAGCTGATTGACGAAGGGACGCAGCAAGACCTGGCCAATTTTGCCATAAAGGTCTGAGACAATGGAGTCGTTCCATTTTTTGGCCTCAGGGTCCTTATCTAAGAGGGCCACCCCTGCCGATAGCCGACCAGCGCCTTTGGGGAAACCCTTCAAGTACGCCCCAAAGGCGAACGGGATTTGGGCCCTTGCATGATCATCCTTGATGGCGGAGAAATCATCAGAGGATTTAAACGTGTCCCGGACGGCGGACAGATCCACATTCACTTCATAGGGACCGTCCGGGATGCTGGATGGCATTTCCTCAAATCTAACCTGTGCGGCCTCAGCGGCAAGGACCTTCGCCTGGGAAGCTGCGAGTTGGACCCGAAGGGTACCGAGTTCAGCATCCAGCCTCTGCTTTTCCTCCGCAAAGGCTTTCCGTTCGGCCTCCAGAGAGGCGATGGCAGCAGCAACATGTTGCTCAGCAGAAGACTGGGTAACAATCAGTTCCCGCTCCTTGGCCAGGCGGGCCTCCCGCATCTGAAGGGTGTACAAGCCCATCTACAGAATACCGTTCGAAAATTAGTACTGGTTACAGAGAATAAAATAAAGACAAAGCGCAAAAGACAATATACCTTCAGAGCAGTCAGAGCCAGACATTCTTCAGATTGCTCGACCGGCAACTGAAGAAGGGAAAAGTTGTTGAACCAAGAGGAGGTCGACCAGATCTGGCTCGCGGTAGAGCCGGCCCTCTCTAATACCTCATGGACAGGGTCGGATAGGGAGATCCGCTCGACCTGACCCGTAATATGGTAGGTGTGAGTCTCACCAGCATTCGAGGGTTCCCCTCGAACGGAGTCGAAATGCTGGGAAAATTGGTGCAGTTGATCAGAGCCGAACCGCTCGTCAATCAGCATGGCCTCTAATTGGTCCTGGTGGACCTGCTGTATTGGTTGAGGCTCTGGAAGCGGTTCAGAAGGGGCAGCCTCCTGAGCGGGAATAATGGAGGGAGTAGGTTGTGGATTCTTCCTGGATTTCTTCCGTTTTCCGGCCCCACCGGCTGCGATGACTCTGCTATCATCCATAGGAAGATCTGAGTTTGGTGCTGAAAAAGACAAAGAACAATGTTAGTATCGAGCGGCCCTAGCGTGTGAGAAACTAGAAAAAAGAATAAAAGAACGTTTCTCGCACGGGAAGGACCGCCCGGACCAAGGCACTTGGTTTATCGAAACAAGTAAACCCAAGAGAACGGGCAGTACCTATCCCGGCTGTTATAAGTCGTTCGGGGGGTCAGATAATTCATGATGTCCATGCATTTATCCTTCTCCACATCAAGCACGTCCTTGTAGAT
Source organism: Cuscuta europaea (assembly GCA_945859875.1). Lineage (NCBI taxonomy): Eukaryota > Viridiplantae > Streptophyta > Magnoliopsida > Solanales > Convolvulaceae > Cuscuta > Cuscuta europaea. Next base: position 246,060 of record CAMAPE010000065.1, on the reverse strand, counting down.
TTCTTCAGTGAGGACAGGATCAGGGGTTTTGCGGGGAAAGGCATTCCATTTGCGGGGAATCAGACCGTCCGGGATGGACACGAAGAAAAACCGGTCTTTCCACCCTTTGATCGAAGTTGGGTTTCCTTTGAACAGGATGTGTCCCGTTTGGGCACTAGTGGCCAGATAGCCATGGGTTTGTTGGGGGGCTACTTTGAAAAATTGGTGGAAGAGTTCTAGGGTTGGTCGGGCGCCGGCATCTTTGCAACGATAAATGAAACCCGCCATTGCTCGATAAGAGTTCGGCATAATCTGGGCCGGTACAACTTCGTAGAAATTGAAGAAAGAAATGAAAAAGGGGTGTAGCGGAAATCTAAGGTCGGCCCTAATTGAGTCAAAGTGGACTATGGTCATTCCGGGCCTATGACGCATTGGGTGAAGCCCGGCTTGCAAACGGAAATCCACCGGGTCAGGGATAAGGGCCGGAATTTCGGCCCTATTGTGAGAGGTCAATTTTTGCCTCCTCTCCCTAATCAATTTTAGGTCAAGAGTATGGCGAGAAACATCGTTGGGACGTCCGGCCGCCATGGAGGCTATTTCATCCTCGGATTTGGTGTCATCAGAATCCTCACTGGAGGAAGAAGAAGTGCTAGGGAGGTCCTCCGCCTCAGCCCTGGTATTCGTCGCCATCTCAGTAGAAACACCGGCAAACGGAACTGGGATGGCATCTACAATGGCGGTGTCACGGTCATCTCCATGAGAGGCCATCTCCGAATCAGAGGAATGCTCGTTGGGGCTCATCTCGATCGAAGCCAGAAATGAAGATAGGGAATCCGAAGTTGGGAAATTACCTGAGCAAAGGAAGCATGGGGAAGTTTGCAGAGGAAACAACGAAGGCCAAAGAATTGCAGAGTCGAAACCCGGAATTGAGAAGTTAAGGGCTAATTTATAGCCTTGAAACCGCCGTGTCGAGAACCAATCAGAGAGCGACACATCACTAGGAGCATTTAAGCTAAACACGCGTCTAATGAAAAGACTAAACGACGGTTATCATGATGAATATGGGGAAATAAAGCGGCAGCCGTCAAATCGCAGCATGGGGAACTGATTACTTCTGTACCCCGATCGCCATTCGGGGTATTATAACATTAATATACTTCCTAATGCACTCACTTCGTTCGAGACATCGGAAGTGGGGGACTTGTGTTGGGATATTGACCTAGAGGCCCAATACCCAGATCGGGAAGGCCCAAGATATCCGGCCCAAGTAACATGCCCATCACTCCATGATGAAAAGATCCGGTAAGGAGACATACCGAACGAGGTTCGGCCCAAATAAAGGTTGGCCCAGTAAGAAGACATACCGAACGAGGTTCGGGATATATATCATACTTGGGCCAATTTGACAGCATCTTCAGTACGGCCCAACATCCCGTTCGAGCAACGGCCAACCAGCAAGTGGCCATGTGCAGTTAATGCCAGACTATGACATCAGCAAGTGGAAGCATGGATGACCAAGTCGGTGGAACAACGGCCAATCAGCAAGAGGCAGCCCATGCTCTCCATTAGTATAAATAGAAGGTTTCAAGTCATTGTAAGGGTTAGCATTTCAATACTCAAGCTCTAGAATAGCATCATTTGCTCTTATTTCTTGTATTAAAGCATAGTTTCCGACTTATCGATCGGGAAATTCCTTGTAATCAGATTGGTTAATTAATACAAGTGGGCTTTCGAGTTTTAGTTAGTTCAGATCTTATATTTTCTTATACGCTTTGATTCTGGGCCATTCCTGATATATCCAAAGTTCGTGTTGGGCTTTCGGATCTACGGGACTTACCCTCAACAACATGGAATAAATATTTTGAATGTATGGATATTGGTGAATTATTATTTATTATGGATTATTAAATGTATATTCTTTTTATTAAAGAATATTGGTGGATTGATATTTATTACAAAGTATATTTTTGGAAAGTGTGACAAGAATGACTTTGGGAAAAACTTAAAGTTTTTCATAATATATTTTTACGTCTCGAGAGAAACACGAGGTGTGGGTGATTAGGACTACTACTACTTTTGGTGAAATTTATTTGGGTCGGTAACCAGTCCGACAATGACATGCTCCGGTAGACATCCCGGCCTTTTATTTGAGGACCAAAGGTCCTTTGGTGGTTGTAGTAGTAGTTACCTAATTTATCCCTGTACAATGTCCCTTGTGAGTAGGTGGTAGAAAACATCTTGTCTACTTGGATTTCTTACTACTCGGAGGGCTTGGAATCCCTTTTAGAGGGTGTGCACACTTAAGGTAGAAATTCAGCTTCCAAATTGATGGTCGGTGGGAGCCGGAATTCCGGGTGAGTCGTAAATAACAACGACTCGTTGGGCTCAAGGAATCTTGAGTTTCGCCCACTCTTAAAAGAAATCTAATGTATTACTTTTGGAGGAATTGAGGAATGACATTATCTATTGAAGAAATTATTTTGAGCCATGAAGTTATTTTGGAGATATGAGAGGGTATTTTCAATATATATACCTATACCAAACCTATTTTCCAAATTATATTATTTTACGGGTTTGGGTGGAATCTTACTTAGCTCTAAAGCTAATTTTTGTCTCTTTTGTCTTCTTCTCTTTGCTCTATTGTACAGATGATTATGATTATGAAGATTGATGTACTTGCTGCCCGAGTGTTCCGCTAGTTTGATTAATTATCGTTGTTTAAATTTGTAATTCATAAACTTTGTCCTAAGACCTATTTCATTGTTATTTGAACTTATGGTGGATAGCCTGTGCACTCAATCATGTATAGGTTGAGTGTGGCGGTGACACACCTGTTTTTCCCTTAAAGACTTCCGCTGTATTCTAAATATGTTTAATAATAAAGATGGTTTCATTTAAAAATGTGATTTTAATTTGAGTGGGAAAAATGGGAGTGTTACAAGTTGGTATCAGAGACCTTAGGTTCTCCGAAGGGATTAGAACACGAGGTAATAGGTCGTAGGGAGAAGTTCTGTCACCAAGACGATAACAGTCTAAGCTAGTTGGTTCTTAATTGAGCCTTGCGCTCGTCCAACTAACTGGGAATTTCTCCTTGTGCTGAAACTTCGTCGTTCGAAATCCTTGAAGGAAACTTTTGAAATTGTACCTCCAAATGGGAAATTTTCAATTTTTTTTTAAACTAGAAGAAATAATATAGCTAGGAAATGGCCTATTAGGAACGTGGTGAGGACCTTGTGAGTAATTCTTTTCGTTGCATGTATGTGATAATTGTGCTAATTGTGGGCCCATATGAGAAATGGGAACCCTAAATGTTGAAGGGAATGCCTCATAAGGCAAAATTCCAAAGTGGCCAAGGTATGTACAAACATTATGTGCAAAAGTGGTGTTATGTGAACTGTGAATCCTGTGTATAATAGTATGATACGATTTTCATATTATCATGTTGTATAGCCTATGGAATCCTTAGTTGAAATAGGATCCTTAAGAGCAAAATAGGGAAATTCTTACACGAATATATTGTGTTATTAAGATATCATGGCACCGAGAAGAGACCCTGATAATACACCCACCAATGCTGAGCTGGCACAAAGCGTCCAACAACTGGCGCAGTTCATGCACACATTGGGTGCTACTGTACTCCAGAATCACCAAAATCAGAACAATGGTAATGATGCTGCTAAACGAGTAGCATCTCGCAACCCACCGAGCTTTCATGGGCAAGAAGATCCTCGTATCCTCGAGGATTGGATCCGACTCTTTGACAAACTCTTTGACGCGGTGAACTGTCCGGAAGAGCAAAAAGTTGACATTGCTGTTTATTACTTACAAAAAGAGGGGGATAACTGGTGGGTCTCATCAGGCCCAGCTCTACGTCAACAACCCAATTTCAATTGGGAAGCTTTCAAGATTGCCATGAGGAAACGTTTTTTTCCTGCTCACGTCCAGGCCACCATGCATGAGGAATTCATACATTTGAAACAACTGGACATGAGTGTCCAGGAATATCACACTAAATTCTTGGACCTCGCGCCATTTGCAAAGACAATAGTGCATGATGAGAGCACCAAAGTCGAGAAGTTTTTTCGTGGATTAAACTTTGATACACAAAAAACCGTCGCTGTTTTGGGTTGCCAAACTCTGACGGATGCCTATGATAGAGCTGCAGCTCACTATCGTGTTCAGCAGTTACAAAGAGAGAGAAACCAGAAAATGAAGAGGTACGAAGATGAGGAGAGAGTCGGGGAGAAAAGAGGTTTAGGGCGAACCCACCTACACAACAACAAGAACGGAGGGAGAGGAGAGATGACCAAAGCGGAAGAAATTTCCGTGGTCAAAACCAGCAAAACGATCGGAGAGCTGCTCCTAGAGATAGGCACGACACTTCTACTACAAGAAGTGCGGGAGAGATCACCCTGCGGTTAACTGCGATGAGAGCCTAACCAAATGTTTCAATTGCGGCAAGCTAGGGCACCGATCCTTCGAGTGTCTGTCAAAGACCAATGGGGCACCATTGAACCAGGTGCAATATCATGATGGAAACCGAACCGGGCCTAATGGCGGGCAAAACAACAACAATGTCGTCGCCATCAACAACAACCGCAACCCTCGAGGAGGAGGGGAGAATAATCGCGGTCACGGTAATGGAGGTAACCAAGGAAATGGCGGGAACAATGGCAATGGCGGAAATAACGGCAACCGTCCGAACCAAGGGCGAATCATGGTAATGAACCAAGCCCAAGCCAATGCCAATGATGTGGTCTCAGGTACATTCCTTGTAAATTCTGAGCCTGCTTATGTTCTATTTGATTCTGGTGCTTCTCACAGCTTCATATCTTCTAATTTCGTTAAGAGATTAAAGATTGAACCAACAGCTAGAATAGACTTGAATGTAAGAACTACCTCAGATAAATTTGTAACTTGTGGAAATGTATACTCCAACATTTCCGTACTCATATGTGAGTCCAACCTACCTGGAGACTTAATCCAATTTGACTTAGAAGATATAGATGTAGTACTGGGCATGGACTGGTTGGGGAAGTACAAAGCTAGGATCCTATGTGATGAACAGAAGGTGATCTTGAAGGGTCCAAATTGGAAGAGAATATCTTACAAAGCAATCACAACCAAGCCCAGTATGAAGCTGATGACTATACGACAATTACGACAACATATTTGAAAGGGGTATGAAACCTACTTGTGTTTGATGAAAGAGGTGAATATAGAAGAGCCAAACATTGACCAAATTGCTGTAGTCAACGAATTTCTGGACGTATTTCCGGAAGAGATTCCGGGAATGCCGCCTGAGAGAGAAGTTGAATTCTCAATTGAGTTGATGCCCGGAACTGCACCAATTTCAAAAGCACCTTACCGGATGGCACCAAAAGAAATGCAAGAGCTGAAGGAGCAACTGGAGGAGCTATTAGAGAAGGGTTACATAAGCCCGAGTGTCTCACCTTGGGGCGCTCCGGTCTTATTTGTCAAAAAGAAAGATGGGAGTCTAAGGCTATGTATCGATTACCGAGAGTTGAATCAAGCAACTATCAAGAACAAATATCCATTACCCCGGATTGACGACTTGTTTGATCAATTAAAAGGGGCTAGCACGTTCTCTAAGATAGACTTGCGCTCTGGCTACCATCAAGTGAGAATAGCCGAGAAAGATGTACCAAAGACAGCATTCCGCACAAGGTATGGACATTAAGAGTTCACTGTGATGCCGTTTGGTTTAACTAATGCACCAGCGGTATTCATGGATCTAATGAACCGTGTATTCCGACCTTACCTTGATACCTTTGTAGTGGTATTCATTGATGATATCCTCGTATATTCAAAAACCCCGAAGGATCACGAGAAACACTTGAGACTCACATTGCAAACTTTGAGAGAGAACCAGTTGTATGCCAAACTCTCAAAGTGCGACTTCTGGCAGGATCGGGTAGCGTTCTTGGGTCACATTATCACCCAAGAGGGCGTATCCGTAGATCCATCCAAGATTAAGGCGGTGATTGAGTGGCGTGCACCTACCTCGGTCACGGATGTAAGAAGTTTCTTGGGTTTAGCCGGTTACTATCGGAGATTTGTTAAAGATTTCTCCAAGATAGCAAGACCGTTAACCAACCTGACGAAGAAGACAACCAAGTTCTATTGGGATGAAGATTGTGAAGCGGCATTTCAAGAGTTGAAGAAAAGACTCACAACCGCGCCGGTCTTGACATTACCGTCAGAGACAGAAGGGTTCGATATCTATAACGATGCATCTAAGAAGGGGTTGGGGTGTGTGCTTATGCAGAATAGGAAAGTGGTGGCTTATGCATCAAGACAATTGAAGGTGCATGAAGTTAACTATCCTACTCATGACTTGGAGTTAGCTGCAGTAGTGTTTGCACTGAAAATCTGGAGACATTACCTATACGGAGCACAATGTAAGATATACACTGACCACAAAAGCTTGAAGTACATATTCACTCAAAAGAGCTTAACATGAGGCAAAGAAGATGGCTCGAACTTCTAAGTGATTACGACCTGGAAATCCAATACCACGAGGAAAAAGCTAATGTGGTGGCGGATGCTCTGAGCCGGAAATCAGAGCACTCATGCCGAGCAACATGGATATTACCAGAAGAACTGTTCCGAGACTTTCAAAGATTGAACTTGGAAGTAAAAAAATATGGCGAAGTAAATTGTGAAATATAGTTATGTACTATGACCGTTACACCATCTATCTTCGAGGAGATCAAGAATGGGCAACCGGGAGATGTGAAGCTCGAGAGAATCAAGGAAAGAATGAAAGATGGGGTCAATGGACCATTCAGGACACATGAAGATGGGAGCATCCGATACAAGGGAAGGTGGTGTGTTCCTCTGAAGTGTGCAGATATTAAAAGACAAATCATGGAGGAGGGACACAACACTCCCTACTCAGTACATCCCGGAGGAGACAAACTATACAAAGACCTCAAAAAGAACTTTTGGTGGCCGGGAATGAAGAGAGAAGTAGCTGAATTCGTATCCCGATGTTTGAATTGCCAAAAAGTCAAAGCAGAGAGATGTAAACCCAAGGGACTTGTGCAACCCTTGGAAGTACCTAAATGGAAGTGGGATTCCATATCGATGGATTTTGTTGGAGGGTTACCCTTAACTAAATCAGGAAGAGATAAGATTTGGGTAATCGTTGACCGATTAACCAAAACTGCAAGATTTATTCCCATGAATGAAACTTGGAGCATGGACAAGCTCGCCAAAGCCTATGTGAAATACGTGGTCAAACACCACGGAGTACCTCAAGACATCATATCGGATCGAGATTCACGATTCTTATCTCAATTCTGGAAGGAATTACAAACGGCTATGGGGACAAAATTGAAGTTAAGTACTGCTTTTCATCCAACCACGGATGGGCAGACCGAAAGAACAATCCAAACGTTAGAAGACATGTTGAGGGCATGTGTTCTTGATTTGCAAGGATCATGGGATGAGCACCTAGACTTAATAGAGTTTTCGTACAATAACAGTTACCATGCTAGCATCGGAATGGCCCCGTACGAAGCTCTATACAGTCAAAAGTGTAGAAGTCCGTTATGTTGGAGTGACATTGTCGATCAGGTGGTTCTAGGACCACAATACTTGCAAGATACCATAGAGAAAGTCAAAGTCATCCAAGAGAGGATGAAGGCTGCCCAAGACCGACAGAAATCATATGTCGATCTTGGGAGGAAGCCAGCTGAATTCGAGATAGGGGAGAAAGTTCTACTCAAAGTCTCTCCTACAAGGGGAGTAATGAGGTTCGGGAAGAAAGGGAAACTAAGCCTGAGGTTCATCGGACCCTACGACATCCTAGAGAAGGTGGGAAAAGTGGCATATCGATTAGCTCTACCCACAGAGTTGGATAAGGTAACAAACTATTTTAAAACAAGATACTTTTCAACGATTAGATTTCATCCTTAACGGTTAGTACCCATGGCTTAATCTTTGAGAAGGGGGGATTTAAGGATGGTGAAAGGGTTGGGTTCTGCTCGGATATGGTGGTTTGAAGGTGGGTCTAGTTCTGAAAGTTTTGACCTTTGGCAATTTGTGACTTTGGGTTATTTTGATTTGGGTTATTCTGGCCGGAGAAGACGACCGGGGAGACTGATGCGATTACAGTGCTTCTCGTTTGAGTTTCTTTGGTTTTGGGTATCTGGGATTTAATTTGGTTGAGAACGTCCGGGTTTCGCCGGAGAAGACGACTGGCCACGAGGAGTCGGACCCGCCGGTCGTTTTTGCGTTTTTTTTCTTACTGTGGTTTCCGGCTACTGTCATACCGCCTCGGGAAGCCGTCTACCAATGTCGTTGGGGGCCGCCGGGGCTCAACGGGGGTGGTGGCGAAACGGGGAAGCTCGGTTTGGCTTGGTTACTGTTCCGGCTTGTGTTACGGTGGTTTTATTTCCCTCCGGTCGCCGGTCACCGGAAAGCTTTGGGGATGCCGGACAAGGTGGGGTGGCTGGGACAGGGGGGTGGGATACGTTGATGGACAGGTGGGTGGATTGGACAGCCTGACATGCGGTTGACCAGATTTGAATTTCAAATCCTTTTCGCTCAGCTGCGGCGCCATGGAGATAGCGATGCTGGGCTGCGACTTGGGCTAACCCTAATCGGCTTCGCTGACCCAGTTTTGCTGCCTGATTGCTTTCCGTGCTTTTGATGCCCGGACTGGGCTTTTACTAAGACGCGGGCCCATGCGAAGGAGCTTCAATGAGCCGGACCTGGGACCTGCTGGGATGCATTTAGATGCTTGTTTTGATGCTTTACTTTTGAAGCTACGGTTGGCGGGCAGCCTATTATGATTTTGATTTTTGTGTGATGGATGAGCCGGGGCCTGTCCCGTGCCATTCTTGGACTGGTTGGTGATGTCTTTTTGCTTTCAAAAAATTCTCTCTCTACCCCTGTCGCAAGGCGGGGGCGGGGGGAGGATACGGTATATTCTATGTTAGGTTAGCATGCTAGCTTAGATAGTTCTTTTGATACCTTTGATGCATTGTATTGCTTTTTTCTGGATATATATACTTACATTTTATCCAAAACAAAATAGATTTCATCCTTAACATACAGACTTGTGCTAGGTACATAACGTCTTTCACATATCACAATTAAAGAAGTACGTTCGAGATGAGTCACATATCATCAATCCTGAGGTAAGAGACCCTAAACTTATCATGAACCAAAGTAAACTGGAAACAATATAAGTTAACCCTTATATTATTAGGTGATTGAAATGGATGAGGCGTTATCCTACGAAGAAAAACCCGTAGAGATCCTTGATACTAAAACCCGAGAGACGAGGAAGAAGAAAGTTAAGATGGTAAAAGTACTTTGGTCAAACCATTTGACCGAGAATGCAACATGGGAGACAGAAGAGGATATGCGTAAACGGTATCCTGAACTGTTCAACTAAGGTAAATATTGGGTTACGAGGACATAACCTTTCTTTTAGGGGGGCAGGATGTAACATCTTATAAACTTGTAATACTTCATCTTCATACTTAATTCTCGTCTTAGTTTATGCTTCGAGGACGAAGCATTCTTTAAGGAGGGTAGAATGTGACACCTAGAAAATATGAAATAAAAATAAATAAATAAATAAATCAGATAAGTTATATCTGATAAATCAAATGAAAGTAATATAAAAATATTTTGTATTATACTTGGTGTATAAAAATATATGCATGCTACATGCAATAAAATTAAACACTTATGTGGCATCGAAAAAATAAAATAAAAAATAAAATAGAAAAAAATCAGATAAAATATAGATGACGGAATAAATAAATAAATAAATAAATAAATAAATAAAAATAGTAAGAATATTAAAAATTACTAATAATAGCATCAAATTAATAAATGAAAATATCAGATCTGTTCTGTAATTATGTAGATGTCCATTAATTCATAATTCATAGGCCCATATGTAGTGGCCTGTATCATGTATTTACCCTAGCTCCCCTCCCCTTATTGGCCTTATATATACACACTATGAGAATGAATAAATTGCTTGCATTTGGTTTACAATACGTTGTCAGCACCCTAGCTCTAAAATCCTATTCCCATATGATCCGCCACATGTTTCTTCATCCCTTCCTAAGGGTGAGTAGCCGCCACAGCGTCTTGATTTCCTTCATTCCTTTACGATCTTAAGGGACTACTTCCCAAAGATCAAGTTGTTTTTTACAATCAAGGTTCTTATGGGGTAAAGATGTGGAGTAGAGGCAGAACATGGATATCTTGAAGTTGCCTATCACGAGAGGGACGGAAGTTGCACTGTACGCGTGGAACCCGGCAGGCAGCAGCTAAGGCGGCTAAGCCAACCCTGCTATACTCTCACGACGATGCTGTCCATTTGGGCCTGATGTACGAAGTGGTCTGTCAACTTCGCCGTCATCTCCACTAACTCTGCCTAAATCTGATGAGGTATACGGAACTAAAAGCTTTTACGATAAATTGCAAGTATATCTCTAACTGAACACCTTTATTATGAAAAAAAAACAAATTACGAAAGAAAAAGCTAATTTATGGATTATTTCAGAAAACAAACTTTGAAAGAAAAAACAACAACAATTAATCTGGTTCGATTATCTCCCTTAAAATGTTTTTGTATCAATGGTTCGTTTTTCCAGGATCCCTTTCCAATTAATCATCAATCTGTCTCCAATCATAACAATAAATCAACAAACTATGGGTTCAATATAGATATGGAAACGTATGTTTTGGTTTATTTTGGCGGAATTGGTTTGGAATTTTGGATTAGATAATAGATACGAATGATTGATTAATATTCACAACACTGTGTTCTTAGAAACATGGCTTTGTTAGAACATAGCTTGAGGAGATTTTCAATTTTAAAATTATATGGAGTATTAAATATAGAGTATTCCTCAAGAAAATCTACTCCTACTATTGAAGAATCAATTGTTCCACTTAATCCCTACTAGCTCTATAAATTGAAATCCAACTTTTCATTTAGTTCGCATGGAAATTAGTATTGGTGACTTCAAGTAATACAGTTGTGCTACTAATGTTGATTATTGAAAAAAAAATTGATATATTTTCAAATGAACAATTTTTTTATGTTTATTTTGGTGGGAAAAACTTAGTAAAGGAAAAGAATACAGTCCTTAGCCTTCGGGGCCTAAGGACTGTATTGAAAAGTGATATCATACTTATTGGGTGTAAATTGTGTTTCCATAATATCTGCGTGTAGCATAATTCTCCTCACACCATACTATATATACTTGAATAATTTAAACATGTGTTGCATGAAGGTTAAGATTTTTGAATAAATGACCAAACTAAGGTAAACCCAGGTTTAAACCCAATGTCGCATAAGACATCCAGTATGTAAATACTTCTTAGATAAGAAAATGATAAGACCGTCTATTCTCCCAAATATTTTAAAAATGGATCCATGGGAGTTAAGTGAACTTGAAGTTTAACAATGTGGGTTAATATCAAGTTTGGTCTCAAGATATGCTCTCCTAAAATGTCTACATATAATGAGTGGTACAAGACCATTTTCCCGGCTTCTATGAAATATAGTGAAGAGCATAAGGTAACCCACAAAATATATCTAGCATTATAACATGAATGTCACACCTGTCACCTGAGATAAACTGCTAGAAAGTTGCTTGAATATATGAAGAAAGTCTATTTTATATTAATTCGGCATTTGTTAACAACTAACCCCCAAAGTTTATACGTTAAAATGAGTCAAAGTGTGCCAACATTGAAACCCCACAACAGAAATGATGTACTCGAACCCCAGAAGTGGCTCCATATGTACGTAAATCCTTGTTCAAAAATATAAGGCACATTTCCCGACATTAGGGGGAGATATAAAGCATAAGCATAATTATATTTTGGAATGTCGAGAAAATATCCAAGAAGGATCGATTGATATTAAAAGAGAAACGTGTAAAATATGATAAGTAAACTGCCAAAGTGACTGAAAGAAATGATTATAAAGACTGAGCTCAACCAGTGCATGAAGCATGGTTAGACGGTCATTACGTGTATACCAATATATAAGTTAAATGCTGCAGCTGATAAGTTATAGAAACTTTATGATACAGAACATGAGTTCCTCTTTTATGACTCATATAGAGGATTTTGATGAAACAAGAATGATACTGATTAGATTGACGTCAATGATTTATTTTATGGACGAGAAAATATTTTATATTGGACCTGTAGTCCTAAAATTTTGTGAATTATGATCGATATTTATGGATGAGAAAATATTTTATATTGAGCCTGAAGTCCCATAAATCAAGATATTGTGTACGTGAGGTGACAATGCTTGAGATTGAATGATTTTGAGACTGCACTTCCGTTATAGTTTAAGGTTCTGTAAATGTGGCAGTTGAGGAGAAAATTGGATGTCATTGTTATAATATAATATCAATTGTGTCCCTGAAGGACAATAGTGAAAAGAAATATGTGCACAGAACATGAAACATGAAAATGAAACCTTTTATATTTATAATAATTAGATAAGGTGATTATGTGTTAAGTTATGATTACTATATTTGGAATTATTATTGAAAAAGAATTTGAATTTGATTGAATAACTGCAACAATAAATAATGCAGTAAATATTAAGCAGAGCTGAAAAACATAGAAAATGGATGTTTGTGCCTAACTACAACCTGGGTGACTTCAATAAGTCTTGATGAAATGATTTATTTTGTAGAAGAACTATGCTTGAATATCATGGTGCAAATTATATTATGTAATATCCTCATTGAACAAGGTTTTTGCATCATGTCAAAATATCACTTGTAGTGAGTGATATTTGTCTCCCGAAGAGGATCTAATGTGAACAATTTTCTTACTGTTTTCACATGATTTAATGACTAGAATCTTAAATATAAAGTGAGTTATATTTGTACTACTTTTCAACCTTTCCTGTAGAAAGAGTTGAATGAAGAAAACATTATGCAATGAATTTGCAGTTACTCATAAACCTTTTATTTGTTTACCTGAAGTAAACATATATTATTTTATGAACGCATGAGAATCTTTTGATTTGAATGGTGTTTGATTATATAATAAATAAAATATCTAGTCATTATATTGTGAACACCTCAATTGTTTGTATACTAATTTGAGATCCTAGGAGGATCAAAACATGTCTCATTTAAGTTTTATGGACAAATATTTGAGAATACTCAATTACTAAATGTTTGATGTGCATATGAGCATTAACGCCAAATTTGATGGTCTTGAAATACACATTGCAAAATCATGAGTTTAGACAATTGCTTCTGCTTAGAAACTCTTGAACAATTTGGTTACTAATGTCCATCAAAACTGTATAAACAATGATAGATGTTTTGTATACCAAAGATTTTCATTAGCTCCAATTATATGGAGTTGATTGAGGTGAAACAATTAATTGGTCCAGAAGATCAAATGCTATTCTTTTTTTCTTAGTCAAGTTTTTTTCCAAAGGGTTTTTCTTGGCCAAAGGTTTTAAGGTATTTTGTGGTTTTTAAAGAATGAAAAGGATTCATAACATCCCGAAGACTATTATCCTCTAGAAGAGTGATTCTAATATTAGTGCGGGGGATAGTACCTTGAAGGTCTTAATTGGTCCTTGTGAGATCGAACAATTTATTGGTCCGGAAGACCATATACAACTGTACTCTTTTTCCTTAACCAAGTTTTGTTCCATAAGATTTTCTTGGTCAAAGGTTTTAATGAGACAGTTTGTCACTTTGAAATAACATATTATGATACATAAAATTCAATATTATTTTTCTCTAGAAGAGTAAATTCAAATGCAATCCAGAAGATTAGGCCCCGAAGGCTAAGGACTGTATTCTTTTCCTTTACTAAGTTTTTCCCGCATGGTTTTCTTAGTTAAAGGTTTTCAATGAGGCAGTCAATACAACACATCGTTTTACATATATTATGCACTCTTTTCCTTTATTGGTTTTTTTCCCCAAAGGGTTTTTCCAACGAGGTTTTTAATGAGGCATACACATAGTACAATTTGTGCTACAAGAAGTTTGTGACCAGAATAGATTGGATTCTACAAGAAGTCTTGAAGTGATGCAGACAATAGGGGGAGTACACCAAGGTTTTGTCCCACTGAGTTTTCCTCGGCAAGGTTTTTAATGAGACATCATATTCAAGCATATAAAGAGAATGATCACCTTTTGTATTTTTTTAGTAATGTAAATCTAAGGGGGAGTGTTCTGTAATTATGTAGATGACCATTAATTCATAATTCATAGGCCCATATGTAGTGGCCCGTATCATGTATTTACCCTAGCTCCCCTCCCCTTATTGGCCTTATATATACACACTATGAGAATGAATAAATTGCTTGCATTTGGTTTACAATAAGATCATAAAACAATGGCACATGTTAGGATCACCTACCAAATAATGTATATACATTATATACATATTTTTACATATATAATTATATATATTTATATGTAAAAATTAAAATAAAAGAAAATAAAATCAAATAAAATTAAACATCAGCATAAATGGGAATCAAATCATGAATCAATACACATGCCATGTTCATCAACTACCAACCTATCATATACATTATTATTATTACTATTATTATTATTATTATTATTATTCATACAATTATCAAATAAATAAAATAAACCATAAGGACCATCTAGACCTATAAATACACCCTCTTAGCCATCCCAAACACTGCAAATCGGAGAGATAGAAGCTATATATATATATACATATACATATATATACATAATCTCGCCGGAAAATTTATATCTATATTATTTTACGTATCAAACTTCGTAAAAACGATAGAGGAGGGTCGTGAGAGGTCTAGGAATACTCCCCAATAAATTCCAGACCGATTCGTAGTCATCGGAGCATACTAGAGCTCGCCGGAGTTACAAGTCGTGGAAGCGGGTCTTCAGCAAAAGCGGATATTTTGCCGTAGATAGGGGTGGTGGAGCTTCGTCTTGCCGTCAGGATCATTTTGCAACTTGAATCGTTGAAATCCAATACCTGTAAGTCAAGTTATAGCTCGCCGAAGTTTTTGTAATTCCGGTCGCCGGAAACCCGACCTGGAGAAGAGCTGGGAAGAAGACAATCCAGTCTTCTTGGGCCGGGTCGTGTATTTGGGCCGGTTCGGCCCAATTTCAATAAAAATTAAAAATAAAATAGTAAATGAAATAAATAAAATCTGGAAAAATATAAAATTAAATACCTAGTATAAATATACATATTCGGACCAACCAGAATTGAAAGATAATATTTTTAGCTATTTTAATTGATTTAATTGTAATTGGGCCAATTTGTACATATTTAGTAAATAATTAACTAAATGACGAAATAAATTACGAAATAATTATTGGAGTAAACTAGATTAAATATATGACTAACTAGGACATTTGGGACCATTTGTAATTAATAAAAATTATGATTAGTATATTTAATTGTAATTAAACCGGTTAATAGAGATATGGAATTAAATGAATAAATACGGGAAATAATTCTAAAATAAATATCTGGACAACCTAGGTCAAATATAGACACCAAATATAGTTATGAACTATTATAAATTTATAAAGTCGATTATTAAGCTATTTAATTTAATTGGGCCATATAAAACTAGTTAAGTAATTAAATAAGAAAATTGATTAATAATGGTGAAATAAATAAAATCACTAAGATGAGAAATAATATTATGGACTAAAAATGAGGTTTGGAATAAAATAAAGAAAAGAAAAATAAAGTTGGGATAGCTAGTATAAATGAATGACTATATTTGGACTTAATAAATAAATCATTTAATTAGTGAACTAATTAAATTAGTGTGATTAAATTAATAATTATCATCCTTAATTGTTACTTTTTGGACTCCATATAAATTATTAAACTATATGAACTCATAAAAATTAGTTGATTAATACAAACTAATTAATTAAGTAATATGTACTTAATAATTTAGTTAATCGACTCCATTAGACTAGTTTAACTAAATCAATTAGTTTAATGGATAAATTAATTAAATTATGGACGTATTAATATTTTTGGACTTTATATTAAAAATATAAAATTAAAACGAAATTAGAATTTGATTGATTGCCTTAATTGAATTAGATTAATGTATTTAACTATATTTATATAATTAAACTTATTTAGTTGATGAAATTAATTAAATTAATTTAGTTAGCCAAATAAATAAACTGGAGGATTGAATTAGTTATGGTAATTGGATTAGTTAGTATAAATAAACTATTAAACTAATTAAAGTTATTATTGAGAATAGATTATCATTAATGATTAATATTTCGAATTATTGCTTACGGAAAATTATTATTCAAAGGTTTATTAAATAAATTATTTAAATTATGTAAACTGAAATTGAACTGAAATTGATTATTTAAATTCGAAATATTGAAACTATTATGTAATTAATTTAATTAGACTAGTTAACTAATTAACCAAATAAGTTAAAGTAAATTATGGAGGGGATTAGTATGATTAAAGAAAATAATAAGGTTGGACTGAAAATTAACATTTAAATAAGATTTATGGATCTAACTTAAAAGTTTTATTTAAAGAAGGAATAATGAAGTTAAAATAACTAAAGGTTGAATAGATAGGAAATAACAAAAATAATAGAATAGTTATTGATTTAGAATTTTGATATATATTAGAAGGAGAATTCAAGTGAAGACCAAGCTAGAGATTTTATTAAGAGGATTGTCGCAATTTAAGGTAAGTTCTATGTCA
Organism: Cuscuta europaea; assembly: GCA_945859875.1. Taxonomy (NCBI): domain Eukaryota; kingdom Viridiplantae; phylum Streptophyta; class Magnoliopsida; order Solanales; family Convolvulaceae; genus Cuscuta; species Cuscuta europaea. Next base: position 229,314 of record CAMAPE010000065.1, on the reverse strand, counting down.
ACAAAAAATGTTTTATCTCGTATTTATATGTATGCAATATTTGAACTATGTGAACTATTCATGATTTGGAAACTATTTGTTTGACATGGAATGAATATTTTGAATGTATGGATATTGGTGAATTATTATTTATTATGGATTATTAAATGTATATTCTTTTTATTAAAGAATATTGGTGGATTGATATTTATTACAAAGTATATTTTTGGAAAGTGTGACAAGAATGACTTTGGGAAAAACTTAAAGTTTTTCATAATATATTTTTACGTCTCGAGAGAAACACGAGGCGTGGGTGATTAGGACTACTACTACTTTTGGTGAAATTTATTTGGGTCGGTAACCAGTCCGGCAATGACATGCTCCGGTAGACATCCCGGGCTTTTATTTGAGAACCAAAGGTCCTTTGGTGGTTGTAGTAGTAGTTACCTAATTTATCCCTGGACAATGTCCCTTGTGAGTAGGTGGTAGAAAACATCCTGCCTACTTGGATTTCTTACTACTCGGAGAGCTTGGAATCCCTTTTAGAGGGTGTGCACACTTAAGGTAGAAATTCAGCTTCCAAATTGGTGGTCGGTGGGAGCCGGAATTCCGGGATGAGTCGTAAATAACAACGACTCGTTGGGCTCGAGGAATCTTGAGTTTCGCCCACTCTTAAAAGAAATCTAAAGTATTACTTTTGGAGGAATTGAGGAATGACATTATCTATTGAAGAAATTATTTTGAGCCATGAAGTTATTTTGGAGATATGAGAGGGTATTTTCAATATATATACCTATACCAAACCTATTTTCCAAATTATATTATTTTACGGGTTCGGGTGGAATCTTACTTAGCTCTAAAGCTAATTTTTGTCTCTTTTGTCTTCTTCTCTTTGCTCTATTGTACAGATGATTATGATTATGAAGATTGATGTACTTGCTGCCCGAGTGTTCCGCTAGTTTGATTAATTATCGTTGTTTAAATTTGTAATTCATAAACTTTGTCCTAAGACCTATTTCATTGTTATTTGAACTTATGGTGGATAGCCTGTGCACTCAATCATGTATAGGTTGAGTGTGGCGGTGACGCACCTGTTTTTCCCTTAAAGACTTCCGCTGTATTCTAAATATGTTTAATAATAAAGATGGTTTCATTTAAAAATGTGATTTTATTTGGGTGGGAAAAATGGGGGTGTTACAACTCTAGACCCATTTGGGTGTCTAAGTTTGTAGGTGTCAGGTTTCACCATGTCATCGACGATGTAGGGGCCTTCATACTTCAGTGCTAGCTTGCCACCTTCCGTCGGTTTGCTCGCCTCTCTTCGACGGAGGACGTAGTCCCCCACTTGGAACTCCCGGAAACGTACCTTGGCATCATAGTATGATTTTACTTGACACCGGTAGTTCTCTGCCCGGAGGTAGGCTTGTTCGCGTCTCTCTTCGACCAGGTGGAGGTCGATCTTCATGTTTTCCTCGTTAGCCTCAGGTTCATATTGCTCCACCCGTCGGCTAGGTATGGTGACCTCCGTAGGTGCCTTTGCATTGAAGCCATAACACAAGGCAAAGGGTGTTTCGCTCGTCGCCCTCCTTGGCGTGATTTAGTAGCACCATAGAATGTTAGGGAGCTCGTCGGCCTAGCTGCCTCCTGCATTTTGAAGTTTCTTCTTCAGGCCTTCCATTATGGTTCTGTTGGTGTTCTCAACTTGCCCGTTACCTTGAGGGTAAGCAATGGAGGAGAAACGATGCTTGATTCCCCATTCTTAGAGGAGCTCTTGGAAAGGTGCGACCTCAAATTGGGTGCCATTGTTGGATATGATCTCCTGAGGGACGCCGAAACGGGTAAGGATGTTTTTGTGGACAAACTTCTGGCACCGGGCCCCAGTAATCCTGGCCAATGGTCCCGCTTCGACCCATTTGGGTAAGTAGTCAACTGCGACGATGATGTAGCGGTTGTTGCCGGTGGCTCTTGGCGGGGGCCGACCAGGTTGATCCCCCATCTTGAGAATGGAATTGTCGTGGTGACCGGGGCGTAATTGACGACTGGACGACCAGGGGCCTTCTGAAGTACTTGGCATGCGGTACATTTTCTTGCAAGGTCAGCACAATCTCGTGCCATCGCTGGCCAGAAATAAACTTGGACAATGAGGTGACGGGACATGCTGAAAGGGCCCTGGTGTGAGGAGCAGACGCCGCAGTGGACTTCCTCCATGGCTACCTCGGCCTCATCCAGATGTAGGCATCGGAGGAGGATGCCATTGTAGGATCTTTTTTAGAGCTTCCCGCCCTCAATGGTATAGCTTGGGGCCTTGAGTTTGGCTAGTTTGGAACTCTCCTCGTCTTGGGGTAGCTCTCCGGAAGTGATGAAGGTCATAATGTCGGAGATCCAATCCTCCGGACGTTGTTGTATGCACGAGACCGGGCTGGCATGGATGCTGGACATGCTAAGCTCCTCGATCTTGGCTATCTTGGAGATGTGCTCCGGGGTATCCGTGCTAAGTTTGGAGAGAATGTCGGCCCCGACATTCTCCGCCCTTAGGATCTGTGTGATCTCATGGGTTTCAAATGCCTTGAGCAATTCCTCGGCCGTTTGTCTGTATTGACTCATCCTCCCTTCCTTGGTCTCGTACGAGCCCTCGACCTAGCCCACCACCAACTTGGAGTCGCATTTGATTCTAATGTGGCGCGCCTTGAGGCCGGGCACGAGCCTGAGGCCGCTCAGGAGGGCCTCATATTCTGCTTCGTTGTTGGACAGCCTGAAGTTGAAGCGGATGGCGTAATAAACCCTAAATCCCTCAGGTGAGATGAGGACAACGCCACCTCCACATGCTTTTGCGGCTGATGAACCATTAGTGAATAGGGTCCATGCTTCGTTTGGCTCTAACCCGGGTATGGCGGCGGTTACCTCCCTTGCCGTGCACTCGGTGACGAAGACGGACAAGGCTTGCCTCTTGATAGATGGCCTTGGCTTGATTTCAATCTGAAACTAGTCGAGGAAGATTACCCACTTCACCATCCTTGAGGAACTAGTTGGGCTCCGCATGAGTGCGCCGAGGGGCTGCTGAGCCAGAACATGGACGGTATGGGCCTGGAAGTAGTGCCCCAACTTCTTCACCGTATGGACGATGGCTAGCACCGTCTTCTAGATTTGGGATACCTGAGCTCGGCCTCCCGGAGCGTCTTGCTGACGTAGAAAATAGCCTTTTGCATCCCTTCATCCTCGCGGATGAGCACAAAACTGATGGCCATCGTGCTCACCCCTAAGTATAAGAAGAGGGTCTCAACGGCTTTCGGCTTGGAAAACATGGGAGGGGATGAAAGGTACGACTTCAGCTCCTCAAATGCTTGTTGGCACTTCGCCGTCCATTTGAAGTTGTTGGCTTTGCGCATGATCTGGAAGAAAGGGAGAGATCTTTTGGTCGATTTGGAGAGGAAGCGGTTCAGGGCCGCAAGCCGTCCCGTCAGCCGTTGCATTTGTTTGACGTTGTGTGGTGGCTCCATGTTTACGATGGCCTGAATTTTCTACGGATTTATCTCAATGCCCCTTCGACTGACCATGTAGCCAAGGAATTTGCCTCCTTGGACACCAAAGGTGCATTTCTTGGAGTTGAGGCGGAGCTGGAACTTCTTCATGATCTCAAAGATTTCCCGGAGGTCATCAGCATGGGTGGTAGATTGTTTTCTTTTGACGATCATGTCGTCGACGTATGCCTCCATCGTCCGGCCGAGGACCGCTCTGAAGATCTTGGCCACCATCCTGGTATATGTGGCGCCTGAATTTTTGAGCCCAAAGGCCATGACGAGGTAGCAAAAAATTCCCTCCGGGGTCATGAAGGTCGTCTTCTTGGTGTCATCTTCATGCATGAAGATCTGGTTGTACCCTCTGAAGGCATCTAGGAATGATATCAACTCGCAACCCGCCGTCTCATCCACCAACTGATAAATGTTGGGGAGAGGGAACAGGTCCATGGGACACGCCTTGTTCAGATCAGTGTAGTCAACGCACATTCTGAATGTCGGTGGCTTTTGGGTGAGGACAACATTGGCTAGCCATGTTGGGTACTTCACCTCTTTGATGTGGCTAATGGAGAGGAGCATGGTGCCCTCCCCCTTGACGAAGTCCAGCCTTTCGGTTGAAAGGTAGCTCCTCTTTTATTTGACTGACGTGGAGGCTGGATCGACTTACAGCCGGTGGCTGATCACCTTCCGGCTGATGCCTGGCATATCTTCCGGCCCCCACCATGAGGATGCCGTCACGTTGGTCCTATGGGAGTTGTCTCCCAATTTTCAGGACTCGCTCCGACCGAGAGGCATCTAGGGGGACTTCCTTGACGTCCTCGACCGGTTCAGCATGCGTTCTTTCTTCGTCCTTAGCGACGATCATGGTAATGGTGTCTATTCTTTGATCAGCGTTTCCAGTTGGCTTCGTCAGCTTGAGGTAGCATGCCCTCGCTATCCTCTGGTTCCCCCTGGCGTAGCCGATGGCACTGTTGGTGGGGGACTTCAAGCACAAGTGTTTCATGGAGATGATTGCCTCCAGGTCCTCTAATGCTCGGTGCCCCCAGATCAGGTTGTGGGCGCACTCGAGGTTGACCACCATGAAGTCCATGTCAATCTTGGTGCGATGGGAGCCGTCGCCGACTTCTACGGGAAGGACTATCGTGCCCTCGGCGTCGATAGAGTCCCAAGTAAAGCGGGACAACAGTGCCTTGTCCAGTTTCAGTTGCCTGAACGTGTCAAGGTACATGACGTTGACGGAGCTTCCCGTATCGATGTATGTGCGGTGGATGATAGAGTTGCTTATCTCACATCGGATGACGAGGGCATCCCTATGTGATGCGGGGCCTGGAGGCAGATCCTTATCGGTGAAGGTGATCGCCTCTGTCCATTGCTTCTTCGGCGTGGGGGGGGGGGGGGGGGGGAGCGTGGAACACCATGCCAATATATAAGGATTGGGACCATTTCTTTCTCTGGGTGGCGGAGTCCCCCCCACTATTTCCTCCCACGATCAGGTGGATGTGGTTCTTCTTCGGGCGGGGCTCCTCGGAGTCCTCGTCTTCGTCGCTTAGTCTACCGATCTCGCGCTTCTTCATCGAGGGTTCTCCCCCATTTTTTCCGGTGTTTACGCAAGTATTTTTTCGTGGGCCACCTTTAACAAATTGGGAGAGTTCCCCTGCCGAATTAAACACTTGATGGCTCTCTTCAGCGTGACGCAGTCGTCAGTGTTGTGGGAGGTGTTCTTGTGGTATCGGCAATAGGTGTCACCCTGATGGACGACATAGATATTTTTTGCAGAGCGAGGATCCCTCTCAATGAGATCATGCTCTTCGGTGTAGTCGAGGATGGAGCTGACCGAGTGTGTGAGGGCGGTCCTCGGCCTTTCCATCCTCGGATGCCATGGGCGATCCTTTTTGTTCTGTCCGCCAGACCCTGGGCGGTTCTGTCCTCCCTGTCCTCGGTCTCCGTCCGGGGGTATGCTAGGAGTTTGCGTGGAGTTTGTCTTCTTGGAGGGGTGCCCTCCATCCTTCTTGTGATTGTGGAGCTTGTCGGCGTTGGCGTACAGGTTCCCTCGTTGGAGTGCCTTTGTGTATGACCTCGGCGGGTCGGTGATGAGGCTCCTCGCGTATGGGGTGCTCCGGAGTGCGCCTTGAAAAAGGACGAGGAGGGTGCACTCATAAGCTATTTCGACCTCGTTGGTCTCCTTCGTCCACCGGTCGATGAAAGAACAAAGTGATTCATCGTGCTGCTGCTTGACAGAGAGGATATGGGTGAAGTATTTCTTCACGCGCTTCCTTCCAGCAAAGTGGGTGAGGAAGCGTTGGGTGAGATCTTGCCATGAGTCTACACTTCCTTCGGGGAGCGCGTTGAACCATTCATACGCTGGTTCCTCGAGAGTGGAGAGGAACCAGCGTCAGAGGTATGCGTCCGACGCATTCACCATTAGCATGTTATTCTGATAGCGGCTAAAGTGCTCTTGAGGGTCGGTGCGTCCGTCATAGGGTTTGATGGCGTTTCCTCGATATTTCTCGGGTATGGGGGCTTTGAGCATCCTGGCCAAGAAAGGAGTCCGTGTTCTGATCTGGATGACGAGGTCCCCTCTCCCCTCAGCGAGCTCCCTCTCCGGAGCACTGACCTTGTGCAGAAGGGCGTTAAAGCCGAGGTCCCTGGACGAGTTGCCCATGGGAGTGGCGGTCATCTCATGGCTTCCATCTGAGCGAGCCTCTGCTCGAGCTGGGCGATAGCTTCGTCCCGGGGGTCCTTGGCGGTCATAGACTCGTAGTGGTGCCTTGATGGGTTCGCACACGGGCTGCGTGAGCCGTGTTGATTTTGTGGCGCGTGTCGTCCTCGTGCAACTTTCCCTTGCCTTTGTCCAGGCGGGGCCGATCTGCTGTCCGGGATATGGACCCTAAGCTTTCCCTTGGTGAGCCAGGCTCACGTTCACCAATCTGTCCCGTCATCCTCTCCGATACTAGCCGACCGCATGTGTCACCTAGCCTATTGAAGGCCGAGGCTTTTCCATGCGCTGGGGTCGAACCAGCTCGAAGAAGGGAAGCAAGATGGGAATGGGATGACGACGTGTCCTGGGCCTCCACCCCCTCGTTTTTGCCTAGTTTCATGACTAACGGCAGGGGCGGTGGAGGTGGTGGAGTAGTGTTCTCCCCCGTCCTAGGTATGAGTGCACTGAGGATGGTGGGATTCTGAGCCAAGCTGGCTATGATGGCCGATACAGCGGCCTGGAGCTGAGGGTCAACAACGGGAGTAGTCTGTTGCCCCGATGCATGATCTCCCTTTTCCATGTGTTTCTTCTCAAGGCCGATGCGGGCGTCTTGAGCGTTTCCATTGAGATGATTGCGGAGATCAGCTGCGGGGTCGATTGTCTCCTGGAAGATTTCCTCTTCAGCTGCCTTCTCGGTCGTATCGTCACCAGAGCGCTCACGACCCTCCTGAGTCTTGGGGATCGTCTTGCCGATGAAGTTGCGGTTTGACCTTGCTCTTCCCATCTTCAGTTAGCTTGTGCTTGGTAGCGATGAAGGATGCTAACTTGATTGTTCTAGCTCTCAATGAAAGCACCAAATGATAGAGTATAACCTCTTAGAGAGAAGTGAGAGCTAGAGAGAAGTGAAATGAATACTGCAATAAATGAATTTGTCCACCCCTACAACAACTCCCAAGGGGAGTATTTAAAGAGAAAATGTGGGCTGGGCTCCCAAGTCTTGGGCTTGGGAGGCCCGATTACAATGGGGCCTCTATTGGGCCGAATACAAAGTATGAAATCTAGTTCTGTGAGCTCTCTGTGGCCGGCGAAGGTCTGGCCGACGGAGCCATGGCCGACGGAGACCCAGCCGACGAGGACACCCAGTTCTCCTAGCTTCTGGATCATGTTCCTAGTTGGCATCTTCCTGGAGATGGGGAGCCACCTGGACGACGGAGGACCCACTGGGTGCCAGCTGTGCTTCTTATTCTTCTGAGTATGTGGGTCATGGGGTCTGGAACCTTATACTCCATCACCCGACTCATTCATCAAAATCCAGTCCACTAAAAACCTTTAGGACAACTAATTAAAGTCAGCCCACAGTCTTCAGCAATCCAGATAAAACTCCAGCAGCGGTCTAGGCCAGTGTAGCCTAATATCCACGTCAAAAAAGCCTTCCATCCAGCGAAGCCCAATCTCGCATCAAAACTAAGGCCCAAGTGCACCGGATCAGCTCAGCAGCCTCCAGCCGGATCCCAACCCACTAGGGTTTAGCAGTCTAGCGCCGCAGCACTCCAACGGCAAAAATAAAAAATCAGACTTAGTCAAAAGGCAAATTACACCGTACACCCGGATGTACAGTGCTCCCTGTACATCCAGGTATTCTTGTAATAAATTACAAGATCCGGAGAATAGGGCGATGGTGAAGACGGTAGCTGCCATGGCTAAGGATCTGATTTCATCGTTTTCCAGCAAAGTTGAGCCAGCTTACCAACGTAGGAGTTCCAAAATTCCGCTCTGGAAGATACAAATTCTCTCGATTGCCATGGAATGGGTCGAAGAAAATAGAGGATCAAGAAACATGTTTTTTGCAAGTGAAATCCATCCACAAATTGCTTCTAGACTCCATTATCCTAACATTTGGCATTCTTTTTGCAATTGCAAGCTTCGATTCAGGACAAACTAATGACAATTTTTTTATATAATAAACCTATCACATCTGCATATTATAAAAATGAGTATAATGCCTAAAAGGAATGAACATACACGAATAATCTTTTAAATGTTATGTATCTCATTCGGTACATGTGTTATGCTCATTTTAAATTTTTATATCAATGCATACTTCAAAAATATCATATTTGATTAGATTCAAATAGAAGCAGATCATGATACTCAATCGCATGATTCTAATACTCAGTAAAGGAGGTTTGATGCTCAATGAAAATGTTTCAATGTTCAACTAACAAAATTTACGATCTTTATATCAATGCTCATTTTGTAAGTTGCGTCTACTCATTTGATACTGTTGTTATGCTCATTTTGAAAATGTCATATCAATGTATATTTCTAAAGTACCATATTACATTACATTCTCATATTGGAGTTCATAAGTGTTGATTGTAGATACAGAGTATAATTTAATAAGTTTTTATAAAAGAAAAAGAAAGTGAAATAGAAGATATGAAGCAGAGATCACGATGCTCATTGTTAAGCTTCTAATGCTCAATAAAATATGTCTGATGCTCACTAAAAGTGCATGAATTCTCATTTAGCAAAAGACGTGATTTCATTTAAATTACCAAAATGAGCACACTAAAGATTTTAAATGAGCATGCAATAATGAATATACTTAAATGTGATCCGGACATCCAGACATATATGTTCACATTTTTATTTTTTCAATGCTCATTTCTTAAATGTGATCCGGACATATATGATCACATTTTTATTTTTTCAGTGCTCATTTCTTAAGTAATGTATGCTTATTTGGTACTGATGTTCACATTTTTATTTTTTCAATGCTCATTTCTTAAGTAATGTATGCTTACTTGATACTAATGTGAGCTCATTTTAAAAATGTTATATCAATGCATATTTATAAAGTATCATATTACATTAGACTCGCATATTGAAATTAACAGGAGTGGATTATAGATATAATTTAATAAGTTTTTGTAAGATAAAAAACAAGAAAAGGAAATAGAATTAGAAGATATGAAGCAGAAATAGATTTATTTTTATGGTGGTTAATAACAACAACTTTAATGTAAGCATTAGGTTGTATGTATTTCATCCATTCCCGAATGAGCTGCTTTTTTGTGAGATAAAGGTTGCTTGTTTATTTATTAAAATCTCTATATTGTTTTAAACAACAGAGAAAGGTTTATTTAGGCACTAACATCAAATTCAAATATGAAAATAATTAGTAAAGTTGTTTTTGACAGAGTTAGTAACCGTATTAGGTAGGGTTTTGTGTTGATATGGTTAAATGAATGAATACTTTTTGTTAAACGGCTATTGTGCTTAGCTGCCGGTTGAAATCCTTGTTATTGTGTGTTGCATTTTTTGTTGCTACACGAAATAAAGTATTAGTTAGATCGTTATGTTTTTTCATATAGCTGAATTTATTTCCATCCAATGTGTTAATAATCCCTTTTAGTTTAATTTACAACTTAGAAAGAACACTGATCATACCTTGTCTCAGGCAAATACTGAGTTTCTTCTTAAGTTAACAGTGGTCATACATTTTTTATTTACTGCATAGTACCTTTTTTTATTATCTTTTTCCGTGAAGGAGTGATCTCGTATAATCTTTTTCCCTCATCTTTTTTTTCCTTGTTTTTTATCCTTATATATATATAAGCATTATTTGTAGCCTTTTTATTTTATCATTTTTATGTATATTCTTCTCTTTTTATATTATCTTTTTATAATAGCTTATCTTTTTTATCTTTATTCTTTCTTTTCCTTTTGGTTGTGATATCATGTATCGATTCATGTTAGCCGACCCCAATATCTTTTGGGACTAAGACTTGGATGTTGTTGTTGTTGTTGTATAGTATCTTTTTTATTGATTTGCTGAGATTTGTATATCATGTTTTGTCAGAACATATTTAGAATCTATAATCCATCAATATTCATAATTTCATTTTGTGATATTGTGTGTATTGAACTAGGTGTTCGTTACTTTCCAGAAATGTGCTCAGGTGAATAAAGTGAAACTGTGATCTGCCATTATATCCATACTTTTCTCCTTTCACCTGTGCGAACTTACGAGTCCCCTTCCTCTGCCGCTGAACCTGAATTGCAACCCTATTTGTCTATTTGGCTGGGTTTGAGTTTTGCCATTCTAGCCTCGTCTGACATCAGATAAAAGTAATTTATTTAACATATTGTGTTCATTTTAGTATAACACAAAATTGACGTTTGTAATTAACACACAATATTTAATAAACTTATAAATATTCATCTTAAATTAATAGTAGAGAAATAAAAATTTAAAAACTAAAATATTTTATAATACATAAATAAAAAAACATAAGCAGGTAGTTTGAATGGAGAAAGAAAAAAAATAAACTTAAACATTTAATAATATTTTATATTATACATTTTCATATTAATTGAATATAACATTAAAGTAGAAGGTTGCTAAGAAAGAGAACAAAAAATGAGAATAAATGAAAAAAGAAAATAAAGGAGAATGTACATAACTAGCAAGATGAGCGTCGTTGATAAAAAACAAGGATCACCGCATGAGTGGAGCATGGCATGCGGTGGAAAAAGGAAACACAATTAATGTTACTACTTACAAAAAAAATCGGGTGTACATGTACACCCGGGTGTAGGATATAGGAACTCTAGTCAAAAAGTTTACAGTAGACTATCCAATCGGATGAGTCCGCCTGTCCGTCATGTAGTTGCCTCCTCGGTTGCTTCCTCGGCTGCCTCCATCGGATGACTGAAATTGATCGAGAAAATCAGACGACAGAGATCCGAATGTCGACCCGATTGTAGGAATGGTACCATATCCGGAGTTAGAATGATAACCCATATGACCCATCTGCGGAACCTGAGGAGTCTGCTCAACGTGCAACATGTATGGTTGAGGCGGAGGCTGATATCCGGAACAATTCGTTCTATTGCTTCCAGCCGGGCCCTTGTTTCTTCATCATTCTTCCGTTGCTGTTCCAATGCCTGCTGCTCCTCCTCCAATTCTCGTTGCAATTGGGCGATGCGTGGATGATCCTCTCCCCGCCTTGATCGAGAAGATGATGAAGCTCCGCTGCCGCTGCGATCGTACAAAATACGTTGCCCCTCAGCACCAAGGCACGGAAGCTGACCCTTGTACACCCCAGCTGCCTCAAGGATCACATCATCTTCCACGTCAGAATCGATCTCATCTTCCTACGTCAAGCCTAATTCCGTCCGTTTCTTCTCAACATTTGCGTTATACTTCGTCTACGAGCATGTCCAAAAATTATTGAAATGATATTTACTTCGATTTGAAATAATAAAATTGATGTTACGTACTTCGATTTCAGCAAGGCGAGGTGGCAGATCGGCTTCCGACTCATCACCGTGCGGAGTCCAACAATGTTTGATGACCTTGAGGATAGAGACCCTCTTCTTTTGAGGCCCCGCCTACAAGGTTCGAAAAAGGCTTAAATAAATGTAAAAAAAATAAAGGGTTAAAATGGTATAAGGTTTATTTGAATAAGACTTACAAGAGCTTCTTTATGTTTACTCTGAGGTTTGCGGCCTCTGTGCCATTGTGTCGTTAATGCCTTCTCGGACATCCGATTTTTCTTCCCGACTTCGCTTCTAGCCAAGAAGGTCGGATCCGAAGACCAGTGGCGGATGAGGTTTTCCCACACCTCATCCGAACACCATTGAGGCCTTACCCCACTGGCTCGGGCACGCTTAAAAGTGGGACGAAGCCAGTTTGAAACTCTGGCGTTATACGCCCTTAGAATAGCGGGGTCTTGTTCTTCAGTCCAGCGAAACTGAGCCTTTATTAAAAAAACGAATTTATCATTTGTCAAATTTTAAGTCAGTACAATTACACAGGGAAAATTCATTTTTTGACCTTGAACAGGTTCCACCAAAGTTCACGGACCTTGGGGTCAACATCCGTGTACGTAGCCCAGTTGCTAAGAAAGTGTCCACCAGTTATGATTTTGATTTGGTTCAACACTTCTTGATCGCTTCAAAAAATTATTGATATTTTTTATATCTGTTTTGGTTAGATTATTTGACATTACATAAAATTATTTGACATTAAGTAAAGTTCATAATTACTTACTTAGCAACCATGTGAGGTGTCACCCATTCCGAATTTTCGTTGTTGCGCTCGGCTTGGGTTAAGGGCCCATAGTTCGGGCGGGCACGCAAGGTTGATTGTTCATTGCTCATCTAAAATAATTGATTAATGAGAAGTATTAATTTACATTTTCAAATAAGTGTAAATATAATAGAAGATCAAATTTTGGTTGAAATCTTAAATAAATTTTCTTATTTAAATTTTATAAAAAACAGTTTTATATAAGTTTTTTATAAAAACAGTTTTATATAAGTTTTTATAAAAACAGTTTTTTTTGTATAAAAACAGTTTTGTATAAAAACTGTTTTGTATAAAAACTGTTTTGTATAAAAACTGTTTTGTATAAGTTTTATATAAAAATAGTTTTTTTTTGTAGAAAACAGTTTTTTTTTGTAGAAAAGCAGTTTTTTTATTAAAACAGTTAATCAAAAAACAGTGTTTTTCTAAAATAGTTAATAGAATGTTAAAACAGTTTTTTATTAAACAGTGTTTAACAAACTGTTTTTTTATTATAACTGTTTTTTTATAATCTTATATTCAATATTAAATTTTAGAAAACAATTTTTAATGTCTAACTCAATATTTTATAATTAACATGTTAAACTTTTTTGGAAGTTTGACATGGGGTATTTTTTTAATTAATTCGTGAAAACTTTTTAATTAAAACAGTTAAAACGGTTTATTTGTTAAACAGTGTTTTTTATAATCCATATTTTATATTAAATTTGAGAAAACAGTTTTTAATGTCTAACTCAATATTTAAAAATTAACATGTTAAACTTTTTTGGAAGTTTGACATGAGGGAGTATTTTTTTAATTAATTCGGGAAAACTTTTTAATTAAAACAGTTAAAATAGTTTATTTATTAAACAGTGTTTTTCAGAGTCTATATTTTATATTAAATTTGAGAAAACTGTTTTTAATGTCTAAATTAATATTTTATAAGTAACATGTTAAACTTTTTTGGAAGTTTAACATGAGGGGGTATTTCTTTAATTAATTCAAGAATATAATGGAAACTATATCTATTCAAAAATAATATTGATGCATATAATGTACTAAAAACTTCCAAATTCAAGAATAAAGTTTAATCATGCATGTTCTTTAACCTACAATTAAATCTTATTTAGGCATACATATTAATTAAACTTATACACAACAAATATAGGCATGCCAATTAAACATATATACAAACTAATCATGTTATATATATTGAGCATATTGAACATGTAATAAACTGAATTATATTAACATGTATTTCGAAAAACATGTGTTTAATAACATGTTTACAAAAATGAATTTAATAACATGTACACAAAACAAGTATTTCGAAAACTGAATTATATTAACATGTATTTCTAAAATTAAAACAATATTATAAACTAAATCAAATTATATTTCCAAATCATATACAAAACATGTATACAAAACTAAAGAAACTACAGTTACACAATTTGAGCATAAATCATATGCGTAAGCACGAGTTACATATGCGTAGACTTTCCTTACATGTAACTAAAGAAACTACAGTAACAAATCATATTTCATGCATAAATCAATTTGAGCATATTAACTAAATTATATTACACAATTTGAGAATAATGGGAACACACTTATCATAACATGCATTTTTGGAATAAAAATCAAATACTAAAATGTTGAAATATAAACTACAATGATATTAAGAATGGAGAGAAGGATTTTCTGTGTATTTCATTGGAGGGTTAAGTCCCTATATATATATACATTACAAAGATAGAATATTCCTATAAGATTCTATACAATAATAAAATCCTAGAGTATATTCCTAAAATATTCTAAAGCATATTCTAAAGATAGAAGAATATTCTAAAGCATATTATAAAGTATATTCTATTCTAATGTCTTTCACACTCCCCCTCAAGTTGGAGCATAGATATTTATCATGCCCAACTTGTTACATAAATAACCAACATGAATTCCATTTAGTGCTTTAATGAACAAATCTCCAAGCTGCTCTCCAGTTTTCACATATCCTGTTGAGATCAATCCTTGTTGTATTTTTTCTCGAACAAAGTGACAATCAACCTCAATACGTTTTGTTCTCTCATGAAACACTGGGTTGTTGGCAATGTGTATAGCAGCTTGGTTATCACACCAGAGTTTAGCAGGCATTGGTGTCTTCAATCCGATTTCACTCAATAAATGGTTTATCCATATTATCTCACAAGCCGATTGTGCCATAGCCCGATATTCTGATTCAGCACTCGAACGATAAACCATATTCTGCTTCTTACTTTTCCAAGAAAGGATATTACCACCAACAAAGACGCAATAGCCAGATGTGGATCTTCTATCATCTTTAGATCCAGCCCAATCAGCATCTGCAAAGCATTCTATTCTCATGTGATTATGATTTTGATAAACAATACCTCGTCCTGGTGTCCCCTTCAAGTAACATAATATATGCTCTACAACATTCCAATGATCAACTGTCGGAGATGACATATATTGACTTACTACACTCACTGAGTACGCAATATCTGGACGGGTAACTGCGAGATAATTAAGCTTTCCAACCAACCTTCTATATCTTTCTGGATCTTCAAATGGCATGCCTTCATGAGTGAGCTGCACATTGGGAATCATGGGAGTATTGCTCGGTTTTGCCCCTAATTTCCCTGTTTCAGTTAGCAAGTCAAGCACATATTTACGTTGAGATATAAATATGCCTTTCTTACTTCGTGTAACCTCAATCCCCAAGAAGTATTTCAATGAGCCCAAATCTTTCGTCTGGAATTGACTATGAAGAAAATTCTTAAGGGCCAAAATACCTGCATTATCACTCCTTGTAATCACAATATCATCAACATACACCACAAGCAATATGATACCTGCTTTCGTTTGTCTATAAAATACAGAGTGATCCGATTTTCCTTTGATCATTCCAAACCGTTCAATTGATTGACTGAATTTCCCGAACCATGCATGGGGACTCTTTTTCAAACCATAAAGAGACTTGCGAAGTCGACAAACTTTTGCATACTCCCCCTGAGCAACAAACCCCGGAGGTTGCTCAATATAAACTTCCTCCTCAAGATCACCGTGCAGGAATGCATTTTTAATGTCCAACTGATGTAAGTGCCAACCATGAGTTGCAGCGAGAGAAATAAGTAACCTGACAGATGTTAATTTAGCAACTGGAGAAAAAGTGTCAGAATAATCGACACCATAGGTTTGAGCATAACCCTTCGCAACTAATCGGGCTTTCAACCGAACAACAGATCTGTCTGGGTTAACCTTAACAGCAAAGACCCACTTACATCCAATAGACTTTTTCCCTGTAGGCAAGTCTACAAAATCCCAAGTACCATTAAGATCCAAAGCATTCATTTTCTCTATCATGGCATGATGCCATTCAGGATGAGACAAAGCCTCTTTAATAGATTTGGGAACATAAATAGAATCAATGGAAGCAATAAAAGAACATGAGGCAGGGGATAACTGACTATACGACACAATTGAAGAAATAGGATGATTACAAGATCGTGTACCTTTACGTAGTGCTATTGGGAGGTCAAGATCTGATGTAGAAACAAGATCTGATGATGCAGGTACTGGTTCAGGACATGAGATCGAAGTCGGACTAGTATCAGGATAAATAATCACATGTGTCGCCGGTGGAGGGTGATCAGGTGCTTTGTGTCGACAGGTGTATACCAAGTGTACAGGAGGCCTAAGGTCAGGAACAGTAACTTGTGGAATACTTGTCGAAAGTGTGGACTTGGGAATAGTCATCGTGTAAATGAGTATATCATCATTATTCTCATGAATATCTGCCTTAGATGATGAAAAAGGTGTATTTTCATGAAATGATGCATCAATAGAAACAAGATACCGACCTGTACTCGGACAAAAACATCTATACCCCTTTTGGACTCGAGAATAACCCAAGTAAATACATTTTAATGATTTGGGATCTAGCTTTCTAAGACGAGGATTAACATCTCTAACAAAACAAGTGCACCCAAATATTTTAGGTGGGATAGGAAAGAGCTCTTTGTTTGGAAATAGACAATGATAAGGAGCTTTACCATTCAAAACAGAAGATGGCATACGATTTATAAAAAAACATGCAGTAGACACGGCATCAGCCCAAAACAGTTTAGGCACATTCTTTTGGAATAGAAGAGCCCTTGCAGTTTCTAACAGATGTCGGTTCTTTCGTTCTGCAACCCCATTTTGAGGAGATGTGTCAACGCATGAAGTTTGATGAATAATACCATGCTGAAGCATAAATGACTTAAATGTAACAGATAGATATTCTTGGGCATTGTCTCCTCTTAACACCCGAACATGAACGTTAAACTGAGTTTTAATTTCAGCACAAAAGGAAGAAAAATGAGTGAATAACTCAGATCGACGTTTCATGAAATATAGCCATGTCATACGAGAATAGTCATCAACAAAGGTAACAAAATATTTAAAACCAGCTTTAGACACAACCGGGCAAGCACCCCAAACATCAGAGTGAACAAGGTCAAATGGAGAATTGCCCCGTTTATTAACTCGAGGGCTTAAGCTAGTACGATGGTGTTTCGCAAATTGACATGACTCACATTGTAAAGAGGTCATCTTATTGAATTGGGGATTTATTTGCTTCATTAATGGGAGAGATGGATGTCCTAATCGGTAATGAGCCTCTAACAAAGTCCCGACCCCAAGACAAGAGATACATTTTGTGATTGATGTATCCAAAATATAAAGACCAGCTGACTCATGTCCTTTACCAATAGTCTGCTTCGTTAACAGATCCTGAAACACACAATATCCAGGAAAAAATGTTACAGAACAATTAAAAGTACACGTGATTTTGCTGATGGAAAGCAGATTAAATGCAAAATTAGGAAGACTCGGAACAGGTGATAATGGTAGTGTAGAAGTTGGGACAACAGTACCAGATCCAAGAACAGGTGAGGTTGATCCATCAGCTAAAGTGACACTAGAAGTAGGTAAATATGAATGAAATGATGAGAATAGATTAGGATTACCAGTCATATGATCTGTGGCACCTGAGCCAATGACCCATTTCGAGGATGAGGAAACAAGACATGTGTTTGAAATACCTAGATTAGCGACTACTGAGATAGGGACAGATGAATGCTTTAGAAATTCTTTGCACAATCGGCATGTGAGATAATCTGGATAAACCATTTATTGAGTGAAATCGGATTGAAGATATAGAAGGTTGGTTGTCACACCAGAGTTTAGCAGGCATTGGTGTCTTCAATCCGATTTCACTCAATAAATGGTTTATCCAGATTATCTCACATGCCGATTGTGCCATAGCCCGATATTCTGATTCAGCACTAATATGCTTTAGAAATTCTTGGTAGGAAATAAATTTGGCATACTCGTCTGAAGAAATAGCAATTGCTCTATCAGATGAAATGGTAGCGGAAGCAACATAACCAAGCTGATTTCCTTGATTCTTGAATAGCAATTTCCTACATTCTTTGATGAAGTGCCCGGGCTTCTTGCAGTAATTGCATATTACTCCTTTGTCAAATTGTCTGGTACAATACATTTTTTTAACTCTTTTTTTTTTATTTTTTTTTGATTTTTTTTTTGTTAAAAGAAAAATAGAATAAAATAAAAACTTGAAATCAAAACTGGACTCACCGCAGCTTTGGATTTAAAATTTGGAGAATAAAATATCCATCTTGGGCTTTTTTATTGCTGCGCTCCAAACTTAACGCGCAGATCTGATGCAAGATCCCAGCAGATAGCACATGCAAACAATTAGGGCTGAGCAAAAACCGACCCGACCCGAAAAACCCGATTTTTTTTCTGGGTTTTATCCGAATGGATATGGATATCCGATCCGACTATCCACATCCGAAAAATTGTATGGGTTTGGGCGGGTACCGGGTTGCGGGTAGGGTTTATAAAACCCTAACCCGATCCGCCCAAAAAATACGACATACCAAAACGGCGTCGTTTTGGATTTTATATATATATACCTACGTATAACTTTTCTACCCGGCGTAACCCTATCCGCCTCTTCGATCTGTCTTCTACTCTTCGGCTCTTCGCTCTATCCTCTCTCTAACTCTCTTATGTCTGAACCCTTACTCTCCTCTCTCGGTCTTTGATTTCCTTCTTCAATTACTTCTATAGTTCTATTTGGTATTTTGGTGGAAGCTCTCACACAGAAAGGCACACAGTCTTGCTGATTCGCTGAAACCCTAATCGGTGGAAATCGTTCTTCGATCATTCCAAAGTTTGTAGTCTATTGCATTGTCTCTGACTCTGAGGTATTGATATCTACGGTTTTATTGTGAATTTGTATTTGAATGTTGGATAAAATGAATGATTCTTGCTGAAACCCTATGATGATTGTATTTGAATCTATGATGTTGACGAGTGACTATGAATCTATGATGATGTTGATGTGTTCATGCTTAATAATATGTTGATGTCTCTAAGTTGTGGTGAAATATGAATCCTTGCTCCTCACTGACTAAGTATCCTATATATGAATTCGGAGTACTAAACTGTATGATTATGCATATGTGAATGATGATGGAGCCTGAGGTTTGTTCTGAATTCTTAAAGTTGTATGCCTAATGTATGATTATGCATATGTAATGGTGATGGACTGAGGCTTGTTCTGAATTCTTAAAGTTGTATGCCTATTGCCTAATATATGATTATGCATATGTGAATGATGATGGAGCCTGAGGCTTGTTCTGATTTCTTAAAGTTGTATGCCTAATGTATGATTATGCATATGTAATGATGATGGACTGAGGCTTGTACTGAATTCTTAAAGCTGTATGCCTATTGTCCAATATATGATTATGCATATGTGAATGATGATGGAGCCTGACTACCTTGTGTTTCTGTATGCATATGAGAAAGATATATCATATATGAAAGGTAAACATTTGAAGCCTCTATTATGAAAAAAATGTGGAAGCTCAATGCCATAAGCCTAATCTACCTATGTGTATGCAATTGCTTATTTACTTATATAGATGGATGGTCAAGATAGTGTTACCATGCCTGTATCCGGTGAACCTCCTCTAAGCCAGGAACCTGCAGTGGAAGCTCCCATTATAGAGAATAATGATACCACTCAACAGACTGATATTTGCACCCAGGTTTCTGGCCAAAAGAGGAAACAGGTTGCACCCAGGTCCAAAGTATGGGAACACTTTGACAAGATTTATGATGAAAAGGGAGTTCTTGTTAAAGGGAAATGCATATATTGTGCAAGATTATATGCTTGTCATTCAAAAAAACATGGCACCTCATCTATAAGAAATCACATGCTCAGTTGTCTGAAGAACACTCATTCTAAGGACACTAGGCAAGCCCTCTTAACCTTCCAATCAAGTCCTACTGAAGAACCTGCTAGGGTTTTAGGGACTTGGGTGTTTGACCAAACTGCAATTAGAAGAGCTCTTGCAGAAATGCTTATAATTGATGAGCTTCCTTTTAGGTTTGTTGATAGGCAGGGTTTTAAAAAGTTTATGTCCATAGCTTGCCCTAGATTTAAGATCCCTTCTAGGTGGACCATTGCAAGGGACATTTACCAAATCTACTTGGACGAGAAGATGAATTTGAAAAAGTTATTTAGGGAGACAACACAAAGGGTAAGTATTACTACTGACACATGGACCTCTGTACAGAGGATCAACTACATGTGTATTACTGCTCATTACATAGACCATCAGTGAAAGCTTCAGAAAAAGATCATTTCCTTTGTCCAGGTTACTTCTCACAAAGGGGAGTACTTTGCTAAGGCTCTTGAGAACTGCCTTTTAGAGTGGGGGCTAAAAAATATCTTTACTGTTACTGTTGATAATGCAAGCAGTAATGATACAGCTGTAGGCTTCTTCAAGAAAAAACTATTATCTTGGGGGGCCTCTTCTGTTAAAGTCCAGTATCTTCACATGAGATGTATTGCCCACATTCTAAACTTGGCAGTTCAGGATGGTTTAAAACAAGCTGACACTTCTCTGTCTAGGGTTAGGGAAGCAGTTAAGTATGTTAGGAATTCTCCTGCTAGGCTTCAAAAGTTTAAGGACATATCTGACTTAATTGGGGTGGAAGCTAAATGTGGACTACACCTTGATGTTCCAACTAGGTGGAATTCCACATACCTAATGCTTAAGTCAGCTTTATGTAATGAAAAGGTTTTTGAAGCTTATGAGGAGAATGTAACCAGTTATGCAGTTGATTTGGGTGTTGACACTCCAGATACTATGGATTGGATTTCTTGTGAGTCTTTGGTCATAGTTCTTCAAAATTTTTATGATATGACACTCAGAATTTCAGGCTCTCTCTATGTTACTTCTAATACTTTCTTCTCAGAGGTGTCTGATCTGTTTATGGTCCTTCAGGACTTGATGAAGTCAGATAGACCTTCTACAAGTACCATTGGAAGTACTATGAAATCCAAACTTGATAAGTATTGGGGAGATCCTGAAAAGATGAACTATCTCATATTCTTTGCAAATGTTCTAGACCCTAGGGACAAGTTTGAATACATGCCCTTTCAGTTCAATGCTTTGTATACTCAACAAAAGGGTGAGAACTTTTTTGCAAATATCAAACTTGCTCTGGCTGAGTTATTTTCAGATTATGTGAGTAATTACACAGATAGTGTTGGTGGAAGCTCTGAATCAAACTCAACTCCTGCTGCTTTAGTAATCTGTGAGTCTGAGACTGCAAGACCAGCCTCTAAATTCAAAGCACAACTAAAAAAACAGAAACTTGAGAGTGGGCAACTAGGCTTGAAAAAAACTGAGTTGGAAATTTATTTGAGTGAGGCTATTGTTGAGGAAGATAAAGAGTTTGATATATTAAGATGGTGGAAATTAAATAGTCAAAGATTCCCTATACTCTCAAAAATGGCTAGAGATATTCTTGCTGTTCCCATCTCCACAGTTGCTTCTGAATCCACTTTCAGTACTAGTGGTCGGGTTTTAGATTGCTTTAGAAGTTCATTGACTCCTAAAATAGTGGAAGCTTTGATTTGTTGTCAAGATTGGTTGAGAAAACAAAACCAACCTCTGTCAATTGAAGAAAATATTGATGAACTTGAGAAGCTGGAAACAGGTTATTTTATTTTTTACATGTGCTTGATGTATATTTATTTTCAGTATGCCTTAAAAGATGTGTTTATGTTTTCCAGATTTAATAAATGGGACATGTGCTGCTACTGAAAATGCTTCTGGATCTTCTGTGGATCCTTCACCAGTTAACTTAATGGTTTACTTATTTATTACAAGTTCATTGTCTCCTCATATAGTGGAAGTTCTGTGGATCCTTATTTATTACTTAATGTTTCTATTGCTCATTTATGATTTACCAAGGTGACTAACATAGGTGTTGGAAGTGTTGGTGTTGGATGTCTTCCACTGCCCACAACCCCTATTCAATTTCCGGTGCTATTCATTTGCCCCTTTGTTTTTCCTGACAACTTAACTGCTTCTTCTGTTCTTCATTTGCCCCGTTTTGGTTATGATGAAAGCTTCCACCATATACTGAAATAAGATTGGGTTGGAATTAGGAGTAGTTGGTGGTAATTTGGATTTGGCCTCCAATGTATCTTTACATAATGAGATGGCTTGAAACCTACCACCATCTACTTTGGATGCCCCCAATTAGTTTTGAAATGAAAAGAAGCAATCTGAACCAATATGTAATAACTCTGTGCATTGTGATTTGTGATTATGCATTTATTCATTGATGATATGTCATATGTGCAGGCTTAAAGTTGAGAAGACTTGGTTTTGCAGTATTTGATATGCTTTGTAAACTATGGTGCAGTGGTGCTGGCCTGCTGGATTTGCAATAGCCAATATGGCCTAATTTATATTTTTTGATAACTGTCTAAATACTTGGTTATTTTGGTGCTGGGTTTGTAATTTAAATACTTAGTTAGTTTATGCTTGGATTGCTAAGTAATTTAGTTGGTTGTAATTTCCAATTTAGTTGCTTGGATTGTCTAATTTACTTTGACAGTTCATATTAATGAACTAATGATGCAATTTCAATGTGTTTTAACTATAACCGAACTAACCGATATCCGAACCGATATCCGAAATTATCCGACTTTCTAATATCCGAAAAAACCGATATCCAAACAACGCGGGTTGGGTTCAAGAATCACATTACAAAATCCGAACGGGTTTGATGCCCGTAGACCCGACCCGCCCGAACCCGACCCGTGCTCTCCCCTACAAACAATCACCTACGAACGACCCCAGCAGGAACGGATGTCTGGAGATATGCGAGACCCAGCGATCGACCAACCACCAGACCTCCTCTCACTATCTTCCCTTTCTAAAGAAAGAACAAAAGAGAAGAAAAGTATACCTGGGGTAGAGGCGATGGCAGAGCTAGCTGGTGAGGCTGAGATGGTCCAAGCTCAACTGCGTCGGGAAGTCGAGGCGATATTTATGAACGGCCGGCGACGTTGGAGCACAATCAGATTAGCTGGTGATCTATTGATCTGATGGCAACGCATCAGAATAGAGGCGAGATAGGTAATTGACTGAAGCTCGCCTGGAATATGGTCGGGTCTGGAGGAGATGGGGGATTTGGACTGTACTAAGGTTCTGAAAGGTTCTGAATAGAGGTTCTGTAGAGGATCTGTCTTGAGGTTCTGAAGAATCTGAAAAACTGAACACAAGTTCCTGAAGAATCTGAAAACTGAAAACCCTGAAGAAGAATTTGGAGACAGACCAGTGTCTGAATGTTCTGAATAATCTAAAGACTGAACTCAGGTTCTTGAGAATTCAGTCTAAAATCAAACTCAAATCTGAAAAACTAAACTAAAATGGAAGGCTCTTATACCATGTTGAAATATAAACTACAATGATATTAAGAATGGAGAGAAGGATTTTCTGTGTATTTCATTGGAGGGTTAAGTCCCTATATATACATTACAAAAATAGAATATTCCTATAAGATTCTATACAATAATAATATCCTAGAGTATATTCCTAAAATATTCTAAAGCATATTCTAAAGATAGAAGAATATTCTAAAGCATATTATAAAGTATATTCTATTCTAAAGTCTTTCACATAAAAAAACGAATTAAAAGTAAATAAAATTTAGAACACATAACCTTGATGAAGAACGGTGAAGAACGACGGAGGCAGTAGACGGTGGCAGCGGACGGCAGCAGCGGACGGCGGCAGCGGACGGATGCAGCGGACGGATGCAGCGGACGGAGGCAGCGGACGGTGGAAGGCGGCGTTGGAGGTTGAGCTCGGCGGAGTGTAGAAGAGTTAGGGATAAGTAGTTAGGGTTTTGGTGGGTGTAGAGTTCGGAATGAAAAAATTTGTTAAGTGTTGAATTTATATCAGGAAGTAGTCACGGATGTAGTCACGGATATATCCGTGACTAGCCGTCGTAATTAACGAAGTCAGACACGCAGAAGACGAGGTGTCAGGGCCGCCTTTGACCGCCTTTGACCGCCTTAGTCACGGACGGTCTGTGACTAGGGCCGTGACTAATTCAAGAAGTTTAACATGAGGGGGGTATTTCTTTAATTAATTCAAGAATATAATGGAAACTATATCTATTCAAAAATAATATTGATGCATATAATGTACTAAAAACTTCCAAAATCATAAGTCCGAAATAAATAAAAAAGTTTAATCATGCATGTTCTTTAACCTACAATTAAATCTTATTTAGGCATACATATTAATTAAACTTATACACAACAAATATAACATGAGGGGGTATTTCTTTAATTAATTCAAGAAAATAATGGAAACTATATCTATTCAAAAATAATATTGATTCATATAATGTACTAAAAACTTCCAAAATCATAAGTCCGAAATAAAAAAAAAATAAAGTTTAATCATGCCTGTTCTTTAACCTACAATTAAATCTTATTTAGGCATACATATTAATTAAACTTATATACAACAAATATAGGCTTGCCAATTAAGCATATATACAAACTAATCATGTTATATATATTGAGCATATTGAACATGTAATAAACTGAATTATATATTAACATGTATTTCGAAAAACATGTGTTTAATAACATGTTTACAAAAATGAATTTAATAACATGTACACAAAACAAGTATTTCGAAAACTGAATTATATTAACATGTATTTCTAAAATTAAAAGATATTATAAACTAAATCAAATTATATTTCCAAATCATATTACTACACAAAACATGTATACAAAACTAAAGAAACTACAGTTACACAATTTGAGCATAAATCATATGCGTAGGCACGAGTTACATATGCGTAGTCTTTCCTTACGTGTCACTAAAGAAACTATAGTAACAAATCACATTTCATGCATAAATCAATTTGAGCATATTAACTAAATTATATTACACAATTTGAGAATAATGGGAACACACTTATCATAACATGCATTTTTGGAATAAAAATCAAATACTAAAAAAACGAATTAAAAGTAAATACAATTTAGAACACATAACCTTGATGAAGAACAGTGAAGAATGACAGAGGCAGTAGACGGTGGAAGCGGATGGATGCAGCGGACGGCGGCAGGAGACGGATGCAGCGGACGGCGGCAGCGGACGGTGGAAGGCGGCGTTGGAGGTTGAGCTCGGCGGAGTGTAGAAGAGTGTTGAATTTATATCAGGAAGTAGTCACGAACGTAGTCACGGATATATCCGTGATTAGCCGTCGTAATTAACGAAGTCAGACACGCGGAAGACGAGGTGTCAGGGCCGCCTTTGACCGCCTTAGTCACGGACGGTCCGTGACTAGGGTCGTGACTAATTCAAAAATTTGAATTAGTCACGGCCCTAGTCACGGACCGTCCGTGACTAATTACTTTCCAGGCGTTTTGTCAGATCCTCGGGCAGGCCGACGATAGTGGGGAATAAATTCAGAAAATTATATTCGATTTTTTGGTATAAATAGGTGATGCCCGGTCCAATAATGTTTGTGTGGAAAATAAAATGGCTAATCGAGAACCAATTGGCTGGGATTCGATGTGTAGAGCTATGAAACGACTCAAGCTAATTACACAGCTTATGGAGCCGAAAACCGTTGAAGCATATCAGAGAATCAGGGAGTTGATGGCTAGACCCCTTGAAAGTTTTGGCGACTATAAAGATGAGGAATCCGACTCACTCGGCAAGTCAAATCAAACAACTTGTGTCGGATGCTTCAACGTGCAGAAGAATGTTCAGAGTATATGGATCCGATCAACGAAGAAGCTGAAAGGAAAATTAACGAGTTGTTGGCTAGGCTTCTTGAAAGTTTTGATATTGATGAATAATTTTGTATTTGTTTGTTTGCTTATTATGATAAATGATTAATGTTTCGTTAGTTGATTGTGATAAAAAAATTGTGCGTTTCGTACTTATCTTTTAATAATGATGAAGAAAAAAATCAAATATTGTTGGACTACAATAATAATGAAGAAAATAGCACAAATATTCGAACTCAAAAAAATTGTAATACAACAATACAATTACTCACTATCAGAATCATTATTTTCTACGTATACAACATCTTCTTCTGTATCAGAACCGTCTATCCATTCTCCTTCCTGATATTGAGCATTTTGTTGTTCTTCATGCATTTCAACAATTTTGCGCTCAGATGGAGTTGTTAGGTCCGGAAGGTGCGTTTCTGGCATGACTTCAACACTTCCCCCATTTGGATCACTTAGCTGAATGTGTTGGTTGACCGTCTCAACAATCGGCGGAGGTTGGAAAAAATGTTGCTGAAAAGCATCTAAATCAACGTCCTTGTGTTGAGTTTCTGATACAGTTTTGCTCGGACGGACAATACATGCACACACCCAAGGATTCTGTGTCCGCTTGGTTGAAGGGTATTCTGCATAATAAATCTGGGCTGCTTGTTGAGCAAGTATAAAAGGCTCATCTTTTGTATACACGCGAGCGTGGTTGACGTCAATCATATTATACTTTGAATTTTTTCGCACACCACGTGTTGGATCGATCCATTTGCAGCGGAACAAAACGCATGTCAACTTTTTCCCAGCAGAAGGCATTTCCAGATCGAGAATCTCGTGCAAGACACCAAAAAAATTGGTTTCCGAGTTATCATAACTGATGGTTGGGACACATAACCCGCTGTTCACTGTTGGTCGGCCCTGTCCGTAACCGACTGTGTGATAGGTGTAACCGTTTATCACATATGACCGCCAAACTTTGGTGTTGACACCAAGGCCCCACGATAATGATACTAACAAAGGGTGCACAATCCCATGGTTATCGATCTGTAAATTAAAACATGATAACATTGGGTAATTATTAAAAATTATTACTTAATAATATATATAATTAATGTGTGTGTATGTATATATACCTGATACTTGTACCACGGTATAAAACGAGAGTCCTCCAATGCATCAATTTCATTGTCAGGGAATGTTGAGTGCTCCGCTCTAAATTCACTGTGAAGTCAAACATGAAAATATTATAAATCAACTACCTTAATTGTATATATATTACAAAGATAACTACAAATTTAACTTTGGCGTTGGCACCAGGGCCCCACGATAATGATACTAACAAAGGGTCCACAATCCCACAGTTATTGATCTGTAAATTAAAACATGATAACATTGGGTAATTATTAAAAATTATTACTTAATAATATATATAATTAATGTGTGTGTATGTATATATACCTGATACTTGTACCACGGTATAAAATGAGAGTCCACCAATGCATCAATTTCATTGTCAGGGAATGCTGAGTGCTCCGCTCTAAATTCACTGTGAAGTCAAACATGAAAATATTATAAATCAACTACCTTAATTGTATATATATTACAAAGATAACTACAAATTTAACTTACTGATTAAACGGTAAGATTTCTGGACAATTAATGAGCATATAAGTATGCGCAATTTGTAATTCTTTTCCCACGATGTATCGGTTTGTCCAAAATCCTTTACCTCTACCTGGGTAATTGAAAATGGAAACTACATTTTCGTATAAATCCTCGACAATGTCATCGTTTCGGGCAGGTCACTTTCTTCTAGTGATGACTTCACGCTCAAAATAAAAAGATGAGAACGTTGAGATTTCTTGTTGAAGATACGCTTGACAAATTGAAGCCTCAACGTGTGCCTTGTTGGTCACTTTCTTTTTCAACTCTCCAAGAAATCTGCAGTGTAAAATAAAAGTGGTACACAGATTAATGTTGTTATGAAATAAATATTCAAAGATAAATGAAATTGTGACTAACATTTCAAATCTGTACATCCAGCGATAGAAGACGGGTCCTCCATTTAAAGCCTCATACGGAAGATGTATTACAAGATGTTCCATTCCATCGAAAAATGATGGAGGCATTGTCTTTTCCAAATTACACATCAGCATGGGAACAGACTCTTCTAGTCTACGGAGGGATGCATCATCCAAAACGCTTGAGCATATCGACTGAAACAACAAACTGATCTCAGTAATGCAGGACCATACGTGTTCAGGAAGCATCTCTTTCAGTCCAATTGGGAGAAGTCTTTGCATGATTACATGACAATCGTGAGTTTTCATGCTCGACATCGTTGCAAGTTTGTCCATGTCCACGCATCTGGACAAGTTGGAGCAGTAGCCATCTGGAAACTTCAGAGACACAAGCCATTGTAATATTGATTCCTTTTGTGCTTGTGTGACTTGGTAGACTGCTTTTGGAATATTGTTACCCTGATATTGTAGATCAACAGACAGTTCGGGCCTATCACACCAAATAGTCATATCTTTTCGAGATGCAAGACCGTCTTTAGTTTAGCCTTTGAAATCCATCACTGTGTTAAATATATTTGTTGGAAAAATGTGTTAAAATTGCATTAAATGGTCTTTTTGGGGCAATTATTTGAGTGGGGTCCACTTCCGATTTGGGTCGGGTCAAAGTGGTTTCGGATTGTCCTTGTTAAGGGCTACAATTCGATATATGGTACACTCAAAACGGATAACGGGTGAATGAGAAATTGATTCTCGAAGTTCACTCGTTGAAATGAATAAAACTGGGAAAATGGTGAGTTTCTAGTGTGTTTTATCCCACACCGAAAAACTCAAGGGATTTTCACCCCCTTATAAAGGGAAGCCTCTTTTAAGGAGTTAAGATTCCTAAAGGGAAAGGCTCTCTCTTACGCGCAGGGGGGGGGGGGGTGCCGATCAAATCCCGAAACGGAGAAGAAAAACCGCGACTCGTGTGCGCGAGCGACCTGCGGACGCGGACATGAATGTCGTCCGAAAACCTATCATTCAAAGATACGGTCTAATTTTTATTTCTTCCCGTAACGTTTTATTTTTTCCCAGGATCAGAGTTGCTCCAACTCTGGTGGAGGTCTTCTGGTAGCATCAGAACTGCTCCAACTCTGGTGGAGGTATTCTGATCGCGCACCAGAACTGCTCCAACTCTGATGGGGTATTCTGATCGCGCACCAGAACTGCTCCAAGCCGTTACAACCATTAAATGCCCAACGTTCTTGTCTTTTAATGCAACGTTAAATGGACAGTTTATGGATGATTCAATGCCCAACGGACTGGTCATTGAAGTCCAACGTTCAGGTCTATTAACACCCCATTTAACACACAACAAATCCTCCTATAAATAGCTGACAGGTGCTTTGCAACAAAAACAACGCACAATACATTCCTCACGAATTTCTTGAGCTAAAAACACCTAAAGCTACTCAGCAAACTTCCTTCTGTGTTTATACTTGGTTCTCGTTCGCTGGAACTCTTGTTTGTGTGCTCAAACATTAGTTCGTAATCATTGTATCCTGGGAAACGATTGTTGCAACGCTCCTAGCACAGTGGGAGGCAACAAATACGTTTTAAGGAAATCGTGCGTAGCACGAGCTTTGACTAATTCTGCTTCATCTCCTTTCCTGTTTTTCTTTAGTCATTTTATTTAGTTAATTTATTTTAATTAATTTTCTTTATTTTCCGAAACACACCCAACAATATTGTCAAACACGTTCTTCTCAGTGTGCATGACATCTATATTGTGACGAATGAGAAGGTCTTTCCAATATGGTAACTCCCAAAAGATACTCCTCTTTGTCCACTTATGGGTATCACAAAACTCATATGGCTTCTTATTTGGTTCTTGCATAACCGTAGGAATACGTCGAACCCGGTTAAAAATTGCTTCCCGGTCAATCTCGGGGGCAGGCTGTCTCGTACCACTCTACCTCTAATGAAAGACTTTTTGTCCTTTCGATATCGGTGGTTTTCCGGGAGAAACTTGCGGTGACAATCAAAGTAGCTTGGTTTTTTACTGAAAGTTAGCCAATTGGCACCTGATTTCTCCATGCATATCGGACATCCCATAAGACCATGTGTGCTCCACCCCGAAAGCATGCCATAGGCAGGGAAGTCGCTAATGGTCCAAATGATAGCAGCTTTCATTATAAAATTTTGATCCCTTGAAACATCATATGTTGGTGTACCAATGGCCCAAAGTTCTTTCATCTCCCCGATAAGGGGTTGGAGATAAATGTCTATCTTTTTTCCTGGATCATTGGGACCCGGACAGATTAGAGTCAAAAATATAAAGTGACTTTTCATGCACATGTCGGGAGGGAGATTGTAAGGAGTTAACATGACCGGCCAACATGAATAGTTCTTTCCAAACCTTCCAAATGGAGCAAATCCGTCTGAACACAATCCCAGTCGCACATTTCGTGGTTCCATTGCAAACTGAGGATGACAACGGTCAAAGTGTCTCCAAGCTTCACAGCCCGAAGGGTGAGACATCATACCCTCTTTTGTTTCGTGCTCAACATGCCATGTCATGTGTTTCGCAGTAGCAGTTGAAGCGTACATCCTCTGAAGTCGTGGAGCTATTGGGAGGAAATACAGTTTAGATAATGCCGACCTATTTCATGGTTTCTTTCTACTTTGAGGAACAGGTTTGTATCTGTTTCCACCACAGAACTTGCAGAATTCAAGTGCCTCACCATCCTTCCAGAACAACATACATCCTTCCGGGCACGCATCAATTTCGATATAAGGTAGCCCCAACTTAGACATTAATTGTTTCATGTGATAATATGAATCAGGAAGGTTATGATCACGTGGTAGCATCCCATCTACTGACTGCAAGACTCTAGTCATGCAAGTTTCAGGGAGACTGTATTCAGCTTTTATGTTCATAAACTATGTAACGGCGGATAGCTGAGAGTATCCCTCACAATCAGCATACAGGGGTTGATCGGCTGCTTTTAAAACATCTTGAAATCTTTCAGCTAAACCTTCATCCACATAAGGTTCATAAAATATCAGATTTTCATCCTCATGTGATTGATACGAGGTCGAGGCTTCAGGAGGATCGTTAGATGGTTGTGGGGGGTTGAACTGAGACATCGATGCACCGTATGCGTCATATACCATACGTTGCTCCCATCTCATTTCAGCAAGGTCTCCCCACACACTCATCTATGCAGGGACGTTACGAGACGAACCTACCGTTTATGGTAAAACGGATGGATCCAAAGGTTTGTCATGAGAAGTCGAATTATAATAATTGGGAACGAAACCGTCCGCGTACAAATCCCACCCAACTTCGTCTGGGTGTTTAAATTTGAGATTTTTACACTTTGAACATGGACATCTGATTTTATCACCACTCATATAAGTCGGGTGTTCAAGTGCGAATTTAATAAACTCCTCAACTCCTTCAAGAAAATTTGATTACATTCCGTACAATACCGCATGTTTATCATACATCCAAATTCTATTTTGTCTATACATTATGCCTGAATATTATAATAAAAAAATTATACGGGTTAAAAACTCTAAATTATAAACATTACCAACATATGTGGAGTATTATTAATATATTAAATTTCAATGCAATCATTTAAATTATTAACTAATAACCAATATTATGATTTCAACACTGAATACACTAGATTATTACGTTAATTTTTTATGTGTACGAACATTTATATATTAAATTTCACTAAAATTCCATTAAAATTAACTAATTCCCTAAAATTAACTAATTCCCTTAAATTTCACTAAATTTCACTAAAATTCTCTTAAAATTAACTAATTCCCTAAAATTCCATTAAAACTAACTAATTCCCTTAAAATTAACTAATTCCCTTAAATTTCACTAAAATCACTAAAATTCCCTTAAAATTAACTAATTCCCTAAAATTAACTAATTTCCTTAAATTTCACTAAATTTAACTAAAATTCCCTTAAAATTAACTAATTCCCCAAAATTCCCTTAAAATTAACTAATTTCCTTAAATTTCACTAAAATTCACTAAAATTCCCTTAAAATTAACTAACGTCCAATAATTAATCTTATTAAACTATAAACATGCACAATACGTTAATGGCATTTAATCCACAATACTAAAATTAACTAATTCCCTTAAAATTAACTAATTCCCTTAAATTTCAATAAAATTCACTAAAATTACCTTAAAATTAACTAACGTCAATAATTAATATTATTAAACTATAAACATGCACAATACGTTAATGGCATTTAATCCACAATACGAAAATTATCAACATCTTAATCTTATTAATAATGCACATTTAAAAATTTACTAAATTAAATAATATGAGCAAATCCAATAATTTGAGCATATATATACTTAAATTTAACTAATATTATACTTTTTTTACTAATTTACGTAATTCACAATCATAAATCATCATACTTAAGTAATGTTTCAATTAACTAACCCTAATTTAAGTCATTATTAATCCTAAATTAGGCCGCCTTAACAATAATTGCTAATAAAGAAATCATATACTTATATTTAATCATATATAAACTCATTTGAATTAAATAATACTTACATTTAACTAATAATATCATCTACAATTTAACTAATTTACGTAATTTAAATTAAATACAACTTAATTAACCCTATGTTTAAATTACACCTACGTTTAACGTAACTAAATTTAAGGAATTTATTTCGTTAATTAATTAAGTATTTAATTTAATTACCTAATGCATTTAAATGCATTTATTTAAATTTAACTAATAATATTAACAAAAGTTTAATTAACTAATGTAGCTAATTAATTAATTTATCTTAATGCGTCACTACGATCAAACCTACGTTTAAGTAACTTATTTTTCACTAAATATTATGAAATTGACATATATATAATTCTTTACTTAGCTTATAATTAATAATCTCTCTAATTTATTACACTTAAAATGAACCAACTAATTCATACAAAAAATACGTAATTCAAATTACATACCTTATCTGCATAAACAGGAAAAATGATATGAGATGGGTAGATTACATCCTTCAATTCTATATGGAATTCTATCTGGAATAGATGGTGTGATTTTGTTGAATGAAGCGGAGGCTGCATATAAAAAACCTGTAGTCACGGACGTAGTCACACGGATGTGTCCGTGACTACATATTTTTGTACGATTTGTCGGTGCACTTTAAATTTGGAACGTTGAAAAATTAATTTTGTATCTTGTCACGGAATTAGTCACGGATACGTCCGTGACTAAAGTTAGTCACGGAACTAGTCACGGAACCGTCCGTGACTAATTTCACGGACGTAGTCGCGGACAAATCCGTGACTATTTTTTTTAAACAATCTGTGACTCAACCGTGACTAGAACCGTGACTAAGTAGTCACGGACCAAATCCGTGACTACGGTCCATGAATACAAGCGAATTTTTTTGTAGTGGGAAAACACATAAACTAAAATATTACGTACGAAATCACATATAAAAATGTCGATCAATTAATAATTGACTAATATTAAAATAAAACAAATTCATAACCAATAAAGTTATACTAAGAGTGGAGAAAAAAAGTAAATAATCAATTAGCTATTTTTTTCCCAATTAGTCAACTAACTTTATAATGTAACAACCAACACACAGGGCCGGCCCTGGGCCTGTCTGCCCAGCCCAACCGCACAAGGCCCGGTATTTTGGAGGGCCCAAAAAAAATTAGTATTACCTCCCAGCCCATAAGTTTTTAGCCCAAATCACTTCCCCCAATCCCTTCTCCTGCTCGCTCGCTGCTCTCCACGAGTCACGACAATCAATCGACAATCGACATCCCTTTCTCCCTCTCGGTCTCTCCACTACCGACGACTCCAGCCTCCAGAGTCCAGGACATCGCCAAGGCGGCAAGGCCTCCAGCCTCCAGCCTCCAGGACATCGCCAACGCACACGGCACACCGCCAGTCCGCCACAACCTCAACTCCTCAAGCTCCCTGCTCCCGCCACGGCGCCACCGCACTCCGCAGCAGCCGACCGCCTCCGCCGCCCTCCGGCCTCCCCTTGCGGTCATTCCACTGCATCCAGTTTCTTTTATAAGTTTTATTCATTTAGTTGCTAATTTGATAATTCTTGTGAACTTTCGATTTATTGAATTGATGAATTGTTTGTTGAATTCTTGTAATTTGTTTATTTTCAGATTTAATGTTTGTTGAATTGTTGTGTTGTTGTAATTTTCAGATTTTATTTTCAGATTTATTATCATTATTTGAATTGATAATAAATGTGTAATTTTTTAAATGTGTTTAGCAATTAAAATTGATAACTTGAGGTTGATAAATTGGTAACTTGAGGTTGATAAATTATAATTATACACTAGTATAGTCATTTTAGAGAGATTTTGCCAAAGGAAAAGATAGGGGCAACAAGAATTTTGAATTATTTAAAAGAAATGAATTGTTTTCCAAATGCCTTTATTGCGTACAGAGTTTTGCTAACCATTCCGATTACAGTGGCCTCGGCAGAACGAAGTTTTTCCAAGTTGAAGTTGTTGAAGTCCTACTTGCGGTCAACTATGTCACAAGAGAGACTCAATGGATTGGCGTTGATATCCATATAATCTGAAACATTCGAAGAGATTGACATTGCAAGTTTGGTAGATGACTTTGCATCTAAATATGCTCGAAAAATGTCTCTTTTTAATTAAAATGTAAGTTATTAATAACTTTTTTCATTTTAATCATTACGTTTAATAGTAACTTGTATTTTAAGACAATTTGCTTGTGTTTAAACTTGAAAAAAGGCCCAAATTTTATTGTTGCACAGGGCCTCCGTTTTCTCGGGACCGGCCCTGCCAACACATATACTTTTCGGGTGTCGTATCATATGAAAAAACAATACTGTGGACTTTAGGCCTTCTAATTCATAACACCAGAGTAACTATAAAAGTTATTTCAGAAATATTACATATATAGAATAAAAAACAAATTATTTACTCGTTTAATTATGTTTGCTTCTTTCTGTGTGTTGTGTTTCTTATCAATATAATATTATGTATTTAATTAGGCCATGAGATCATATTTCTTCTTATTGGGGGCACTTTCTTTTTCTTATTGGGGGCACACCTCTAATTATTTAATAAAATATAATTTATAAAGCTAAAAAATTAGACTTTGATAATAAAAAAATGGACTTTGTTGTGTATCCGCCCCTGCGGGGTGTTACACTAGTAAGAACTTAAAACTATGGATATGGTAGGAGCTTATAACTTCGTTAATCGTATCATACCGAGCACATCATTTAACTTACACTTTTTTCCACTTGAAGTGAATTACTACTATATACTGAGTATATATTAAGATATTGGGTTACTCCTCCTATGAAATTGACTCATTCTATCATCGGACTACTTTGTGAAAAATAATACTTGATATGTAGGAATGAGGCGTTGAAAAAATAAAAGAACGAAAAGGTAAAACATGAATTATCAAATCATTATATAAGATCTTGACTTCTCCGCTCATCTCAAACTTTTATTGTGAAACTTTGAGTCTTAACATATTCTTAACTCTTATATATTTACATATATAAATATACATTGAGACTATTGACATATATGTCTCTGATTTCCGGTTCAATCAAAACCGAAACCGACGGATTTTGAACTGGAACTGGTTTACGATTCGCCATTCCGAACCGAAGGTTCTAGATCGACAACGATTCGGTTCTTCAGGTTTTGGAGAACCGGACTAGAACCCCAATTGTGTGGTTCTGGTTTCATATATATATAGTTTTCTAAACCACGAACCACCGATTCGGTCCGGTCCAAACGTCCAAGTAAATCACTAAAAGTAAGGGTCTCACACGTTAATCCTTATCAAAAAAAGGATGACACTCCATCCCTTAGGGCCCCCAACCCCGACCGATACATTGGGAGGATGTAAGTTGAACTATAATCACAATCTGATAGATAGAGAGTTGTGCTCTTTTCCCGATACTTGCAGAGGCTCTATGCATTTTTAGCATAATAATCTCTCATCGCAGTTGCCAGTATTCGAATCCAGGACATAACCCTTGTGGCACTCCCTTCCTTATATGTGTACATTAGCAGGCCGACCGAGTAATTGATGGAAGAAAGCTCAAAGGGCATATATACCCACCCAAGTTGATGTCTGAAAATGGCCAGTTAAGCATATATGTACACATTCCACATTCTTCATCCATGAGCTCTCATACCATCCCACATGTTAGTGGTCCAACCCATCCTACCCTAGCCTTCAAACGACAATTGACAAGCTAACAACACAACACTTGGCCTTTCTCTAGCTTAGCTAGCACCTATATCCTTTACCAATCGATCTTTTTTCATGTCCAATAATTTGTATTGAATACGTTGTCCCAAACAACTAAAAGAATATATATGTCACATGATCAATAGTGGCTGTTCATTATTATTTGGCTGAAAACGATTATGAACTCATGAATACTTTGTTGGTATTGAAAAGTTGAGGAACCTACTAGACTACTAAAGGATAATCTTTTTTTTCGATAAGGTAAATACTAAAAATGGTAATTAATAATTATGTTTGATGATTTAGGCAAAATTTGTATTCAGCTTTATTGTGTTGTTTCTAACAAATTAATTATTATGAACCAATTTAGCTTTGGAAAGCCTCAACTAAATCTTCCGATTTTTATTTTAGAAAATAATTAACACTCTTAAATGACAAATTAATCATTACCTATTAAAAATAATACATCTATAATATACAGTTTTCATCAATTACCTCATTACATTATATATTCACAAAAACTACATTATATAAAAGCATAAAATTTACAAATTACATAATACAAATAGTCAAATATAATAATTAAAATTATTATATTAAGTTTGACATCATTAATCAAGACAAATCAATATAGCAAACTTTTAGAGAAGGAGGTACTATTATTTTTAATATGCATACAAGTCGAAGCCAGATTATACTAATACTGGTAAAACATAGCTACTAGGTAGTACAAGCAGGGCCATATATGAGGCTGTGAAAGCAGGGCTACTGCACAGGGCCTCCAAAAATAGCAAGTCCATTTTTTAAAAAATTAAATAGTACTGCGTATATATATATATATATAAAGTAGAGAAATATTCTGGTCCAGAATTCTGGACCAGAACCGCCATCCGGACGGTGGCGTTTCAGCATCTTCCCGAATGATTATTTTGATGAAATTTTTATGGCATGTTCTTCATCAAATCTAGTTTATCCACGAAAAAATTTAGATATATATTCAATCGGGAAGGTCTTCAAATAATTTTTGGGAATTAACTGCGTTTTATATGTATATTCCGGCATAGTTATCTTTCAAAAATCATATGACGGCCTTCCCGATTGAATTTTTAGCTGATTTTTTTGTGGATAAACTAGACTTGATGAAAAACATGCCATAAAATTTTCATTAAAAGATTTCACCGGGAAGGGCCCCAAACGCCGCCATCCGGACGGCGGTTCCGGTCAGGAATTCCTAACAGGAAGA
This sequence comes from Cuscuta europaea, assembly GCA_945859875.1. Lineage (NCBI taxonomy): Eukaryota > Viridiplantae > Streptophyta > Magnoliopsida > Solanales > Convolvulaceae > Cuscuta > Cuscuta europaea. The sequence goes on along the minus strand of CAMAPE010000065.1, from coordinate 192,270 downwards.
GTGCTCTATAAAGTAATTGTTTAAATTATTAATAGGAGCCCATTTGCATTTTTGAAACACTTTTATACACCGAACGGCCCAACTCTAAATAAAAGCAAACCATACACCTACACATTGGATCTATGCATTTTATTTTATTTAATAAAAGGTCTCATTTGTGTGATTGGCACCAGGTCTTTTAATGTGTCAAGTCGGCGCTGAGTAGAAAGCTACTACGATCTGGTGCCGTTCGTGAATGGGAAGGACACTATGATCGGATGGTGGTATAGAAAGTGCCTCCTGCCAATAAATTGGCACGATCTTCTTTATTGAAAAAAAAGTGACACTCCATCCCTGAGTGCCCCCAACTTCTACCGGTACGTTGAGAGAATGTAAATTAGACTATAATCACAATCTGACAGATAGAGAATGAGGTTCTACTTGTAGAGACCCTATGCATTTTTAGCATAGTAACCTCTCAAATCCGTTGCCGGAATTTGAACCCGGAATCTAACCCGGAATCTAACCCGGAATCTACCAGCTGAGCTACGCCCACCGGTATCTTTATTGAGTTTCTACCATCTACAAGGAACATTTTAAAAAAAAATTGAAATATAATACGGAGTAATTAATACTGTATGTAGTATGGAGTATACTATACTCCGTAGTAAAGTTAGTAAGTAATGATATGACTTCTTTGCTTTAGTCATTATAGCACTAATTTTGAATTTTATCAATTTATGGTCCGAAAGATAATCGGTAAAAGATCTGAAAAATTATCAACATATAACCTTAATTATCATGGACTTTAATATTTTATTTTAAATTTTCTAAATATTATATTCCCTCCGTCTCAATTTGATTTGCAAAATTTCTTTTTTTGGTTGTCTCAAAATGGTTTTCCACTTTCTATTTTAGGTTTGTAAATAAAAATAAAGTGACAAATTTACTCTTACTTTTACTTTTTCCCCATTAACTTAAAGACATCTACGTTTAGAAAGATGGACAAAAGTGTAAAAAGTAAGAATCATTTATTCGCATTTCTTAATCCTTGTGCCTTATTTGACCCTTTTCCCAAGGTCTAAGCAATCAAGATTTTGGTCTACTTATTTTACTGCTAATTTTTATGATTTTTTCATGACAAAAGTTTATTTAGTTTAATAAAGTTTATACTCCCTCCGTCCCGAATTGAATTGCAAAGTTTACGAAATTTTGTGTCACAAAAAATGTCATGTACTCAATAAAGTGTCATATGAATATGTGTACTTATAAAAAACAATCGAATAAGTGAAAACGACCTGTTAACAACCTCTTAATCCCGATTTTAGCTTACTTGTCATTATTTTTAGCTTGTATTTAAGCCAACTCTGACCAAATATTTCATGTCAGCCTTATAATCTATTTTCAAAAGATAATCAAACGTACGCTAAAATCGGGATTACAAAATAATGTGTTTTATCTATTTTTTATTTATTTTTAAAGTTTTTATTTTTTTTAATGGTTTTTTAAAGTTTTATGATTTTTGTGTTTTTTAAAAATATTTTAGAATTTTTATATTTTTTTATGATTTTTGTATAAGTTAAATTATTTTTTATTTTTTTTGAATTTATTACAAATTAAAATATGAATATCCTATTAACTTATGGTAAGGGTAGAATAGGAAGATAGAGTATACTTTACTCCTATTTGGGGAAAATAAATAACATAGTTTTATTTGTGCATTTAGATATTAATTGAGTTCTATTTATGGCTACTATCTCATAACAACTGTCTCACTCACTCAAGTGTTTTCCCAAAATACAGGAGAAGACAACCATCACTTCAAATAGACAAGATTTTAATTAGGATTTCCGAAAAGATGGGAATAAAAAAGCACCCTTTTCCAATCAGTTCAGGATTTGGTTAGAGTGTGTGTGGGAGCTGGGTTTTGGAGGGTAGAGGAAGGTTGAAGGAGGTTTATAACTCTCCTTTTCATGTTTGGGAGTTTATAAAATTAGAGGGGTGGTTTTGGAGGGCTTTTGTGACCCTCCAAAACTCTCTAAATGCTTAATTTTTGAGTTCCCTCAATTTGGAGAGTTTTGAAGGATAATTAACAGAATGGTAATTTAAGCTCAATTTAAAATAAATATCAGTTCAATTATTTGAGTTCGTCATATCTCAAAGTGATTTTAATTATAATTCATTCAAAAATTCTCTTCTTCCAAATTTATTACTCCCAAATACAAATAGGGCTTTCTCACTGTTCCATGTCTTTCGCTTCTAACAACATACCTCCAAATCCTTCTCTCTTCCTCCAAACTCCCAAACATACTCTTAGGGTTTATAGAAAATATGTTATTGAGAATCACATATTCCAAATGGATTTGTTTACTCATCGCAAATAGGTTTTCTTAGTCTTGTTTTAAGTCGTGTTCCTTCAATTGGGATGGTGGGTGGTTAGATTGGCTAGGAAGGGAGAGTGCCTATATGGTACACCCGGGTGTATGTACATCCGATCCAACCAAGGTAGACAGCCCAAAAACTAATACAGGTCAAAAATAATTCGGTGGCATCAGACCTATTTTATTGAGTATTTAAGAGACTAACAATCAGTATCACGATCTCTGCTTCATATCTTCTAATTCTTTTTTCTTTTTCTTATTTTTTAATAAAAACTTATTATATTATATCTATAATACACTCCTATTAATTTTAATATCCGAGTTTAATGTAATATGATACTTTTGAAATATGCATTCATATAACAATTCAAAAATGAGCATAACATCAGTATCAAATGAGCATGCATAACTTACAAAGTACACATTGATATGAAAATCATAAGGTTGGTTAGTTGAACATCATGACATTTTAATTGAGCTTAAAACATCCGCTATATATTGAGATGAAAATCATGGTTTCTTGTGCATGAGCATTTATGAACTTTTAATGAGAATCAGACCTATTAAAATGAGTATAAGATCAGTACCAGATAAACATATGTAACTTACAAAATGAGAATTAATGAATTTGTTAGTTGTTTTGTTAGTTGAACATCACGATATTTTCATTGAGCATCAAACATCCTCTATTGAAATCAATGAAAATCGCGAGTTCTATTAAATGAGCATTAATGAATTTTTAATGAGCATCAAACATATACAAATGAGCATATGTATCATGATTTGTATGCTACTGGACATTAAGAGTTGAATAATGAGTATTGTGATATCAACTGAATGTAATTCACTTTCTTTTTCTTATTTTTTCATAACTTGTTATGATCTTTCTAATTACACCAATATTTCATATGTAAAGTTTAATTTATTTTTGAAGTTTCAATAGTAGGAAGTTTTCAGATCCAAAATATTGGTCTTACATGTTCATTTACTTTAAAAATGAGATTTTAATTATAACACTTGTTCTTTTCTTTTTTTTTTTTGCAGGGCTTTCTAGTCTCGTATAGTATTTATTCAATGTCAACATCTTTAACTGAGATGAGTTCCAAACATGAGACATCCTCATTTATTTACACTTAGGTCTATTTCACAAAAAAAATGAATTTGGAAACCTCCAACGGTTGAAAGTTCAATTTTTTGGAAAACTCTGTCCGCGGCGAGCCGACGACGTGTGATGAAGGCAGACTCAACGGTGAAGAAGAAACTCTGCATCGGTGCTGCGAACTGCGAAGGATTGGATCTGCGTCAATAGCGAGAGTTGCGTTGGATCGGAGATGGTGTGTCGGTGCTGGTGCATTGGGTGAAGAAGAAGCGAGCGCGGGTGAGAGTATGGCGGACTGGCGGTGTTGGAGCGGTGTGCGAAGAAGAAAGGCACGAGGGAGGCACGCTGGGGAGTCGGAGGTGGGTCAGTTTTTTTAGAAAAATTAAAGTGGTAATATTTTTGGAATTAGAAACATAGGCAGTGATATTAGTGCCATTTTTTCCTTATAAATATCATAAAATGTTATGAGTTTTGATAAAAATTGAACTAAAAATAGATTTCTTATATTTTAGCTAAGACTCGCCCATTCTCCTTACGCACAGAATAATTGACAGCTACCTCCAATTTATAGATGCAATACGAAAGGGCTATTCCGAGCAGCAGCTTTTTTTATTTTTTTTATTTTGTTTCTCATCTTTGCTCCCTTCGGATATGGCCATTCTGAGTAGCATTTTTTCCCCACCGAACTCGTTTTTTCATCTTTGCTCCCTTCGGATTTGCTCAAAACTACCACATTTTCTTCATTTCCTCTAGTAATTGTACGCTAATTGTTAGGTAACTATAACTTCACACACACACAAATATATACTCTGTCGCGCAAAATAGTTCCCGGTTTCTTTTTGGGTTATCCCAAAAAATAGTTCTCATTTCCATTTTGGAAAGTTTTGTGTGAATTACATTCATTTATCTTTTTCTTACTCAACCACAACCATACATTTTCACTTTCTTAAAGTCCAATCTAAGTCAAAGCGGAACTATTTTATGAGACGGAGGGAGTAAGTAATAAAGAGAGTATGATGAAATCCAAATAGAAATTTATTTGGAGCTAAAAGAAGTCAAAAAATGTTGTACTTCCTCCATCCCAGTGGACTTTGACAACTTTCTCTTTTTTGTTGTCCCAAAAAACTTTGTCACTTTTCTATTAAAGGAACTAATTTGTGAATATACACATTTCTCTTTCATTCCTCTGCACAAATTTCAACCATATATTTTTTACTATTCTTATTTCTCACCTACTTTGCACTTGACAAAGTTCACAAGGACGGAGGAAATATCAATTAGAAAGAATGACACAAATATAACTTAGAAGCTTTTAGTAGATAAAAATATGACCTGTTTCTAACTTCACAAAAATATGACCTAACCCCTCTCCCTCCCCCATCGAGATCCACGCACGCATCTGGAACGTAGGCCTCCTCTCCCAAGCCTTTTTCTTTCCTCACTGGCCAAGCTTTTTCCTCTCTGCGCCGATTCTCTCAACCGGATCCTCACGACCTCATCGGCTAGGCGTATTCTCTCCGCCTCCGCCGCTCTCTTGTTGTTGCCTTCCCCCCTCCGCCTCTTTTTTCTTCTTCTAATTTCTTCTTAACTGTTGCAACCGCCCTCCGCCAGTGTTGGATCTACCATCCGTGATGGACGGCGGCTATGATATGGGGCCTCTGGTCTTGGATCTACCATCTCGGTAAACGGCAACTCCGATTTGGGGCTGCACACTGTTGGTGGGGACGTGGGGTTGTGATGAAGGTTCCATCACGGTGGGGTAGCGATAATAGGGCTGATGGGGTTGGGGGAGGTCTGTGCACGTGGTGGAGGGGGTTGGTCGGGGGGTGGGGACTGCTGTGAGGGTATGGGGCTACTGTGGGGCTGGGATGACGCGGGGGAGGGGCAGGGTTTGGTGGTCGGAAGTGGTGGTCGAAGGAGTGGCCGGAGAGGGGGCTGGGGAGGTGGTGCTTTGGGATAGGGGTCAAGGAGAGGTTGGGGACGGTGTTGCTGGATCTGTGGTGCGGTGATGGGGCAGGGAGCAGTGATGGACGGCGTTACTGTCGACTGGGTTGTGTAGTGGATGACGGAAAAAAATTCTGAAATTTTTTCCGGCAATCACTGTGATGTCATCACTATGGCGGACTCACTGCGGAGGCGTCAGTATGGTGGCAAACCGCGGCATCACTATGATCATGTCACTGTGGCAGTGGTTGTGGCGGTGTAATTGACGTGACAAGAAAAACGAACACACTGACATAAATTTTTTGCAGTGACATCATGTTTTCTAATCCCAAATATGTGATCTTGTTAATCAATTTTTTGTGACTTTTTAAAAGTTCAAGCTTTTTTGGAAATTCAGTCCAATTTAGTAATATTAAGGGAATTACCCCTATCAATTAATAAAGTATTTAATAACTCAATAACTAATGGAATAATAATTATAGATTATGTAAATGTGTAATTAGTAATTACAATCTATAAATAACACATAAAAATGCAATATATGTAATCATAATAATTACAAAAATTAGATACATGCGGAACTCGAATTCATATAGACACATAAAAAATGTAATCAAGATAGAATAATGAAATGTTTTGATTTAAAAATATATAAAAATATTCAAGGGCGATTTCGCCTACATAGTTTGTAAGAAATATCTACTAGTATGTAGTACTCCCTCCGTCCTATTTAAATATTGTCGTCCATTTTTCACCGGTCAACGTGCATTGTTCTTAATCTTTTATTTTATATATTCAACTTTTATCAAATTTAAATTTTCTTGATCAAGTTTTGTAGCGATTTTAATGTAATTTCTGAATATGTAAATTTTATTTACTAAAAATAATTTTACTAATGACAGGGATCGAGTAACTTTATACTCAGTCAAACGTCGTAAATCGTGTGGGAACATTTAAATGGGACGGAGGGAGTAATAGTTAATTAGTACTAATAATTAATAATTGTCATTTTCAAAATAATATAAAAATGACCGTACTCATTTAATTCTATCATGTTTTTTTATTCCTCCACCCGTTTCACAAAGCTTGGTAAAAGTTTGTTTTCACGTGAAACAATTTAAATAGAAATGAAAAAGTTTTTTAAGACGTCTAGATAATTAAAGCTTGCAAAGCTTTTTTGTGACGAAGGGGGTATTAAATTAAAAAAGCAATCCTCACTAAATTCATTTATAAAATTGGTAATAAATTACAATCGTAGACATGAAGTTAGTTGAACTATACATTTACTTTACAGTAATAAATACTACCTCCGTCCCTTAAAACTTTGCTAAAGTTGATCGGTACGGAGAATAATAAAGTAAAAACTGTGTGGTTGAGATTTGTGCAGAGGAGAGAAATGACAGAAACCACAAAATAATTGATTAAAAGGGAATGTGGCAAAGTTTTTTGGGACGTCTCAAAAAGGAAAGATGACAAAATTTTAAGGGACGGAGGGAGTAATAATTTTTATATAAGCATACAAAGTATTAATTATTTAAAAATATGAATATATTAGAAATATCCGTTCTCATACAACTAAAGATGTTTTTACTAATTTGCTAGGCTGGTCTGGTTTGTTTAAGTGAAGTCTGTTCTGATTTGGACTGAACTGATCTTGGGTCTACTAATCATCTGGTTTCTGTGTATTTTATAACTAGAGAAGTCAGGTCTGATCTAGTCTGAGCTGATCTGGTGTGTTTAAGTCTGGTCTGGATTGGGATTGAAAACCATCCAAGCATTCTAACATTTCATAATACAAAATTTTGATAGGGCAATTGTTGTTTTTGAAAGGTTGATAAGGCAATTGTTAAAAATCAAAACCGAAAAACTTAAGAGACAAATCTCACAAGAGAACGGGGCTCTTACTAGGCATAGACTCGATTCGGACCAGGCTTTTTTTGAAAAGTTAGGCCCGGAAACCGGCCTCGGTTGCTCCGGGCTCGGATCGGACCAGGCCTCGGTTCACGGGCCAGGCCGGTTCACCCTATTTTTTTTATTTTCTAATTACTTCCTACCCCCCACCCCTCCCCCACACCCCAAACCCCTCCAAAACACCCAGCCCAACCCATTTTCCTTTAAAGAATGTAAAAAAAAATGGACCGAATCGGGCCCGAACCGGCCATGCCGGTTCATCAAAATCAAGGCCTTTGAACCGCCCCTCTACAGTGTCAGACCGGTTGGCCCGAACCGGTCAATGAACCGTGACCGGGCCGGTTCTGGGCTGGAACAGTTCCGGTTCAGTTCACCCGACCCGAGTCCATCCCTAACTCTTACGATATAGTCTCAACCCATCAATTTTTAAAAGTTTTAAGGGTTAACAATGATAGAAGACATAGAAGGGAAGCCTTAACATACCAATTGAGGTTCAAATCTTGAAAGCCGTCGTTTGTTAAAATTTGACAGGATAAAACTTACCTCGTAATCTCAGATAGGCCCTTATAACGGGACCCTGAGATACCTACCTTACACTATTGATGGACTCGGGCCGGGTCAGGCCCGGGCCGGGCCTAGGCCCGATCAGGCCGCCGGGTAGTATGACATGGGCCCGGGACCGGCCCGAGGGTTGGACGGGTCCGGGCCGGGCCGGGCCACCCGCCCGGGTCACGGGTCGGGTCCGGTTCGGGCCGGGCCGGTTAAATTTTTTTTAATATAATTTATATTATATAGTTTATAGTTTTATACGAGTATTAAAAACAAACTTCAATTGCATTTATTTGAAATGAAATAGGAACTACATTTGAAAATTAAAACAAACTTTAAGAGATAAACATTTTGAAAATTGTAATCAATCGGAACTTCCCGCACCTCCCGATCCTTTGGCTTTGTCACATGACTTGATATGCTTGATTGTCATCCCGAATCTGCCAGAAACCCCCATGCTACATTTTTCTCGCACCATTTGCAAATTGCGTACCACATCCCGGTCTTCGGGTCTTCTGCTTATCAAAATTATACCGTATAATGACATCTTGATTTTCCATCTTAACTTGTTAAGTATAAACTATAAAGTAGATATATAAATAATAAATATAATATATTGGAGAATAAGAGAATTACAGAGTAGAGAGTTAAGAATAGGATTTAGGAAGAATTGGAGAAGAGATATGAAAAAATGTTTAAGATTAGGAGTATTTATAAGTTTTTTTACCCCCCACCACCCCCCCCCCCCACCGGCCAACCCCGCCAGACCCCCCCTTTACCCCACCCAACGGCTATATAGCCGTTTGGGTTGTCCCCAGCCCCACCCCCAACGGCTACTAACCCAAGAGCTCAAACAAAAAAAAAAAAAATTAAATAAGACCGGACCCGGGCCCGGGCCCGACCCGGCCGGGCCGGGTCACATTAATCCAGCACCGAGCCCGCCCCGCCCATTCCCACCGGTTCGGGTGCATACCCGGTCCCGGACCGCCCGACCGGGCCGGGCAACGGGCCGGGTGGCCCGAACCGAATCCAACCCTACCTTACACAGGCTGTCTTTTTTAAGAGTTAACAATGGTAGGAGCATAATACGTACGGAGTACTACGTAGTGTAGTACGGAGTATCAAATACGGAGAATATATTTAAACTTTACAGCAAAGCCGAGCTGAGCAGAAGGATGACCGGAATATAAAAAGGGAAATTGCATTCATACCAAAATGTTGAAACAGGTTACAACTTTTTGGTAGCTTTGTTGAAAGAAGCAAATGAAGGCAGCGTAAATGTACAATAATGTTTTAAACCCACGGCAATCATCACATCCACTAAAACCTTCATCATTACATACATGAAACACCATCATCCATTTTGTTATTTTTATGAATACGGCACATCGAATTCAAAATTTCCCACAAAAAAAAAGTGCCAAATAACAACCAATTACTTCCGAAACCAACCAAGAGGAGGGGAAAAAAGAATAAAATCGACAACAAATTATACCCTGTGCAGACATAATACATGTGACTACCCACAATTTAGTACATAGGGGGGTGGGGTAGATACTAGATAGAGCCTTCTTCCTCACAGCAGTGACAAATATTTATCTTATAGATTAAACTTACCACATGCCAATCCTCACATGTGTGCTGCTTCCCATACATTATCTACAAACAGATTTTTCACTCAAACATCTTCAGTGGGTTTCCTCTGGGGGCACTTTGGTCACATCCTTGCTGGATCTATTGTATTTCATATGACTCTTCACAAGCTGACCAGATGCAATGGCAGACATCAATGAGAGCTCCCCGGCCATGACCGCACCAGCAATTATGGTCGCAAGGAGCCTTGCATTTGACCCAGGCGACTCTTTGCATGCACCTTTCACCCCGAGCAGGTTCAGACACGCCGATTGTGAAGCAAGCTGTGTGCCTCCCCCCACCGTTCCGACCTGCAAAACAGCCAGAATTTCTAAATTCATTGCTTGTCCAAATGTTAATATTATGGTTCCACGACCAGTCACAAACTCATAATCAGAAAATAGTTTCGTAATACTAATAGTAGTACTAGCAACAATAGTATAATGGCTATACTAAATTATACGTAGTAATAATTAAAAGCCTTATATGTTTTTTGGCCCCTGCAAATATAACATCTTTTGTTTTATTTAGGCCTTGTAGAACTATTTTTCTTATTTATACCTATAATTTACTACATTGTCTTTTCAATTCCACTCTGCCAACTCTGTTTAAAGAAAAAAGAGGCATTGCGCTACAATAAAGCTTTTCTATGTCATTTAAAAAAATACCTGATATTTTATTTCCTCAGAGGCAGTACATTTAAATTCAAAAGGATGAGTTTCGCTTAGAAATAATGTCCCAATAGTAGCCGATGGGTGGCAGAGTTGACATGGATGGACCAGGATGGGGTTATGTGGGCAATGTTATTTACTTGTAAAAAGAGGTTGATGGAGATAGACTATAAAGAAAACAAGTACATAGAGGGATGTGTTACAAACAAAGAATTACATGGACCTGGAATAGAATAATACTCTACCTCCACCCCAATATGAAGTTCTCTTCACTGATAGTACGGTCAAAGCAACTCTATTTTAATCTATGACTTTATATGTCAAAATTTTAGCCTGCTCTGATTTGGTTTTTGAGATTCGCTAGTACTGTTAGGGTGGTTAGTTTATAATGTATTAAAAGTATTAAATATTAATTAGGGGAGATTTAACTGTACTATCAATCCAACAAAGTAAACTGAAAGGCACGAGGCTTCCTTTTTTGACGGAGTGGGTAACAAAAAAAAGCTTGATCAGGATACCTCAATGGAAGGCATGGTGACAGAGATGTGGAGATCCTTCCCTTCATTCACAGCCTCCATCATAGTAATGCAGTGAGAACTTTCTATGTTCTGGGCTGGGTCCTGTCCAGTGGCTATGAAAACTGCAGAGACAATATTAGCAGCGTGTGCATTAAATCCACCAAGAGAGCCGGCAATGGCAGAGCCTGTGAGGTTCTTGAGCATGTTAAGCTCTACCAGGGAATGGACACTAGTCTTCAGAACTTTCTTCACCACTTCCTCAGGAACGGTTGCCTCACACACAACTGACTTTCCACGCCCCTCGATCCAGTTGACAGCAGCTGGTTTTTTATCAGAGCAAAAATTCCCTACACCAAGAGGTGGATTCTATAGTACACAGAGAGGAGCACTTTTATGAAAAATTAAATTAAATTAAACTTAGTAGTCCTCACCAGAGATTCCAATAACATCCATGTCAGGGAACTCATTAAGAAGAAAGTCCAGTACATTCTGAACTCCTTTAGACACCATATTCATCCCCATTGCATCCCCTGTGCTGCAGCTAAATCTAATGTACAGATTTTTCCCCGCAATAGAACACTTAATGGTTTGAAGTCTAGCAAATCTGCTCGATCTGTCAGATACATGCATAGAAGGGCAATTAAGTGTTAGCCAAAACTTGAGAACTGAAAGAATCGTTAGTGATAATACCCAAGATGGAGAAATTATCCTATATTCCTTTGAAGGAAATACATAAAGTCGAGATCTCATTTTCAACTCTCAACGTCTTTTTTTACTATGGATCATCCGGAAACAGTCTCTCTATGCTTTAGTACAGGGGTAAGGCTGCGTACTCCGACCCCCCTTACCCCACCTACGGTGGGAGCCTTTAAGGCACTCAGCTCATGATGATGATGACGATGAATGTCTTTTTTTTATTTCAATCCATTGACAAATTTAAGATGCCAGCACCCAAGCCTCTTCTTGTGATCACAACTAGAGAAAGATTGTGTTGTCTTTGGAACTCATGGTCAACTAGACAAACAACGATCCTCATGAAAAGGATCGTTGTTAAATGCAAGAATCACAACCACTAATGTGTTAGCAGGCATCACAAGCTGTAGTCTGACACTTTGACTAGAATAAAACATCTTATAAGGTTGTAATGAGAAGAGGTATAAAGTCTACACATTCACTTGGAGACAGTAAAGAAAATATCCTCTTAACTGCCAAGGAAAAAGGGTGATGCAGCAGTGAATCGGTTCTTTTATATGGTTGTTCTAAAGGGAAATATTCAAAGTTCTAACAGGACTACAAGTCTATTTTCTGTATGGTTGTGAAGGAAAAGAAAGAAAGAAATTGAAACAAATAAATCAATGCAATAATCGAGAAAGATTTTGTTCTTAACTGTAAGAATAAAGGTGTTACTCTCTTTGTTACAAATTTAGCCTCATTCCGGAGAAAATTCATTTCTCCAAAATAACTCTATTTTGAATATAGCAAAGAGAAAATATATTTACTTATTTTCCCCTAGTACTTAATAGCAATACATCTATGAGCAAGTAACTACAGAGGGGCAGTCTAGTACTATTCTGATATCTTCACATTAGATTATTGAAAGAAATCCATGTATAGAAAATTAAAGCAACAAATAATTACAGTAGTTTACCACGGAGTATAATTTTTTTGTCAGCAACATATTATTGGCAAAGTGACGAAGTGCGAGTCTATGCTCCACAATATGTAAATTGTAAAGCAGAAACTGGAATGGACACTTTCAAGAAATTCCTCATATGCCTACTACTACACCATGCACGGAATATGCTGACTATGCTTATATAGTCCATATATACCTTTTGAATAAAATGCCGTTAGGCGTTTTTTTCCTTAATAAAATTCAAATCCAAGATTCATCATCATATGACCTAGCGAAACTTTCCCAACCACCGCATAGCAGCATTTATGGATATTGAGATCTGATTGAAAATTAGCTAGAAAGTACTATGGCACAGTCAAAAGACTCAAAACGGAAGATTTGGATGACACACAAAACTGCCAGGTGCCAAAACATAGTGCTGCTGCTGCTGCTGCTTCACATGGTATCATAGAATAATAACACAGAGAGAGAGACGGTAAAGAAAAAAAGTCACAACCATGGAGAATTTGGGTGGGGTGGGAGGGAGCTAAGGGACTCACTTGTTAAAAACCATCGCCAAGGTCTCAAAATTGAGAGGATCCTCCAAGAAAAACTTCAAATCTGCCGCCCTCCTAGCCGACTGGAACCTAACAACAGGGGCTCTAGTCATCCCATCTCTGAGAAGAACACAAGTAGCTCCCCCAGAAACATAGATGGCTTTGCAGCCTCTGTTTGTACTTGCAACCAAACAGCCTTCCGTAGTAGCCATGGGTACCGTGTATTCACAACCGTTGAGCAACAGCGGCCCCGCAATCCCCACCGGGATCTGCACATATCCCACTGGCATTTCACAGCACTGCCCCAAAATTGAACCGTAGTCGAACCCTTCCAGAGGCAGACCGGAAAGGGACCTCCCCGTGAGTCTCTGGACTGCTTCCCGGCGAACGAAAGCTGCTTTGTGACAATCTCCAAGCCTGGATTCCAGCGAATACGATGGAATGTCGCCGGAAACAACCTTTTGCACGAGCTCCTCCTCCTCTTCCGAGGAAAGAGGATTCTGGTGAAGATCCATCACTTTATTAGATACGGAAGTGGGCGTGGGAACGACGCAATCTAGGGAGGCTGGGCAAGGACAACGGCGGCGATCCTCATCTATGATGAAGCGGGGCTCATCATCGCCTTCGACGTCCCAGGAATCGGGAGAGGCACGGGCAATGAAGGACTGGACGAAGTCAATTCCGAAGAAGCCGAGGAGATAGATGAAGGAGGCGATGAGGGAAACAATGGCGGCGAGTTCGGAGAGAGTGACGACATGGAGGGGCGTAGAGTTGCGGATCTTGTCACGCCATCGGTGAAGGAGATAGTATGCGACGGAGAAGAAGAGGGTGAAGAAAATGCCATTGGTGAGGTATAGAGGGAGCGGAAGGGCATCGGAGGCCTTCGGGGTAGGAGAAGGAGAACGATCGACGACCGCCGAAGCCTTCCGCTGGAGGTGATGGTGGTGGTGAACAGCGGGTTTGGGAGGTCTCCGGCGGATATCCATGGTGGAATATTCCGGCCGAGAGGGACAGACAAATGACCTGAAAACAGAGGCTGAGCGAGCGAGCGGCTCTGGTTCCGTCCTCCTTTCTCAATGGAAAACGAAAGGCTCAGTTGAGAAGGGAGTGGAGGAGCGGCGAAATAGGAATCATACAAACACTATTTATATTACAATACCGAATTCAAAAGCGAATTTGTGTTTAGCTGTAAAATTCGATGGAAAAAAATGCCTTTCCCCTGTTTGGTTGAAGTCGTGACTCCTCAAATTACCAAAATCCATTTTCCAGATAACCTTGACTAGGCTTATCACACCCAAAATTCCAACTTTTAATCTATTGAATTCACAATTACCACTCCCTATTTAAAAGTTCGTTAAATAGGGATAATAGAGTATTTAAAAAAACATTACCAAATGAAAAAGTGTAGCAAATTTTTAAATATATCTAACAAAGAAAAATGCAATAGACTTTAAATGCAAAGAAAGCAAGTTAAAACTAGTCATCATTTAAACATTGGATACAAAATTATGATACGTGGTATTCAATTCATCTGTTATTTGACTACCATATACATAAGATACGATAAAGTCACTTTGTAATTTAGAGCCTCATTAAATAAATTCAAACGAAAAATCTAATTTATTTGTCAAGTTTCCCTATTAGGTTATCACCTCTTATCTAACTTTATAAGTTTCCCTACTCTTAACCCTGCCTACCCCTCACCACCCATGTCTGACTCGTACCATATCCCTGCCCATATTGGTCAAGGCAGGGGTGGCGGTAAGGGTACGAGTACGAGGTAGTGGTATGGGGAGTACGAGGGTGGGGTGGGGTAGGAGGTAAGGGATGGGGTCGGGGTAGAATTGATGTAGGGGCAGGTGGTGGGGGTAACAGTGGAGGAGAAGGTCGGGGTAGGGGCATGGGAAAGGAGCACGGGTAGGGGTGAGGGATAGGTACATGTACGCTAGGGTACGGCCGTACGGGGATAGGTAGGAGTGGGGGTGGGGGTACGCTGAAGGTACAAGAGGGTTTTAGGGTGGGGGTAGGGTAGGGGTAAGTGTAACACCGTCCCCAAGTATATTTACTTTTAGTAAATCATGTAATAAATCTTGAATATTGATTTATGAATTTACGTGGTTGTAAATTTTTGGATAATTCTTTCGCGTGAATAGTGAACCGCACGTGGGGCCCACATCGGGGGTGGGGATCACCCGATAATTCCGGGACCACATATTATATTCATCTTGGTCTAGATAATATTTATATGATGGTATATATTTTAGTTGGGCCATAGAAAGGGCTTAGGGTTGACCCATCGGTCAATCGAAGCCCAACTACCGGTATTGGCAATTTATCAGATAACAACCCGAAACAGATTTCGGAGACTTCTAAATTAAAGATGAGGAATATATATTCATTCCAAGAGTCCATAAGGATGGGAAACACATAATATATTTTATTTGACCCGATAAAATAAAATATATTTAAAACAGTCCAAAAAAATACAACTTTGGGGACCGATTGTCCAAATCGGGACACAAAGGGATGACCTCCCACATGAGTGGGGGCCACCCCACGTTTTTGTGCTCAAGTTTGACAAGGGGTCAGCATTATGGGGGAGTAGTGATGGTGATGATGGGGCACCTAAATTAAATGGAGGTGGACCCCTTTTCTTTCACTCATTGCTCAAAGAGACAAAAGGGAAGCTCACCCCCTCCCTTCCTCACCTAAACTTCGGCCAGCTCCAAGGGGAGAGAGAGAGGAAGCTCTGCAACTTCATTCTCCATAGAAGGGGGTTGGAAGGTGGTTCTAAGTCCAAGAACGGACTTAGAAGCCAAAACGACCGGTTCGCCGGAAAATAACCTTTTGGAGGTTATTTGTATTGATATGAGTTTTGTGATGATAAAACCATGTTAGGAGCTTAACTAAGGTATTTCTAGAGTTCGCCGGAGTTTCTCCGAAGTTCCGCCGGAGTTCAACCGAAGAGCGTAGAACACGCTATAACGCATTTAAGGTGAGTGGATGGCTTAATGTCTTGTAACTTTTGGGTTAAGCATGAGATTACCTAAGTATATGTTATGTGTGTTCATAAACTCGGTTGGAGTATGATATGTGGTAGATCATAGGTCGGGTGGAGTACCCAAGGATCAGGCGGTATCCTGAAAACTCGGTTATATAGGGTGGAGTACCCAAGGATCAGGCGATTTCCTCAAACTCGGTTATATAGGGTGGAGTACCCAAGGATCGGGCGGTATCCTCAAAACTCGGTTATATAGGGTGGAGTACCCAAGGATCGGCGGTATCCTCAAAACTCGGTTATATAGGGTGGAGTACCCAAGGATCGGGCGTGTATCCTCAAAACTCATAGATTACTATTTAGTAATTCAGGACCGGGTGGTGTCCTTATGATTATTTGATTTGGACAGGAGGAGTCCTATACACTCATAGGTCTATGGGTGGGTTGGGGTTTTAAGTCAAGGATATTGACTACTATTATTTTTCCCAATTAAACAATGACTTATGGGTCGGCTATTTCCAAGTGTATATAAGTACTGATATGTATTTTGTAACTTGGGGTAAGGAAGTATAAGTATATGTATCACCCTATGTTTGGGTCTTATACTTGAAACGTTAGTTACTCTACATTTAGCTTGTTACTCGCTTGGTACTTGTACTGACCCCTTCAGGGGGCCCCACCATTTCAGGTTGAAGCTAGAGCCTGTTGTCTACACCTTTGCACGGGTGGAAAGAATCTAGAGGAAGATGTGGTTCGTGCTTCCTTTATTATTTTAAATCATAAACTATGCTAATGGATACTTTTGTAATATTACATTGTTTTGGCCTGCGAGCCTACGTTTTGCCATATGTGGCTTATGATTGACCGTTGAATATTTTCCGCTATTAATTCAGTCTATGATGTGATGTTGTTATGTATGTTTACTACTGAGTATGGTGTGAACGATGTTCATGAACGCCTTGTGTGATTATGTGAGGTTGATTTGCGAGTGACGTCACTTAATCACACGGCAGTTGTACACGCGCTTAGATGCGATCTGGGGTGTGACAATTAAGTGGTATCAAAGCCATCTCAGTTCTAAATTATGTATTCAACCTCTCACATGAGATTTTACAAAAAGAGTTTTTTCGAAAACCATGAGCATTGTATTTTGACATTCATAGAACTATTGTTACCTAGGTTGCAAGGTCTCTAGTTGTTAAGATGGTACCCTTAACAATTGGTATGGCGGTGACTTGGTCCAATATGTGTCTATAACGTTTTCCGTCAGTTGACATTGATTGGAGTCTAATGGCTCGTTCAAATTCCTTTTCAGAAATGGAAGGTAGACGTATGCCGACAAGAAACAATCCGAGGGGGCAAACACCGGTAGCTTCTGTTGGGGCTAGTCGGGCCGCATCTCGGGGCTCAAGGGGTGGAAGAGGAGGCCGTGGAGGCCGTGGAGGTCGTGGGGGCCATCGAGCCCGAACCGTGAGCGATGGTCATGTTAGCTCGGTGTATGAAACTAACACCGAGGAATATGATGCAACCTATGTCCCTGAGACGGGGCATGAGGAGACCCCTTACGATGGGGGTGACTTCCACATTGATGAGGAAGACAATGATGAAAGTGATGCCCGTTTTGCTCAGATGGGTGAACTATTAGAATGGTATCAAAAGGAAAAGCTGAGGAGGGATCTGAGATGCCAAGCTAGGCATGGCTCTCAAAGAGGGTCGGGTCAAGGGAGTAGGGGAGCTTCAAGAGCTATTTTAGGGACGTCTCGGGATAGACGTGAAGGAGATGTCTGTGTGAGGATCTCCAAATACCTCAAGGAGGCTAGAGCCTTGGGGTGCAGGTCCTTCGACGGCACCGGCGATATTATCGTTGCCGCCGATTGGATTAAGAAGGTGAAAGATGCATCAAGAGATATGCAAATAACACCTGACATGAAGTTGACTGTTGCTTCACGTTTGCTTGAGGGGATAGCTTCTACGTGGTGGGAGAGCGTGGAAGGAAAGTACCGTGGGAATATCTCATGGTCACACTTTGAACAGGAGTTCTACGCCCAATACTACTCCGACTACGAGGTCAATGTGAAGCATAGGGAGTACACCAACCTCAAACAAAGGGAAGGTGTAACTGTTAAGCAATTGGAGCAAGAGTTTAGAACCTTGGCTAGGTTCTTACCGGAGTATGCGGCCGATGAGGACTGCATGACTGGGCACTTTTGGGATGCCTTATTGTTGGACATCCTTCATCGGGCCACATATTCACGCCACATGACCTTTAGTGAAGTGGTAGAACAAGGTATGCTTAGGGAAACCCAATGGAATGAAAGAAAGGAAAGAGACGCTGAGGAGGTGAAGAAGAGGAAATGGCACAGTTCGGGGCAACCCGATCAATCGTGGAAGAACAACCACGGTGGTGGTGGTTCATTTAGACCCCTGGCGCCGCCGGCACAGAAGAATAAAGATGCAAGGTGGCACGGACCGAGGCCACAGAATTCGGGGGCACCTAGATGTCCCAATTGCACCAAACAGCACTTTGGGAAGTGCAATGAACCATCGAGGTGTTTCAAGTGCGGGAATGCGGGCCATATGAAGTCCAATTGCCCTCAATCGACACAAGGAAATGCATCGGGAGCCGGAGGAGGGGCCATGACGGGGAGGAACCATGCAGGACCATCACACGGAGGCACGGGAAGAGGCGGCACGTCAACGAGCAACGCCACGTCCGTTAACCAAGGCAGGGCCCAAGCAAGGGTCTACGCGATGACCGAGGCCGATGCTCGGGCCAACCCTGACTCCGTTGCAGGTAATCCTTTGCTAATGCTTGATAAAATATGTGTATTAATGTGTTAGAAGTGATAGCGGGGTTGTACGGGCCGGTCGGTGACTTTGTCGGTCGGTTTCTAAGTAAAAGGAGCAAGAAAAAGGGGAAGGAGCTGCCCAGGGCCCAACCGGCGTTGTTCCCTGGCCAACCGGTGCCGGTCGTAGCGTCCAAAATACTACTGGCACCCACGCACGCGTGCGTGCGAAGGGACACACGCGTGCGTCCCCCGTTTTTGGGCCAACCGGCGCCGTTCGTTGCGTTAAAACACTCCGTTACCCTACTGCCACCCACGCACGCACGCGTGCGTGGGAAGGGACGCACGCGTGCGTACCCCATTTCCGACAAAAAAAAACGGCCCAACCAGCGCCGGTTAAGCCCAGAACCGGCGCCGGTCCAGTACAACTTTAAAAAAAAATTATTAGATCGTTTTTGATTCGGTACTTCGGGTAGGGTGTCTTACATCATCTGTAAATGTAGGAACACTCTTGATCAATGGAAGAAACACAAGAATTCTCATTGATACCGGGGCGCAACGTTCTTTTGTGAGCGAAGCGTTTGCCGAAGGTCTTGACGTGCCATTGACGCCGATGACTCAGACCTTGTTAGTCTCCACACCGTTAGGAGATGATGTGGAGAGGGACCACTATTATGAATCGTGTGAGGTAGAAGTGACGGGTCAACCTTTGACTTGTGATTTCGTGCCTCTAAGTATGTTGGAGTTTGATGCGATCCTAGGGATGGACTGACACGAAAAGCATCATGCTAGAGTTGATTGCTACACCAAGGTCTTAGAGCTTGAGGATGATGAGGGAAACATCATACGTTTCGAGGGAGATCGAGGGAGATCTCAAAGTTGTATCATATCCGTGATGAGAGCACGGAAGATGATGAAGAAAGGTTGCCACGCGTACCTTGCTTACGTGGTAGATGGGACAAAGAAGGAGGTTGACATCAACGATGTACGTATCGTGTGTAAGTACCCGGACGCCTTCCCCAAGGACTTACCGGGGCTCCCACCCGATAGAGAGATCGAGTTCGTGATTGAAGTTGAGCCGGGACCACATATTATATTCATCTTGGTCTAGATAATATTTATATGATGGTATATATTTTAGTTGGGCCATAGAAAGGGCTTAGGGTTGACCCGTCGGTCAATCGAAGCCCAACTACCAGTATTGGCAATTTATCAGATAACAACCCGAAACAGATTTCGGAGACTTCTAAATTAAAGAAGAGGAATGTATATTCATTCTAAGAGTCCATAAGGATGGGAAACACATAATATATTTTATTTGACCCGATAAAATAAAATATATTTAAAACAGTCCAAAAAAATACAACTTTCGGGACCGATTGTCCAAATCGGGGCACATAGGGATGACCTCCCACATGAGTGGGGGCCACCCCACGTTTTTGTGCTCAAGTTTGACAAGGGTTCAACATTATGGGGGAGGAGTGATGGTGATGATGGGGCACCTAAATTAAATGGAGGTGGACCCCTTTTCTTTCATTCATTGCTCAAAGAGACAAAAGGGAAGCACACCCCCTCCCTTCCTCACCTAAACTTCGGCCACCACCAAGGGGAGAGAGAGAGGAAGCTCTGCAACTTCATTCTCCATAGCCAAAGAAAGCTCAAACAACAAGAAACTCAAGGAAGAAAAGGAAGTAACAAAAGTAGAGGAAAACTTGGAAAATAAGGGTGAGAAGTTCTTTGATAACTTTTCTTCCAACATTTGATTTCCATACGTATTCTATATCCTATGGAGGACTCCTAGAATCATTATATACATTTAGAAGTGTAGAATGAGGGGTTGGAAGGTGGTTCTAAGTCCAAGAACGTACTTAGAAGCCAAAACGACCGGTTCGCTGGAAAATAACCTTTTGGAGGTTATTTGTATTAATATGAGTTTTGTGATGATAAAACCATGTTAGGACGGTATCCTCAAAACTCGGTTATATAGGGTGGAGTACCCAAGGATCGGGCGTGTATCCTCATAACTCATAGATTACTATTTAGTAATTCAAGACCGGGTGGTGTCCTTATGATTATTTGATTTGGACAGGAGGAGTCCTATACACTCATAGGTCTATAGGTGGGTTGGGGTTTTAAGTCAAGGATATTGACTACTATTATTTTTCCCAATTAAACAATGACCTACAGGTCGGCTCTTTCCATGTGTATATAAGTACTGATATGTATTTTGTAACTTGGGGTAAGGAAGTATAAGTATATGTATCACCCTATGTTTGGGTCTTATACTTGAAACGTTAGTTACTCTACATTTAGCTTGCTACTCGCTCGGTACTTGTACTGACCCCTTCGGGGGGGCCCACCATTTCAGGTTGAAGCTAGAGCCTGTTGTCTACACCTTTGCACGGGTGGAAAGAATCTAGAGGCAGACGTGGTTCGTGCTTCCTTTATTATTTTAAATCATAAACTATACTCATGGATACTTTTGTAATATTACATTGTTTTGGCCTGCGAGCCTACGTTTTGCCATATGTGGCTTATGATTGACCGTTGAATATTTTCCGCTATTCATTCAATCTATGATGTGATGTTGTTATGTATGTTTACTACTGAGTATGGTGTGAACGATGTTCATGAACGCCTTGTGTGATTATGTGAGGTTGACTTGCGAGTGACGTCACTTAATCACACGGCGGTTGTACACGCGCTTAGATGCGGTCTGGGGCGTGACAGTAAGGGTACGCGTACGGGTAGGGGGAAGGGGGGTTATGGAGGGCCGGGGTCACGGTCGAGGTAAGGTCTGGGTAAGGTAGGATATGGCGGGATGGGTAAGGTTTGGGGTAAGGGTAGGGTAGGGGGTTAGGGTAAGGGTAAATTCGAAAACAGAAAAAGGTTAAAGTGTCGTTTAATTAATGCATGGGGTGGTATGCTTAGTAAGCGGCACTTTAAGCACATGTTTCGGTTAGTTAGCAGCTTGCGTGTTTACTTCGCATGTCTTGCTAACCTAACTGTGACTTTAGCAACGAAGTAAACACATCTAAAGTGTTCAATTTTTTCAAACAATAAGTCAATTTATTTATATTAAATTAAAAAAAACGGTTGCCCCAAAGTAATTACAACCACCCAACAACTTAAAAATCATCATCTACCTTCCAACACATTCCACCTAGACTTAAGAAATGCTCTACGATCAGACTCTGAGATGGACACCTCCAAAGAAGTAGCGTGAATCGCTAACTACCACACGAGCAATATAGAGTTCATACCTACCCTTAAGGCCATTGTACTCATAATGGCCAAAAGATCTCCTCAATCCCTGATCAGACATAGAAAACTTCACCGAAAAATTAGCGGAATTTTTCACAGAACATGCAGAAGTTTTTAAACCATTAACGGCCTTTCAAGTCTTAATACCCCCATTCATACCTAAACTAGACACCTCCAGACAAACACTAACACAAACAATCCAAAAATACGGTAAAAGGTTTGATGAAAAATAAAAAACATTTGAAATAAAAATAAAACAAAAAATTGCAAGTGGTCAAATCTATTCTTGAAACGTCTTCATCCGAACGCTAACCACTCATTCACTCCCATGCTGCGTTTCAGGGGGAGACACAAACCACCACTCATATCAACCAGACCCACACCCATGTTTGGAATTTTGATTTCGGAATACCCTTGGAGCATCATCCTTACGAACGATTTAAACTACAAAAACCAGTCAATAAACTGACCATCAATGCAGAACTCTTAATCCCCACTTCGATTCGTGGAAAACCCTCCAAATCACAACCCAATAACCGAGCAACGAGAGGATGCAAAACCGTCAGCCAGAAGAAAAACCATAGACAAGCTAGTCCAAACCGTAGAAGAATCATTAAAATTACACATAGTAAACAAAAATTCTAGAAGAAGAGACAAATATATTATTACAAAATTGTAAAGTTAATACTTTAAAATTATTTTCAACTTTCCTACAAAGAGATAAATTCATAAATTACAACTTTTGAGTCAAAATCTTATGAGAATTGCCTCATTTTATTTTCATAGAGAGTATAGAGTATTAGGCTACATGTCACTTTGAATTTCTATTTTTAATAATTGAACTTGCCCTCAAATTTTCATGTTTTTGTTTAAATTTATTTATAGTAAATAGATTCATATAGACTACGTACCATTTTTTGACTTTTAATTTAGACTAGGCTAAAGGGTCAAATAGGTCCTTAATTGTTTTGCAGGTTGGTCATGTGTGGCATTTAGATTCAAGATGCTCAACCCACATGACCAGAATAAAACATCTACTGAGCAACTATACACACTGCTACGGACGGAACGTCAGATTCGGAAACGACACCTCATCTCCTATCCTTGGTTATGGAGATGTCATCTGCGCAAGTGTCACGATAAAGGCTGTCTCATATGTGAAAGGACTCAAACACAATCTTCTGAGCATTGGACAGTTTTGTGATAGTGGGATGGAAGTGAAATTCAAAGCCAAACAATGCTGTGTGATCGACAGCTTTGGGAATAAATTATTAACGTGTACCAGGACATCTAACCTGTACACCATTGATCTGAAAAGTGTGCAATCAACTACTTCCATTTGTCTGTTGTCCAAAGCTTCCACTGAACAAAACAGCCTGTGGCATAAGCGTCTGTCACATCTGAACTTCAAGAACCCATCCATTCTGTCAACAAAGAAACTTGTGAAAGGGTTTCCTCTGCTAAAGACTTCCGCTGACAATCATTGTAGTGCTTGCAAAATGGGCATGATGACCAGAAGCTCTCACAAGTCAAAACCAGTTCCATCCTCCATGCATCCTCTGCAGCTGATACATATGGATCTATGTGGACCCATGAGAATACAAAGCATCAATGGTCGCAAGTACACCCTTGTTATCGTTGATGACTTGTCTAGGTACACTTGGACAAAATTCTTGAGAACGAAAGACGAAGCTGCAAATATAATCATGACCTTCATCAGAACCATTCAGAACTTGCTACAGAAGAGTGTGAGAATAACACGAACAGATAATGGCACTGAGTTCAAGAATCAAGTTCTCACTGACTTTTATGAATCTCAGGGTATCACACAGCAATTCTCAGCAGCCAAAACTCCACAACAGAACAGGGTCATTGAGAGAAGAAATAGGACCTTAGTTGAAGCCGCACGCACTATGCTGATCCAATCAAAGCTTCCTCATTTCATGTGGGCGGAAGCTATCAATATTGTGTGCTTCAGTCAAAACAGAACAACCATCCACAAGCGCTTCGACAAGATTTCGTATGAAATACTCTTCAATAGGACCCCGGACATTTTATTCTTCAAAGTGTTTAATTGCAAGTGTTTTGTGCTCAATGATAGAAGTGAAAGAAGCAAACTCGATCCAAAAGCCAATGAAGGTGTGTTTATTGGCAACTCAACGCAATCAAAGGCTTATAGAGTGTATCTGAGAGATCGATGAATTGTCATTGAGAGTGTACATGTGACATTCTATGAAATGGCAGACCTCACTTCTGAACACCTCTTGACAAATCTCACTCCTTCTGTACCACAACAATCATCTGATGAAGCATACCCGCAAACTAGATCTGACTGTGTGATTCTCGATTCTCTCTTCCAACACTTTTATATACTTGTACGATTGAGCAAAAAATGAGAATCCACGACTGGAAATCCCCCACAACCATCAACAACAGCTCCTACTCCGCAGTTTCCACTCCTGTCTGATCCAGCTGACATTCCATCTCCTTCTCAATCTGTTAGGTCCCTCTAAGATTTTGATGATGCATAGTTTATAGACAAAAACACTTGATCATAAACTCTGAAGAAGAATTGTCAGTAACAAAGAAAAGAATCAGAGGTATTCAGAGACAGAAACCAAGGTATTCTGATCCCAACAGAATAGATCGAAAAAGTCTTATTGCAACAGAAAGTCTCGAGGTATTCTGTTAGGATCAGAGAACCTCAGTAACAGAGAACCTTAGGATCAGAGAACCTCAGTAACAGAGAACCTCAGGATCAGAGAACCTCAGTAACAGAGAACCTCAGGAACAGAGAACCTCAGTAACAGAGAACCTCGGGATCAGAGAACCCCAACAACAGAGAACCTCAATACTAACATCAGAGTTAGACCAGAAAAGCTTGAAACTGCAACAGAAAAGCTTAAGGCATTCTGGAAATCTTTAGAGTCATGAGACTATACACAAGTGGAACTGCATAATATTTCAGAGACAACCCATACTCCTATACATAAGTGGAACTGCAGAATATTTCAGAGACAACCCATACTCCTATATGCAAGTTGACTGGAAGATGTTTTGGTTTATAGAGTCAACCCCTACGATCACATACAACTGGAAGCATCGACTCAAACAAGAAAACAAAACTAGCAACACAAGCTACTCCAAACAAAACAAAAGGAGGACATACTAAAGATCAAGTGGATGCTTCAACGATCAAGATTGAATCTCCTCAGCCAACGGGAGATATTCAACAAACTAAAAGTCTATAAATAATCAAGGAATGTGACGAAGAAGATTCAGCGAACTTAAGTGCAAACGAAGAAATCACACTCAGAATATCCTGCAAAAGATAAAGTGCTAACCCATCACTTTACTCTTGGCTCATTCACATTTCTTTAAGCTCTTAGACTAGTTCACAATGAAATATTCATATTAGAGCTTAGAATAGTTGGTGGAAAGTTGATGGTCCCGGATAGGGTAAAAGTCTAGAGGGGGGGCGGGTGAATAGACTTTTAAATCTTATTGACCTTTACAAAAATTTCCCTCTAGAGGAGTTGATCTATAATCTTTTGAGAGATTAATAGATGCACAGCGGAAGTCTTTACCCTTTATATAATGGATGTTTTAACCACTTTCTGATTTTGGGAAGATTGGACTTAGATAGCTTAGCAGTTGGCTTGGCAGTTGGCTTAGCAGTTGGCTAGGTAGTAGGGAACTGCTGAGGCAACTGCTAGACAAATAAAAATGATGATGGAATATTGTTTAGGATGAAGAGGGCAGTGGGACAATATCCTTTAGTTGAAAGGAAGCTACAACTGTATTTCAGCAGTGGTCTCAGCAGTTGGGTGGTACTGAGTGAACTGCTGAGTCACCTGCTGGTATTATAAACTGGGACTCGTAGCTTGGCTCAGACTGCCTTCTTACTAGAGATGTTATGAGACTGTGATGATACTTGAAGAGTGAATTCCTGGAATCTGATATAGCGGGCTCAGCAGTTGGGTGGTCACCAGGGGACTGCCGAGGTCTCTGCTATACTTGAAGAGTGAATTCCTGGAATCTGATAGAGCGACTCTTCTAGTGATTATGTGACCTTGTATAGTGTGATGAGGGCTTCCTGATTAGATACTGAACTTGATAATTTAAGGTGTTTTTGCCTGAGCAGAGGTCTCAGCAGTTGAGTGAAACCAGGGAACTGCTGAGCCACCTGGTTCAGTAAGAGAAGTGATTTCTGGAAAAGTGTACCTTTAGACAATGATGTTGCGAAGCTCTTGTGAAAAGGTTATCTCAAGAAAAGGTGAGTAATTAAGCAGTAGGATAAGCAGTTGGGTCAGTTAAGACAACTGCTTAAAATGCTGCTGGCAAACTACAATTTCTTATACTAGAAGTGTTGGGTGCGTGCTTTGTTGACTAAGGAAATCAACACACGATATATCCTGGTTCAGAGGTGGTGTAATCCTCCTACATCCAGTCCCATCCTATTTCAAATGGATTTCACTAATGTATTAAGCCTAACACACTTAGTGCCAATCTAGCCTTGACAACTATGGCGTAGATTGAAGGTGTTTCACAAGGAGTACAACACCAATCCAAGCTACTCAATCCTTTAGGTTTTTCTCAATTGATCCAGTGGGGATCAAAAGGTACTCCTAACCTATCTAACTAGACTCAGGCCGGGAACAACTATCCTCCTGAAGTGTTTACAACAATTTCTGATTGTGGTTACAAGAAAGTTCTAACCTCCAACTAGGAACTAAACTTCTAGGATTTTGGCAATTAATACTTGATACTGAGAAGTTTAGTGAAGCCAGAGTCTAAGCAGAGAGTCGTGGATAGAATAGCACTTCTTGCTCAGTGAAATATCTCTCTACTTAGAATGCTCAGGCTTGGTTAGAAACTTTCGTCTCAGCCTCTATTTATAGGCATTTGGCTGGTCAATCTTATCCGTTGGTTAGGATAGTTTGATCTCTACCGTTGAACTTCTGGCGAGTACGAGCAGTACTTTTGTCTCTTGTGCTGCAGTATTTATGGAGGATGTTTCTGTCTCCAATAATCGCCGGACATCTTTTGAGGGTGTGCGTCCCACGCGTGTAGGTCCATGTACCTGTTTTAGCATTCAAGACAAGTATAGTTTTGTCTTCCAATCATACACATTCAGTGTATGATTTTTCGGGCCTTTCTCTTTTTGTGACCAAGAAAATTTGTGTACAGATAAAATATACCGGTAGGATCTTAAAACATCCTATTAAGGTAAATAAATATTACCTTATTGCATTTTTACTTTTCCGGTAATATTTTATTTGTATCAGCAATTTATACATTTATGTGTCACTTTAGGATACAAATCAACTTCTAATGCCCACCATGTGTGTTTTCTTTTTTGTGACGAATTTAATTTGTGATAAAGTAAATATATACCGGTAGGATTTAAATATCCCTTTTAAGGTAAGAATTACCTTATTGCATTTTGACTTTGCCGGTATAATTTACTTAACACAAATATTTTTCTTTTGACTTTTGGTCACTCTTGGTTGTGTATAGCCCATCCCTTATTTCGAACATAAATCAAGTATTTAACTGGTAGGATAACAAATCCTATTAAGGTAAAAATTATTACCTTATTGCATTTTGTATTCCAGTTTTAATAAATAGTTTATTTGTTCGAAATGTTTGATGTAACAAATAAATTTAACTGGTTGGATTTATGAGAAATCCTTTTTAAGATAATAGAATATTACCTTATTGCTTTTTATGTTTTTCCAGTTATATCTATTTGTTAATTTGATAGTTCGGATAGGACACTTTTTGGATAACATTTCACTAGCACTTGGTTGGAGCAAAATACAACACTTTAATTTCCTAATGCTACAAAAGAAGGGGGGAAGGACATTTGAAGAGCCTTTGGCATCATCAAAAACTTTTCATCAAAACCTAGGGGACTAACAATTTCCCCCTTTATTGATGATGCCAAAAGAAGATAAAAGTCAAACTTCCTAGAATAGGACACTAGAAAGTTAAAAGCGTTTGACTTCTCTCTTCCCCCTCTTTTGGTAGCATCTACTCCTGATTTCTAGATGGCTCTCCGCGTACGGCATTGGGGAATCTTCTCCTCATTCTATCTTCATCTTCTTCCCTCACGGACTTTAGCTTCTCGTAGTAGACCCGCCATAAGAGGGACATTGACATTGTTGCTTCAATATTCGACACCTGAAGCCATTGGAGAGCAAAGTGTTCCTCCTCTCTTACAAACGCGATTGCTTGAGAGAGCACTGCCATGGGAGTCATTCTCCAACTTCTCCAAATTAGAACTCTCTTTAATTGATTTTCAAGATCTTCCTTTTTCTTAAGAAACATGATTCTTAATTCAAGGAAGTCGGTATGATTTTGAGAGGAGGGTGGTCCAAGTGTGAGGTCGAGAGCCGGTTCTGAGAGGGGATTCATTTTGAAGTTATGACGAAGGGGAGTTTGAGATGAATAGCCAGAGGACCGAAGAAGGATTATTTGAATGAGATGTGTGGTTAAGGAGAAGAGGATTTTATATAAAATGAGCTGCCTCTGCATATTCTGATATGGGTGATAATCGAAGCGTGTTTAGTCCTTCATTAATGTCGTTGTGGCGGGTTCTTCTTTTGAGACAATAAATGTCTTGATCAGAGGGTGAGAGAATGTTTAGAATTTATTCTCTCAGAACAACATTAATGAGGAAGTTGATTGAGCTTCTCCGATTCCCAGGCGTCGTTTGTGTGTGTTGCATGCAACCATTAATTCTTTTTGTTTCAAGAATGGGTCTAACACTTCTTTTTGCAAGCTCTCCTTAGCTCAGAAAAGGATAAGTCTAGGATACTGTTTTAGCTTGTTAAGGCTAATGTTTCGACAGTAGTCTATTAAAATAAGGTGCTAACTAATTTTTGGAGAGGATGGATGTTCCTACTTCCTAATAGTAGCATTCCTTTTTCAATCCAGATATGAGTCTACTGCTGAATATGGATCAATATCGTACCTTTTTTTGTCTTGATAGGTGATATCTCCAGCAGTTTTGAGCTAGGTTTTCCTCTCGTTCTCCAGTGAACATGACTCTTAGATTTAGTGGCAGCAGGTTCCTTTGTCTCAACTGCTGAGCTCTGAGTCATGATCTTTATTTCTCATCCTCCTTTTGGCTTTGTATCCTCTTCCCTTCCTTAATAAGATGGTTTTTGTATTCATTCCCCCTTAGTTAAAGCTTGATTTTCTGGGCCTCACATTTGTCTTCCTTGGAGCCTTTTCTTTGGAGCGAGTGTATACAGTGCCACTTTAATGATTTCGGATACCGTCAATGGTCCTGGATATAGGTTAGCTTCCTGAGATATAGGTTAGCCTCCTTTTCCTCCTTTGGTTGACTCTGATGATGTCAGCCTCTAGTTGCTCTAGAGATGTGAGTTCGGCTGTTGGGGATGGAGGAGCTACCTGCTTGTTCGTTTGAGTGACCGGCTATACTTCTGGGCGAGCCACCTGCTTGATTGAGCCAACTGCTGGCCTGAATCAGTGCCCTGCTCCAGAGGCAGTCACCTGCTGGCAGTCACCTGCACGAAATCTTGAACTAGTGTCTTTACCTCTATTTGCTTTCTTTCTTGTCCTTCCCTTCTTCTTGAAAAGATATGCATCCACTTCTTTCCTTTGTTCAGGTAGCAGTGATCTAGTAGTCAGTCACCTGCTGAGCCCACTGCTTGCTAGGATGCAGTCAACTGCTGAACCATTTGCTCGGATACTTACTCCTTTTCTTCTTTCTAGAGTTTCTGGTCATTCATGACTAATTCTCCTCTTGAACGTCTCCTTCTGTTATCCAGAACTTTGGCCGATCTCTACCATATTGATTTGTTTTTATTGAACAAATCCCACCTGATCCTCAGAGTTAGTCAAGTCATCTGGTTTCTGGATTTTGTCAATTGGAGTTAACTAGTTTCCAAGTGAGTCATAGAATACTCTTGGGAGTAGTATTTCAGAAATCATTTCTTTGTAGCTCAATCATCCTGTGGGCTCGTTTGGTAGTCATCCTCTGTTGTGAGAGTCAGTCACCTGCTTAGTTTGTTGCTCGGAATTTGAGTAGATGAGCAAGTGATTGTTCATAAAAGTTGGGGTATGTGTTCCCCCTCAGCAGATGCCTAGGAATTCCCCCTCAATTTATGAGTTATGTTCCCCCTGAATGGGTACGGGGCAATTCCTTTGCTTTGATGATCATTCCAAGCTCTTGTCGTGATGTTTTGAATCTTGTTCAATTCAATAGCTTGGTTGATGTAGAGACCTTGTGGATTCATGCTTTGTATAGCATGTTGTCTACTTTGTCTTTTGTGAACCCATTGTTCACAAAATGTTTAGAGAGTGTTTTTAACCATTCTTTTTGGAGTTTGCCTGACTCCAGAGAATGATTAAGTTTGAATGCTTCATCTCTAATAATTTCAAATCAAGGGGACTGCTCCACGTAGTCCTCCTTTCCTTAGTAGGCCGTTTTGAGGAAGGCACATTCAGTATGTGAATTTGCTTAGGGGCAGCTCATTGTTAGGGATGTTGGATAGATGATGTTGTAATGGCCCAGAATACGTTGAGTACTTTTGGAGCACTTCTGATGAGATCAGAATACTTTATCAGAGGTTGGGGTGTTCTGTTCAGGAGTTACCAGAGATTCTCCTCAGAGATAATTTCAACAGAGAACCTCATCAGAGAACCTTAACAGAGAACCTTAACAGAGAACCTCAACAGAGAACCTCATCAGAGAGCCTCAACAGAGAACCTTAACAGAAAACCTTGAACAGAAAACCTTGAACAGAGCTCCTCATCAGAGAACCTTGATCAGAGAGCCTCATCAGAGAACCTTATCAGAGAGCTTTGAACATAGATCTTCTTGGGTCTTTAGGTCAGATAGAGAAGCAACTCTGATTCTGATAGTAACACGTTACTGGGACAGCTTTGGGCAGGGGTTTTATCAAAATCTAGTCCTTCTTTGTAGTACCCTTTGGCCATGAGTTTTGCTTTATCCTCAACAATGATGCCTTCCTTTCTGGAGATCCCTTTATCCTATTCAATGCTGATGATAGGATCTGGACACAAGCTTTCAGGAAATGTTCTTTGAGTACTTCTTTCATAGCTTGTGTGCAGTCAGAGTTCGGTAGGGTTTTTCCAGTTATCAATATTTTTCTGAGGAGGATGTAGGTTCAACCAATGTGGTTTGTTTGAGATACCTGCTCATCCTCCTTTATTATCTGGTAGAGTGAAGATTGGGATCTTTTAAGTCTCTGAAGCATCTGGACATTTGATTTAGAATGAGTCAACTGTTGGCAGTGATCTCCCATTGTAGTCCTCTGCTGGCAGTGGTCTGCTTACTTGAGTCAACTGCTGAATCCAGAGTTCAGTAGTGTTTTAGCTTCTTTTCTGGGAAGGCAGCTTGGAGCCTTTCCAGTGTTCTTCAAGAAAAGTCCCTTGCATGGTTTGCTCAATTACTTATTGAGTTCTGTAATTGAGATAGAGATATCACTTGATGATACCACCTTATGGTACCACTTGATGGTTTTTGAGCTTGAGATGGCTATGATGTGGTGCCATTTTCAACTCATGTATGAATCTGCTTTTGGAGAGCAGATTCCTTCTTTTGTAAACTCCAATCAATACCATGCTACCAGTTAGCACAACAGATGTCCATGGAGAATGTCATAGTGTGAACATTATCTTGGAGCTGGCTTGTGCTTCTTGAATTTGAACTTCAATCCTAGGTTGGATTGAAAGTTCGCATTTGATTTGGATCTTCCAGCTCCTTTGTTTCTCCGGTTTTCTTCCCATTCCCAATTTGTTAAATTGGGTCCTTCTTCCAGATCTCATAACTTCATAGTAGCCCCATGCTAACTATCATGTGCATGGAGTAGCTTGAAGATAAATCTTTTCAATGTTGGCTACTCCTGCACCTTCCCGTTTTCATCGGTTTTGAGTAACAACCCACAAGTTTGTGGGCATATTCCCTTGAATGCGTTTGGGCATCCATACCAATTTAGGACCATTTGAATTTGAGCTGATGGGTCTATAGCCGTTAGGATTTATGTTTCCATGAGGAAAGGCTATATGATTGTGACCATTATTCCTTGTGTGAGGGGGTGAAGGAATATGAGCATTAGAAGTTGATGGAGTATATGGCCCGGGAACCCCCGGCCCACAGACTCCTACTACTCCAGCGAAGGCCCAACGGACCCAGAAGGCCCAACAGGCCCAAATCACAGCGCCCAGAGTACCAGGCAGTCCGCACTACGCGCCAGGGGTGCCTTCGGCCCCCTGGCCGAAGGCTCCAAATTCTCACAGAACGGGTTTCTCAAGCAAATTAAGAAACTGGGAGAAAACGGCGAAAACAGTAGCCCTCGGCATTGTGAGCCCTCGGCACCAGGGTGCCATCGGGTGGAAGAGCCCTCGGCTGCTGCTCTATAGCCGAAGGCATCTCACTCGACAAGATATCCGCCTCACATGCGTACAGATCACCGTACCCCGCACAGACGTCCCATCCAACAGCCGCATTAAATGCGGCCACATGCGGCTGCCAGCGCCAACCAGTTGAGGTGACCCTCGGCCAATAAGCGCTTGACACGTGTCCCTGCCCGGCATTTATTGCTACTATAAATAGCACCCCATTTCCCCATTTGTAACCACGCTGAAAACGGCATTCATACAGAATACACTCTCTCTCTACTTTTACTTACTTGCTCTGACTTCTCTCTAAGTTATTCCTCGTAATAACCCTTCGGATATATACCCCCGGGTAGACTATCCATCATTTGGTGCTCTCGTTGAGAGGTTGAACAATCGAGTAAGAAACCCTCCCCCTCGACCAAACACAAAACACTAGCCCTCTATCAAAATGGTGAGGACAACACGTGCCAACTCAAAGAACGTAGAAGACAAGAACCTGCCCCTCGGCGACGTCAACGCCCCCGAAGCCTCTCACAGGGCTCCCGAGGGCGGTGTCATCGCTGGGCTGGAACAGGCGGCTGTCGACCTACGCCTTCAGATCAAACAAAATGCCCCCGATGCCCGCCTCGGCATCGAGGCCAAGAAGAAAAACCGGAGCGATGACCAAGTCAGCCCTCCGGTACTCACCATCGACGTGCAATCGGCGCTCTCCGCCTTCATCCAGACGCTCACCCAGAACCCGGGTGCCTTCGGCACCCTGGCTCCAGCTCACCCTCAGATCGGGGAAAATATCATACTTCCCCCTCTGCCACACCCCTTCGGAAATCCCACCCCTCGGGTGAGAAACGACGAAGGGGTGGTGGCCCAAGATACGTCCTCCCAGGAAGTTCAGTCCCGGGACCGCCATAATGACAACAGGGAAAGGCCCCGTACTTCCGCCCTCAACCGGCTCGGAGGAGGGCCAGACCGCCGAGGGGTCCAAGACCGCCTCGGGGGGAAAGCACTCCAAAGGCCCCAGGAAAGCGGGGGATCTGTTTCGAGGGCAGAGAGGAGCGTCCCCCTCGGGACAAAGGCAAGGCACCCCTTCATGCCGATGATGCTCGGCACCAAATCAACCAGGCCCACTCGGCCCGGGTTCGTTCGCAGGGGGCGGAGACCCTCCCGAAGGATCCCCGGGACGAGATTATTGCGGCCCTCCAACACCGGCTTGACGAGATGGAGTCCAACAAAGCTCACGCCACCACCTCCACCCCTCATTCAGATCTCAAATTCGAGGCCATGATGGCCAAAATGGAGGAGTTACAGAAGAAGGTGGCCGAGGGCTCCGGGAAACCCGTCATCCAGCTCCGGACTCGGACGCCATTTACTCCAAGGGTATTGGCGGCCCGGATCCCGGAAAAATACCGAGGGCAACATATACAGCCCTACAACGGAAAAACTGACCCCCAGGAACATTACAGCAAGTACTAGAACAACATGATGATGGTGGGGGCGTCGAATGAATATTTGTGTCGTTGGTTCCTCTCCACCTTAGAGGGGCCGGTATACGAATGGTTCAACAGGCTGCCCCAGGGCTGTATTGATTCGTGGCAAGAACTCGCCCAGCGATTCTTGACACAGTTTGCCGGGAGGCGTCGCACAAGGAAGCACTTCTCCCACCTCCTAACAATACGCCAGAAGAGGGATGAGACCCTTCGGGACTTCCTAGAGCGCTGGAGGACGGAGGCCGACAAGGTCGAAGGTGCTGATGACGGGACCCTCCTCGCCCTCCTACAAACCGTCCTCTGCACCGGCAACTTTTCAAGGAGCCTCATCATTGAACCCCCCCGCGACTACATAAGGGCCTTGCAGCGGGGGGACCGATATGCTGAGGCCGAGGAGGTGGAGAAGTATCACCAGCATCCGGACCAGCAGCCCCCGAGGGCTGACAACAAGCTTAACTGAGGGCCGGGGGCTCCTCCAAATCACCCCAAGGCTTCGGGACCCTCTGATGATCGCCCTCGGCAAGGCCAAGCCAAGCCCGGGGGAGGTTATAAGAGCAACCCTAAGACTTGGGCCCAGCCCATTCTCCTGGACCGCCCTCGGACACCATTGACGCACCCCGTCAGCATCATCCTCGATTTTGCCGAGGAGAGGGGCCTCGTTGAGCGCGACTCTCGCGCACCCCCGGAGGTACACGTTATCAACCCTCAGTTCCCCTACTGTCGCTTCCATCGGCATCAGGGGCACAGGACCGATGACTGCCATCAGCTGAAGACGGCCATCGAGAGATTAATACAGGCGGGGCACCTGTCCCAGTTTGTCCAGAGCCCTCGGCAGGAGGGACCTTCTCATCAGGGACCTCCCCGAGGGCACCATACGAAGGTAAATGCCTGGGTAAATCCGAACACCATCCCCCTCGGCAAGAAGAGGGAGATCGGAAACTTGGAAGAAGAGGAGGAGGAGTACCCCCACTACCAGGAGAAGAAACGCCACATCCTCATGATCACCGGTGGCAATACAGGGGGCGATTCCACCAGCCAACGAAATAAGTGGGCTCAATCGCTTTACGTGGGGGAAGTCACTCATATGCCCCCGGTAAAGCGACTGAGGGAGGAACCCATCACCTTTACCAACGCAGATCTCCCTCCTACTTCTTCTCCTCACAGGGATGCCTTGGTGATTCGGACGGAGATAAACGACACCATCATTCACCGAACTTACGTTGACACGGGCACCTCCGTCAATGTAATGTACCTCAGCACCTTCAGAGAGCTGCATCTGGAGAGGGGGTCCCTTCGGCCCATTAAGACCCCTCTTGCCGGCTTCACCGGCGACACTATTGATTCCGAGGGGGTAATAACCCTCCCGGTGATCTTCGGCGACGGGCTCCATAGAGCCCAGCTCGAGGTGGAGTTCGTCGTCGTCAACATTGACTGCGCCCACAACATCATCCTCGGCCGGCCAGCCCTCGAGGACCTCGAAGCCATCATCTCCATGAGGCATCTCTGCCTCAAGTTTCCTGCCGAGGGGGCATTGGCTACTCCCGGGGGAACCAGAAAATTGCCCGCGCCTGCTATCTTCAGGTCACTAAGAAGGTAAGCAAAACGGAATTCCGTGTTGACACCATCATCGGAACCGTCGACCAAGAGGAAAGAAGGCCGAGGGCTGAACCGGCCGAGGACGTAGAAGACTTTGCGCTCGATCCGGCCCAGCCGGAGAGAGTCGTGAAGATTGGAGCCCAGCTCCCTGAAGATTTGAAGACCGGTATCACCGACGCCCTCCGCGCCTACTCCACTGTCTTTGCATGGGGGCCGGAGGACATGCCGGGAATTAGCCGAAGGGTCATCACCCATCGCCTCTCGGTGGACCCCTCGGCAAAAGCGGTGCAACAACGAAGAAGACCCCTCTCCGCCGAGAGGAGGGAATTTGTGAAGAAGGAGGTCGCCATGCTCCTCTCTATTAAGCACATCAAGGAGGTGAAATATCCCTCATGGCTGGCGAATGTAGTCCTCGCACAGAAGCCCCCTACCTTCCGCATGTGCGTGGACTACACTGATCTCAACAAAGCATGCCCTATGGATCCATTCCCTCTACCAAACATTGATCAATTGGTGGATGAGACCGCAGGGTGTGAGATCATGTCCTTCCTCGATGCCTTCCGAGGGTATCACCAAATTTTTATGCACGAGGAAGACGCCGAAAAAACTGCCTTCATGACTCCCGAGGGCATCTTCTGCTACCTGGTGATGGCCTTCGGCCTAAAGAACTCGGGGGCCACTTACACCCGGATGGTGGCCCGGGTCTTTCAAGCCGTCCTAGGGCGCACCATGGAGGCCTATGTTGAAGACATGATCGTCAAGAGCAAACAATCTTCCAGCCATGCTGACGACCTCCGGGAAATCTTCGCCATCATGCAAAAATTCAACCTTCGGCTAAACCCGAAGAAGTGCACCTTCGGCGTCCAAGGGGGCAAATTCTTGGGCTACATGGTGAGCCGAAGGGGTATTGAGGCCAATCCCGAGAAGATCCAGGCCATCATCAACATGGAGCCCCCACGCAATGTGAAGGAAGTCCAACGGTTGACGGGCCGCCTGGCAGCCCTCAACCGCTTTCTATCTAAATCGGCGGAGAAGTCTCTACCCTTCTTCCAGATCATGAGGAAGACGGCTGGCTTTCTATGGACTCCAGAATGCCAGGGGGCTTTCGACGAGCTCAAACGATATCTATCTTCACCTCCTGTGCTCTCCAAACCCAAGGTAGGGGAGACCCTTTACCTCTACCTTGGGGTTAGCCCGGCGGCCATCAGCTCTGTGCTCATCCGGGAGGAAGACGTCATCCAACATGCCATCTTCTACGTTAGCAAGACCCTAAGGGAGGCCGAGCTCAGGTACTCCCCTGTGGAAAAAACGGTGTTAGCCATTGTTTGGACTGTCAAAAAGTTGGGCCACTACTTTCAGGCTCACCCGGTTCAGGTCCTCACTCATCAACCCCTCGGCGCCCTCATGAGGAGCCCCACAAGCTCCTCCCGCATGGTGAAATGGGCTATCTTCTTGAGCCAGTACAACATTGACATCCGCCCAAGGCCTTCCATCAAGGGCCAAGCCCTGGCGGACTTTGTGACGGAGTGTACCGCAAGGGCAGCCACGGACGGGGAGCCCTCGGCTACCTCGGACGACTGTTGGACCCTCTACACTGACGGCTCCTCCGCGACCAAAGCATGCGGGGGAGGGGTAGTCCTCATTACTCCCGAGGGCTTCAGGGCCTACTATGCAATCCGCTTCTCCTTCAAGGTCTCCAACAATGAGGCCGAATACGAGGCCCTCCTATGTGGCCTTCGGCTGGCTGCCAACATGAGGGCTCGGCAGATCCACATCAAATGCGACTCCAAGTTGGTCGTTGGCCAAATCTCCGAAGAATATGAGGCCAAGGAGGGGAGAATGAAACAGTACAAGGAAGCGGCCAAGGAGTTGCTTAAGGTATTTGAGGCACACTCTCTCACTCAAATACCGAGGGCTCAGAACTCCGAGGCCGACATATTATCTAAGCTCTCGGCCGACTCCCCCGAGCACATCTCCAAAATTGCCAAAATCGAGGAACTCAGCCTCTCAAGCATCCATGCAAGCCCCGTTATGAACATACAACGACGTCAGGAGGATTGGATCTCAGATATCACCGCCTTCATCTCCACAGGGCAGCTACCCGAGAATGAGGCCCGCGCTAAACTGGCAAAGCTGAGGGCTCCTAGCTACACCATCGAAGATGGAAGGCTCTACAAACGATCTTACAATGGCACGCTACTTTGGTGCCTTCATCCAGATGAAGCCGAGGTCGCAATGGAGGAAGTGCACAGTGGCACTTGCTCAGCTCACCAAGGACCCTTCTCCATGTCCCGAATTCTCATTCTCCAGGGCTACTCCTGGCCAACCATGGCCAGGGATTGTGCTGACCTTGCCCGGAGGTGCACCGCATGTCAACATTTCCAGAAGGCTCCCGGCAGGCCAGCGGTCAACTATGCCCCCATCAGCACCTCTGTCCCCTTTTCTCGATGGGGAATAGACCTTGTGGGCCCTCTGCCGAGGGGCACCTCCAACAACAGATACATCATCGTGGCCGTCGACTACTTTACCAAGTGGGTGGAAGCTGAACCCCTCGCCAGCATCACGGAGGCGAAGTGCCGTCACTTCGTCCTCAAGAACATCCTCACAAGGTTTGGCGTCCCCCAGCAGATCATCTCCGACAATGGGACACAATTTGAGGCAGCCCCCTTTTGTGCCCTTCTGGAGGCATGGGGCATCAAACACACCTTCTCCTCCGTTGCCTACCCTCAAGGCAACAGGCAAGTAGAGAATGCCAACCGGACCTTGCTCGAGGGCCTCAAAAAGAAGCTAGAGGCCGAGGGCGGTGGCTGGGTGGAAGAACTCCACAACATCCTTTGGGCCTATCGCACCACCCCTCGGCGAGCAACAGGTGAAACACCCTTCTCCCTCTGCTACGGTTTTGAAGCCAAGACTCCTACGGAAGTCACCCTTCCCACCCGAAGGGTAATCCAATATGACCCCGAGGTCAACGACAGCAACATGGCCCTCGACCTCCACCTCATTTCAGAACGCCAGGAGCAGGCCTTCATCCGGGCAGAAAACTACCGAAGGCAAGTTAAAAGCTACATCGACGCCAAAGTTCGCACCCGAGAATTTCAAGTGGGGGACTATGTCCTCCGGAGGAGGGAAGCCAGCCAACCAACCGAGGGAGGAAAAATGGCACCAAAATTCGAAGGCCCCTACATCATAGCAGCCATCATCAAACCCGGGACCTACAAGCTCAAACGCCCCAATGGGAAAGAAGTCCCTAGGCACTGGAATGTACACCATTTAGTTAAATTTTATCAATAATGTAAGAGCGGCCAAGCCCTCATAACTAGTGAATATACTATCCTATGGCCCAAGGCCTCCAATTTCGAAGAATGAAGATACATTCAAGACATCAAGCCCTCATACTGACTACAGGCCCCAGGCCTCACCACGAGAAGAACCCCCTCCGGCACCAAGTGCCGAGGGCGGACACCATCAACACCTACAACAAACAGTGAAAACGCCACGTGTTTTCAGTCAAGACCCCTCGGCACCCAGTGCCGAGGGAGGGAACTCCTATCACCAACAACAAGGAACGCCATGTGTTTCATTTCCCTTCGGCACCCAGTGCCGAGGGTACATTCCCACCTTCAACATCAAAAAAGAAAAGATGAGAACACCAAGTGTTCCTACAGAAGACCCTTCGGCACCCAGTGCCGAGGGTACATCTCCATCATCAAAATGTTTCAAAGAAGACTCCTCGGTACCCAGTGCCAGGGATATGCTCTCCTATCAACTTCCAAACATCTGTTGGGAAACACCAAGTGTTTCATTTGGAGACCCTTCAGTACCAAGTACCGAGGGTAGACACCTCCATCAACTACGACAAAAGAGAACACCAAGTGTTCCTACAAAAGACCCCTCGGTACCAAGTACCGGGGGCTACACATCGAAACTAACACCAAGTGTTGTTTCTAAAAAGCCGTACCCCACGAGGACGCATATACCGAAGGCGCCACCATCGGTGCCGGCGGCACGTAGTGCCCCCGGCCATTTGCAACTAGTGTGCAAATGAAAACCCTTCCTTGAAACGCTTTCCGCGTCACTACCCCCAGGGTATGACAGGCATGAGAAATGCCCAGGATTCGACTTTCAAAAACGGAACGCTATCCGCGTCACTACCCCCAGGGTATGACAGGCATGAGAAATGCCCAGGATTCGACTTCCAACCCGAAACGCTCCCCGCGCCACCACCCCAAGGGTGTGGCAGGCCACGGACTATGTCTAGCGCCGAGGGGACGACTTTCAAAAATGAGGCGCTTTCCGCGCCATCCCCCAAGGGGAGGCAGGTTACGGACCACCATATCTTGTGCCCAGGAAACGTCCCTCGATCCCCTCGGAACTCGGAAGGTTAACTCGAGGGAGGAGAGCCATTAGTGTATTCTGATGGTCTCCTAATAGGCCCAGCCTTACCAAGAAACCAAGTTTCTTGATGCCTTCCCTTCACCACCAACCAAAAAAAAGGGGGTGAAGGGGAGTAGACTCAGCGAGAAATCAAAGAGTACACTCCAACAGATCACAACAAGCCGAGGGCTCCCCACGGGAACACCTCCGGTAACAGAAGGCACCTATCACCCGAAGGCTACACAGGGAAGCAGCACTTGAAAAAATTCTAAGTCCTAAAGATTGGGCCCCCGACCCAATCAATATTACAGCCAAAGGAATATGGTGGCCGAAGGCCATGCAGTACAACAACACTTAAAAAAAAGTATTATGTCCTAAATGAGTAGCCCCCGGGCATCTCGCAAAGTGATGTGGAGTCAGAGGGCACCTATCACCCGAAGGCTCCCAAGGGAAAATCTACACTCAGAAGATTTTCTAAGTCCTACATATTCCCCCCCCCCCCCCCCCCCGGTCAACCACTCATACATCAAGGAGGGATGCCATCTCCCGAAGGCTCCCAAAGGAGATTTTGCACTTAGAATATTTTCTAAGTCCTACATATTCCCCCCCCCCCCCCGGTCAACCACTCATACATCAAGGAGGGATGCCATCTCCCGAAGGCTCCCAAAGGAGATTTTGCACTTAGAATATTTTCTAAGTCCTACATGCTTTTCCCCGGTCAACTACTCATACATCAAGGAGGGATGCCATCTCCCGAAGGCTCCCAAGGGAGATTTTACACTTAGAATATTTTCTAAGTCCTGCATGTTTTTCCCACCGGTCAGCTACTCATACATCATGGAGGGATGCCACCTCCCGAAGGCTCCCAAGGGAAACTCTACACTTAGAAGATTTTCTAAGTCCTACATATTTCACCCTCATCTCAAGGAACCTAATTGCCGAAGGCTACCCATCAATCGAGGGCTACAGTACACAAGGAATCAACGCTCAAAAAAATTTTCTAAGTCCTAAAGAATTGGCCCCCGGCCTATTCAATATTTCAGTTGGGGCCCCACAGTAGTCGAAGGCTACATGACATACTACACTTGCAAAAAATCTCTAAGTCCTGTGCATTGGGCCCTCGGTCCAACATTCACACATCAGGAAGGGATGCCATGTCCCGAAGGCTCTCAAGGGGAAATCTACACTTAGAAATTTTTCTAAGTCCTAGGATTTGGGTTACTACAAACGGCCGAAGGCCTCATGCTGTGCTACACTTAGAAAAAATTTTCTAAGTCCTAATTGCTGCTGAACCCTCGGTTGCATATCCATCAGAGGGCGCCCAGCTACCGAAGGCTTCAGGGGGCAAGCCACAGTCAGAAAACATTCTAAGTCCTAAAACATACATTCAAGAAGTAGAAGGCATACATTCAAAACATAAGGCGCACTCAAATGTAAAGAGCCCGGAGGCAGCATGCATTCATCAAAAAACAAAGTAAGTGTGAAATTTACAAACAGGCCGAAGCCGAAGGATCAATGATGTTCAAGGATTTCTAAGTACAAAGTCACTCTACAACTACAACAGCATCATTCACCGGGGTGCCCTCTGCAGCCGGCCTCGATGATGCCTCCGCTCCGGCCTCGACAGCGTCATCCTCGGCCTCATTCTTCAACTCCGTATCCTCAAGGTCGGGCCTCTGAACACCTTCCGGGAGCGACTCACGGACATCAGGCTGCAGGGGAGGAAGGCCATAAGCCGAGGGGGAGAAATCCTTCTGCTCAATGCCCAAATGCCGAGCCATCCTCCGGTAAATGAGGGCCTGGGTGAAGAATTCGCCGGCCTCATAATATTCTCTGCCCTTCCGGGCCATCCATTCCCACCCGGGGCCCTCGGCCCATTCCTCGACGTATGCCTCCACGACCGAGGACAGCCACACCTTGCGTCCCTCGGCCCTCCAGCCCTCGGCGACGAAGGCATCAACGGCTTCCTCCCGAGCCTTGGCGACGGCTAGCGCCTTGGAGTCCTCGGCCTCTTTGGCAGCTCTCCTGGCCTCCTCAGCAGCGGCCTCAGCATCGGCCTTGCCCTTCTCTGCGGCTTCCAATCTCAGCTCCATTTGCCGAAGCTCCTCTTCCAGCCTGGCCCCCAGCTTCACCGCCTCCTTATTTTTGAGGATGCATTCCTTCATCTTGGCGTCCTGCTCTGCTTTATGGAGGCGCCATTCTTGAAGCCTCCGCGCATGTTCACCGAGGGCTAGACAAGCCTGCAGACCAACAACCAAAATGGTTAAAGGCAATTGCACAATATAATCAAAGGAGAAAAGGAAGAAAGCTGAGTAAACACTTACAGAAAGGGAGGAGCGGAGAATGTGGTCCTCGAGGGCCGCATCGTTATATGCCCCGAGGGAAGCCCTATCAGTCTCAGGGGTTATGCCCCTCAAGATGGCCCCCGGGTCGACAGCGCCGCTGGCCAGGGATGTTCCCCTCGGGAACGAAACTTGGAGGACCTCAGGCAGCAACTCCTCTGCCCCCGCCGGCGTTTTGCCCGACGGCTTCTCCACATGCACCCCGGAGGCGGGGTGCTCATCAGCAATAATGACCGGGGGCTCCTTCTTGGCGACATCCCCCTTCTTCTGCTTTTTGGTAGCCGGGGGGGGGGGGGACCCCTTGGTCGCCGACTTCCTCTTGCCGGCAGCAGCATCGCCCTCGGCTTTCTTAAAGAGGGCAGTGGCGGGCTTCTGGCTGCCCTGTCCCGACCCCTTCGGGTCCTGCTTCTTCAGGCGAGCGAGGCCCTTCACGTTCACCATGGAGACGGGGATACCTGCAAAAAGGAGACGAAGGGTTAGTCCGACGGGTCTAAGCGAAGGGACAATGAAATCCAAGCAAAAATAAAACTAGGTACAGAATTCTAAAGCCCTCGGCTCCTACCTCCGGCTCCTCCGAAGGCCTTGTTGAAGGGAGGGTACTTCTCATCGGTCTCCCCTATGAAGCGGTACCTCCGGAACCCGAGGGTGTATAAATCCTCCTCGAGGGTGCAGTCTTTGATCGCCACGTTCTTATTTTTCCCCTCCGGGAACTTGGCCAGCTTTAGGCCGTCTTTCTCGAGAGCAGCACTCCTGATTTTTTCGTGCCTTCGGAATCGATCACGCAGCTCCCTCGGGAATGGGCTATCACCCAACTTTACGTAGCACCAACGTTCCCTCCATCCTTTGTTGGAAGAAGGAGCATCGGAGAATAGCTTGAAGCGGGCAATCTGCTGCAGGTTTGCGTACCCCTCGCCGTTTTCGTGCCCCCCCCCCCCCCCCGGCACAAATTAAAGCTCTGGAAGAATAGATCCAGGCTGGGCTTCACCCCTCGGGACTTACAGAGCTGGAGGAACCCCGCAATGTAGGACTGGCTGTTGGGCGTGAGTTGGCAGGGGACCAAACCAACAAACCTCAAATACTCCCGGAGGAACGGGTGCAGAGGGAACCTAAGTCCCATGGAAACCGAGAGGACGTGAACAGCGATACACCCCTCGGGCACCCTGGACAACACGTCGTCGGGACCTGGCTCCACCACTTCGGCCGAGGGCCCCACGTGCAGCTGAGTCACGTACAGATCTGCCCTATCAGCCTTCGACCTGATCTGGAGGGCCTCAGTGTTCAGCCAACTGTACCCCTCGGGCATGTCCACGGGCTTTCCTTGATCGACGGCCCTCTCCTTCTTCTTGGTAGCGGCCTTCTTCTTCTTCAAACCGGAAACCGCCCTCAGAGGTATCGGATCCAGCGGCCTCGAGCTACTGGCTTCCCCAGAACCCCGAGGGGGGAGAACAGCTATCGTAACCTTCGAGCTCTCATTCTGCGCCTCATCCTCCGCTGTTTGCCATGTGAGGGCTAAGTCTTCATCCTCGCACTCCTGCTCGAAGCCCTCGGCTTCGACCTCCGCAATGAGTTCCTTCTGGACCTCCCGGGCCAGGGCCGCATCACCACCATCCGAGGGCTGACCACTGCTTGACTCCACATCGGAGATGCCTTCGTCCTCCATCGAGGGCGTCCTCGAGATA
This sequence comes from Cuscuta europaea, assembly GCA_945859875.1. Lineage (NCBI taxonomy): Eukaryota > Viridiplantae > Streptophyta > Magnoliopsida > Solanales > Convolvulaceae > Cuscuta > Cuscuta europaea. Next base: position 148,493 of record CAMAPE010000065.1, on the reverse strand, counting down.
TCTTGAGAATCACTCTGGGACGACATTCGCACTCTAGTTCGAGGGCTCGTAGACGGTAGTGTTTCCTAACTTTTCTATCTCCTAACCTAAGGGCACAGTACCGCTATACTAGAAGGAGAAAGGCAGGGAGCACTGACCTCGAAAGCTGCGTTAGGACCGAAGGCTGGAGTTTCTCTCACTAGATTTTTTGGCAGAGCTTCGCTAAGACAACTGAGTTCGCACAGCGGGAATGGCTCTGGCCTTGGGGTATTTATAGGCGCTGGAATCCGGGCTTGGGCCCGGAAACCGGGCCTCCAGACGGACCGTCATCATTACACACCGTCGTTTCACCCAGTCGGTGACGCCGCCCACGAACAGCCAGCCATCACACGCCACGTGTGCCACCCCCCCAACGGCTATATCCTGTCGTTACATATTCCAACGGCTATATTTCCAACGGCTATATTCCGGAAGCCCCCGGGTTTTCTACTTCACTCCACTTCATCAAGGGTAGCCCCCGGGTACACTCACTCAGAAGTGTGCCCAGGTTGTGCCCCAGACAGCACATAACAGACGCCTTCGGGATCACTCCTTCAGAAACCCAGGGCTTCATATCAGGGCACCCCTCGGGGATTCCCCCTCAGCACTGCAAAACCGGGTATCCCCCGGGGAAGTTGCCTCATTGACGGATGACCCATGGCACACGGGTAATGGGAGCCCTCGGGTATCTTCATCACCAACTAATCAACAAACAGTGGACCCCCCGGTAACAACTTCACTGCTGCCCTCATCTGGCAGGCCCTCGATCCCTGGATTGAGGGGCTCCCCTTCGGCGCCACCAGGACATCAACAGCAAGCCTTCGGCTAATCAACACAGGAGCCCTCAGAAGAGAGAGCCTTCGGCATTCCCGCCATTCTCCATTTTTTACCAAGGTTTGACATTTTCGATTCATCATTGGGGGAATTCGGTGCACTCTTTTTCCCTCATTAGGATTTTTTTCCCAAAGGGTTTTTCCTAATGAGGTTTTTAACGAGGCATCCCCCCAAAATGAAACGAAAAGCGTCAGCCTTCGGCCCACAACAGCAACATAACTACTTTACTCATTTTCACCACTTTACAAGTGCCTCAAGGAGTGGGGGACTGGAGGACCCCCTCGGGAAAATCATTAAATCACAAAATCTGTGAAATTCCAACAAACAACAAAGCAAGCCCTCAAGTCCCGACATGTGGGTAACTGAGGGACTGCCTTCGGCAGGGACATAAAAGCAACAACTCCTCACCAACTTCAGAAATCACGATGGGACAACATCAAAGGGGAAAGCACAAGTTACTCCTTTTCCCTCAAGTACCTTTCGGCAAAAGGAGTGAGGGACTCCTGATGGAGTATATGGCCCGGGAACCCCCGGCCCACAGACTCCTACTACTCCAGCGAAGGCCCAACAGACCCAGAAGGCCCAACAGGCCCAAATCACAGTGCCCAGAGTACCAGGCAGTCCGCACTACGCGCCAGGGGTGCCTTCGCCCCCCTGGCCGAAGGCTCCAAATTCTCACAGAACGGGTTTCTCAAGCAAATTAAGAAACTGGGAGAAAACGGTGAAAACAGTAGCCCTCGGCATTGTGAGCCCTCGGCACCAGGGTGCCATCGGGTGGAAGAGCCCTCGGCTGCTGCTCTATAGCCGAAGGCATCTCACTCGACAAGATATCCGCCTCACATGCGTACAGATCACCGTACCCCGCACAGACGTCCCATCCAACAGCCGCATTAAATGCGGCCACATGCGGCTGCCAGCGCCAACTAGTTGAGGTGACCCCTCGGCCAATAAGCGCTTGACACGTGTCCCTGCCCGGCATTTATTGCTACTATAAATAGCACCCCATTTCCCCATTTGTAACCACGCTGAAAACGGCATTCATACTGAATACACTCTCTCTCTACTTTTACTTACTTGCTCTGACTTCTCTCTAAGTTATTCCCCGTAATAACCCTTCGAATATATACCCCCGGGTAGACTATCCATCAGAAGTGATCAGCTTTTTCTGAGATAAGTTGTTGGTCTTTTTGATTGGTTGCCAACCAAGTCTTTGATTTGATTGGTTATTTAGGAAGTTGAAATTGTAGGGAAGTTTGGATTTTGGTCTGGAGGAGGACTGAGTCCTTTTCTTTGACAGAGTTTGGGAGTGAGGTTGTTGGTGGTTAGAATTCTTTGTGTTTGGTAGATCTGTGGTGGGTTTTGTGATAGGAGAGTATTTGGAAGAGTCTTCAAATGTCTTGGATAAGGATGTGAATCCCAATCCTGTGTTCTTCCAGTTGTGATGGATTTCCTCACTAATAGGGGTAGTGAGGGAGCTCAACCTTTCTTTTAAACTGAAGTTTTCGAGTTCAAGAAAATCATTTCTCTTTATCACTTCACCCATTTGAGCTTGGGTTACTATTAGATTAACTTGAAGTCTACAGTTTTCGATCATTAAAAGAAGGTGATCCTTTTGAAAGTTTTAAAATTGAAGGAGTAGAGCTTCCATGTCAACACTGGAACAGCTAGAGTGAAATGAGCTGTTTGAAGAACTAGATAATACCTCATCATTATCATTGCTTGTAGTTCCGGCCATAGAGCAGTCATTGGAAAAGTTTTCAACATGGTGCATTCCATAGAGACAAATCAGAGTCTCTTCTTTATCTCCTGATGAACTGCTTTCATCACTTGAGCCTTTTTGATCATCAACTGATTGAATCATTGAGAGCTCATCCCAGACATCCTTGGTTCTCCAGTCATCATACGTGTTTTGGTTAGGCAAAGAATCTGTTGCCAACCGTTTGTCCATTTCAGAAAGTGTTTGGGGAGTTGAGTGGTTTGGATCTTTAGTTCGAATTAGTCAGAAACTGACTCTAGGAACACTCCACTCTGATACCACTTGATGGTCCCGGATAGGGTAAAAGTCTAGAGGGGGGGGGGGGGGGGTGAATAGACTTTTAAATCTTTTTGACCTTTACAAAGATTTCCCTCTAGAGGAGTTGATCTATAATCTTTTGAGAGATTAATAGATGCACAGCGGAAGTCTTTACCCTTTATATAATGGATGTTTTTACCACTTTCTGATTTTGGGAAGATTGGACTTAGATAGCTTAGCAGTTGGCTAGGTAGTAGGGAACCGCTGAGGCAACTGCTAGACAAATAAAAATGATGATGGAATATTGTTTAGGATGAAGAGGGCAGTGGAACAATATCCTTTAGTTGAAAGGAAGCTACAGCTGTATTTCAGCAGTGGTCTCAGCAGTTGGGTGGTACTGAGTGAACTGCTGAGTCACCTGCTGGTATTATAAACTGGGACTCGTAGCTTGGTTCAGACTGCCTTCTTACTAGAGATGTTATGAGACTGTGATGATACTTGAGATGTTCACGTGAAGTAAGTTTGTATGAGCAGATGGCTCAGCAGTTGGGTGGTCACCAGGGGACTGCCGAGGTCTCTGCTATACTTGAAGAGTGAATTCCTGGAATCTGATAGAGCGACTCTTCTAGTGATTACGTGACCTTGTATAGTGTGATGAGGGCTTCCTGATTGGATACTGAGCTTGAGAATTTAAGGTGTTTTTGCCTGAGCAGAGGTCTCAGCAGTTGAGTGAAACCAGGGAACTGCTGAGCCACCTGGTTCAGTAAGAGAAGCGATTTCTGGCAAAGTGTACCTTTAGACATTGATGTTGCGAAGCTCTTGTGAAAAGGTTATCTCAAGAAAAGGTGAGTAATTAAGCAGTAGGATAAGCAGTTGGGTCAGTTAAGACAACTGCTTAAAATGCTGCTGGCAAACTACAATTTCTTATACGAGAAATGTTGGGTGTGTGCTTTGTTGACTAAGGAAATCAACACACGATATATCCTGGTTCAGAGGTGGTGTAATCCTCCTACATCCAGTCCCATCCTATTTCAAATGAATTTCACTAATGTATTAAGCCTAATACACTTAGTGCCAATCTAGCCTTGACAACTCTGGCCTAGATTGAAGGTGTTTCACGAGGAGTACAACACCACTCCAAGCTACTCAATCCTTTAGGTTTTTCACAATTGATCTAGTGGGATCAAAAGGTACTCCTAACCTATCTAACTACACTCAGGTCGGGAACAACTGTCCTCCTGAAGTGTTTACAACAATTTCTGATTGTGGTTACAAGAAAGTTCTAACCTCCCAATAGGAACTAAACTTCTAGGATTTTGGCAATTAATACTTGATACTGAGAAGTTTAGTGAAGCAAGAGTCTAAGCAGAGAGTCGTGGATAGAATAGCACTTCTTGCTCAGTGAAATATCTCTCTACTTAGAATGCTCAGGTTTGGTTAGAAACTTTCGTCTCAGCCTCTATTTATAGGCATTTGGCTGATCAATCTTATCCGTTGGTTAGGATAGTTTGATCTCTACCGTTGAACTTCTGGCGAGTACGAGCAGTACTTTTGTCTCTTGTGCTGCAGTATTTATGGAGGATGTTTCTGTCTCCAATAATCGCCGGGCATCTGTTGAGGGTGTGCGTCCCACGCGTGTAGGTCCATGTACCTGTTTTAGCATTTAAGGCAGGTATAGTTTTGTCTTCCAATCATACACATTCAGTGTATGATTTTTCGGGCCTTTCTCTTATTATGACCAAGAAAATTTGTGTACAGATAAAATATTCCGGTAGGATCTTAAAATATCCTATTAAGGTAAATAAATATTACCTTATTGCATTTTTACTTTTCCGGTAATATTTTATTTGTATCAGCAATTTGTACATTTATGTGTCACTTTAGGATACAAATCAACTTCTAATGCCCACCATTTGTCTTTTCCTTTTTGTGACGAATTTAATTTGTGATAAAGTAAATATATACCGGTAGGATTTAAATATCATTTTTAAGGTAAGAATTACCTTATTGCATTTTGACTTTGCCGGTATAATTTACTTAACACAAATATTTTTCTTTTGACTTTTGGTCACTCTTGGTTGTGTATAGCCCATCCCTTATTTCGAACATAAATCAAGTATTTAACTGGTAGGATAACAAATCCTATTAAGGTAAAAATATTACCTTATTGCATTTTGTATTCCAGTTTTAATAAATAGTTTATTTGTTCGAAATGTTTGATGTAACAAATAAATTTAACTGGTTGGATTTATGAGAAATCCTTTTTAAGATAATAGAATATTACCTTATTGCTTTTTATGTTTTTCCAGTTATATCTATTTGTTAATTTGATAGTTCGGATAGGACACTTTTTGGATAACATTTCACTAGCATTTGGTTGGAGCAAAATACAACACTTTAATTTCCTAATGCTACAAAAGAAGGGGGGAAGGACATGTGAAGAGCCTTTGGCATCATCAAAAACTTTTCATCAAAATCTAGGGGACTAACAAAAGTTGTAACACCTTTGAAAAGAATTTGTGCTGCAAATCCAAAGAGTGGGTAGAATAGGACATGAGTACCTTTTGAATCATACTGATTCATTAGTGAAAAACCTAGAGGCTAGAGTAACTTGGAGTGGTGTGTACTCCTAGTGAAAACCTGATAGTTTACGCATGTGATCAAGGGTAAACTAGTCGCTAAGTGTATTGGTCAAATAGCTTAGTGGAAATCCATCTATAGGGTGGGACTGGATGTCGGAGGATTACACCACCTCCGAACCAGGATACATTTGTGCGTCATAACGTTCAAAGCCATTAACCATCAAACCAAAAGCCTCAGAAAATTTCCAGAAAACAGTTCCTACTCAAAAGTCAGTCTTTACCAAACTTCTGGTGTGTTTGTCCAAAAAGATAAAAACTTCCGCTGCCAATCCTAAATCTCTCAAAAGGTTCCCAGGATTATACTCATTCAGAGGGGAGTGAACACCTAATTCAAAAAGATTATGAAGGTGAATGCACAAAGAGCTGTAACTCAAGATGCAGATGAGTATATTCTAAAGCCCAAACTTGAGTGGATGAGTGAAGACATAAAAAGGAATAACTTGGAAAATATTGCCAAGGATATTCTTTTTAAAGCTGTGAGTGAATCCATATTTCCTCGAATAAGGAAGTGTGAAACAGCAAAAGATGCTTAGGTTGAACTTACCAAAATTGGTGCAGGCGATGAACAAGAAAAAGACAACAAACTGACTATAGCCCTCAAAAGGTTTGAGGATTTCAAGATGCTACCTCAGGAAACAATGTTGAATCTGGAATCAAGGTTTCTAAAACTCACTGCTGAAATTTCTGACTTGGGAAAGACCCTTACACAAAAAGAGATCTCTCTCAAGGTTCTAAGAGGACTCCCGAGCAAGTGGGACATGAAAGTAACTGCTATGAGAGATAGCAGAGACCTAAGCACCATGACAACATCAAAGCTATTCAACGATCTAAAGGCATATCAGTTCGAGATGAAGGAACTCAAGGAGGACAAAGAAGAACCTAGAACACTGGCTCTAGTAACAGAACCACATAAGTCAAAGAAAGCTGAAAATATTCAGAACAATCTTCTCTCTGAAGAACATTTTGCCATATTTGTAAGAAAATTCAAAAGGTTTATAAAAAAGGATGAACCAAGCTCCTCACGAAAGACTCACTATCCAACAAGAAAAGAAGGAAAAAACATGAGTAAGGATTCTATGCTTTGCTACAATTGTAGATAACCTGGACACTTCAAAAGTGAATGTCCATTCCCACTGGTTACAAAATACCAAGGACAGCCAACTTCAAAAATCAACCAGCAAAACTTCAAAAGCAGAAGGCAAGCTTTTGTAAGTGAAAAGAAGGAATGCCGGAATGAAGATGAAGAAAGCTCAGATGAGGACACAAGCTCTGACAGTTCAGAGGAAGCTCTATTCTGCCTAATGGCCCATAATCAAAAGCCAGCAACAACCTACAGCAAGGAAATCTCTCACAACTGCCTTATGGCCAAATCCGATGATGATGAGGTAATTTCCCACTCTTCCCATTTCTCAGACATTTCTGATTGCTCAAGCACAGATCTTGAATCTCTGCTTGTTGAATTTGAAAACATTCAAAGATCACAATTTATTTTAAGGTCTGAAAATGAAAAACTTCAAGAGAATGTAAAAGTAGCCCAAACTCAACTGGGTGAAGTTATAATACAAAATGATCTCTTGAAAATGGAAAATTTTCATCTTACAGAAAAACTAAACATTATGAGAAACCCTCCCACTGAAGAAGCCGGAAGAAACTGGAACTTGGCAGGATTAGGATACAAAATGCTGTTTAAACAAATGAATAATCATTCATCCAGCCATCCATTGAAAACAACAAAAGAAACCTATCAAAAAACCCTTTCTCCAAGAAATACCAAATACCAGCCAGTCTACAAAAGAGAAGCCAAACCCCATCAAAGAAATTACTCTCAACAACAACAAACCAGAAGAAAAGCTCACATGAAACAAAAACAAAATCCTCCCTCCACTCATCACAAAAGAAGCTTGAACAAATACACTGCCATACCCTACAAAACCAATAATAGCTATGGACCAATCTTTCTTGGTCTAGATGGTTCAAGATGGGGATGGATGCCTAAATTAACTCATAAGGAGCCCACCAATATGTGGGTTCCTAACGCTTGTTATTGATGAAAGCAGGAAGGTGTTGGGGCAGTAGCACAAGAAGCTTGGTACATTGACTCAGGCTGCTTCATGCACATGACAAGCACCAGAAGGGTGTTATCAAATTTCATACCAGGAGAAGGACCAAAAGTTACCTTTGGAAATGAAGAGAAAAGAGGAGAAACAAAAGGAACAGGAGAACTAAGGAAATATGGACTTGTGATCCAAAACATATCCTATGTCAAAGGCCTAAAATTCAATCTACTCAGCACAAGCCAATTATGTGATACTGGCTATACTGTGGAATTCTCAAAAGACACGTGTTCGATCAACAACATTCTCACTAAAGAAATCATACTCACGGGAAGGAGAAACAAAAGACATGTACATTTTAGATTGGAACACAGACAAACAAGGAGTCTGACTTATCTCAAAGGACAACTCAAGTCTATGATGGGAATGGCACAACAAGCTGAGTCATCTCAACTTTAAAACAATCAACAAGCTCTCAAGGAAGAAACTAGTGGAAGGATTACCAGAACTGGATTACAAAAAGGACCATCTCTACAGTGCTTGCCAAAAGGGAAAGCAAACAAAGATCTCATTCAAAACAAAAATGACAGCATCAACAACAAGGCCACTGAACCTTCTACACTTAGACTTGTTTGGCCCAGTTGAGCCAACAAACATAAGTGGGAAAAGGTACACTCTTGTGGTCGTTGATGACTACTCCAGATTCACATGGACCATCTTTATGAAGAAAAAGAATGAGACTGAAAGCAAGCTTCTTGAACTGTTAAAGCTGATTCAAAATGAGAAAAGTCTTCCCGTTCAAATAATAAGATCAGACAGAGGAACTGAATTTGTTAATCAGGTCATCACTCACTTCTGCAGCAGTTCTGGAATCCAGCACCAACTCTCAGCAGCTCGAACTCCCCAACAGAATGGGGTTGCTAAAAGAAGAAATAGAACCTTGAAGGAAGCAGGAAGGACCATGATTGAAGCTGCAAACTTACCAACAAGATACTGGGCAGAAGCCATTAATACTGCATGCTACACACAAAATAGAAGTCTAATACTATCTCTGTTCTTAAATAAATGCAACACTTTGACCTTTACACTATTCACATGTTCTACTTTGACTACGTTTTATTTATTAATGTAATAATATTATTTTATGAAAAAAAATATTGTTAAACTTGTCTCATTGTAAATTTTCATAATCTAATTTTTTTAATTTTTTTACTAATACAAAATCATTTATATTAATGGTCAAAGTTGTGTCTCGGCAAGTGTGAAATGTTGACCGTTGCATTTATTTAAGAACGGGGGAAGTACATAAGACTTATTCAAAGACTCCATACGAGTTATGGAAGGAAGAAAGCCTAATATCAAATATTTACACGTGTTTGGTAGCAAATGCTTCATACTAAACAATGGAAAGAAATATCTCAGACCTTTTGATGCAAAATCTGATGAAGGGATCTTTCTGGGATACTCTACAACATCAAGGGCTTTCAGAATTCTTAACAAAAGAAGTCTCATTGTAGAAGAATCAATTCATGTTGTTTTTGACAAAGAATCTCAAGAACAGAATGATGAAGGTAGCAACCAGCTGGCTTCACCAAGCATTGGCAATTCAGGACAAATCAATGAACCTTGTCCAACACTACCTCAAGGAAAAGATGAGGAAGAAGAAAAAGAAAAAGAAGAAGACGAAGAAGAAGAAAAACAACCACAAATGCATGATCTCAGGTGGCTAAGCAAACATCCCCAATCTCAAGTTATTGCAGACGTCAATCAAGGAGTACGAACGAGAGCTGCTATTCAAAGGGAATCAATGTTCACTTGTTTTATCTCTTAAGTAGAACCAAAAACAAATGAAGAAGCTCTAAAGGATTCAGACTGGATACTTGCCATGCAGGAGGAACTAATGCAGTTTGAAAGAAACAAAGTCTGGTATCTAGTTCCTAGACCCTAACATCAAAATGTAATTGGAACAAAATGGGTATTCAGGAACAAAATGGATGAAGAAGGAATGATCATAAGAAACAAGGCAAGACTGGTTGCAAAAGGATACTGCCAAGAAGAAGGAATCGACTTTGATGAAACATTTGCACCAGTAGCGAGACTGGAGGTCATCAGAATTTTTCTAGCATATGCATCCCACAAAAACTTCCTAGTATATCAAATGGATGTCAAGAGTGTGTTTCTCAATGGAATGCAAGAAGAAGAAATCTATGTAGAACAACCACCTGGTTTTGAAATTAAGAATGGAAAGGATGAAGTCTATTGTCTCAGAAAAGCCCTCTATGGACTCAAGCAGGCCCCTAGAGCATGGTATGAAACTCTATCCATCTTTCTCCTACAAAATGGATTCTTAAAAGGAAAGGTAGACCAAACCTTGTTCAAACTTCAAGATGGGCCAGACATTCTTCTTGTACAAATCTATGTTGATGATATAATCTTTGGATGCTCAAACCAAGTTCTCTGCAAAAAGTTCTCTGCTCTCATGTAATCAAAGTTTGAAATGAGCATGATGGGAGAGCTAAATTACTTCCTGGGATTACAAGTGAAGCAAACTGTGGAGGGAACACTGATCAATCAGGCTAAGTACACCAGAGACCTAATTCTCAGATTTGGGGTAGAAGGAAAAACGTCAGTAAGAATACCAACAAACACATCCCTAACAATGGGTTCCGATGAGGATGGCAAGAATGTTGATTCTACACTATATAGAGGTATAATTGGATCTCTGCTATACCTAACCGTAAGTAGACCAGATATCTCTTACTCGGTAGGAGTATGTGCAAGATATCAATCCCAACCCAAGAGAAGTCATCTTTTCACAGCAAAAAGAATTCTCAGATATCTAAAAGGAAACCCAAATTCTGGTCTGTGGTATCCCAGCAATGGAAACTTTGAGCTACTTGGATACTCAGATTCAGACTTCGCCGGGTGCAAAATAGATAGAAAGAGTACTTCAGGAACCTGTCAAATGCTAGGAGGAAGACTGGTATCATGGTTCAGCAAGAAACAGAACTCCATTGCCACCAGCACAGCTGAAGCTGATTACATTGCTACATGAAGTTGTTGTGCCCAAATCCTTTGGATGAAACAACAACTACTGGATTATGGAGTTGAGGAAAAGGAAATCAAGATTCTATGTGACAACACTACTGCAATTGCCATCACTCACAATCCTGTCATGCACTCCAGAACCAAGCATATTGATATCAGACATCACTTCATCAGAGAACATGTTGAAAAAAAGAATATAAAGCTTGAGTATATTCCCACTGAAAACCAACTTGCTGATATTTTTACCAAGGCTCTAAGTGAAAACAGATTCAACACGCTTAGACAAGAACTTGGTATGATTGATAGCCACAGTTCATGAGCAAACAGACAAGTTTACTGATTATAAGTGTCTTACTTCTCTTACGGAGCATCCTGTAATTGTACAGCGTCTTAAGAACGTAAGAGCACCATGTAATCAGTAACTTATTCAGACAAAAGCACAGTTTAGAGCTGATACTCAGGGGGAATCACATTAAGGGGGAACCAGTCAACACAAAAAGCTTCATCTACACCAAAAGAGCTACATAAAAAGGTATCCGTGATGATGCCAAAAAGGGGGAAGCAAGAAAGAAAAGCAACTCAGCAAGAAAGAAAGAAAATCGACTCAACAAGAGATCAATCTGCAAAAAGAAACATGAAACAAGGAACAAAGAAACATGAAACAAGGAACATTTACTTTCTTTGTTAGTTTTGACATCATCAAAAAGGGGGAAATTGTTAGGTCCCTCTAAGATTTTGATGATGCATATTTTATAGACAAAAACACTTGATCATAAACTCTGAAGAAGAAGTGTCAGTAACAAAGAAAAGAATCAGAGGTAGTCAGCGACAGAAACCAAGGTATTCTGATCCCAACAGAATAGATCGAAAAATTCTGATTGCAACAGAAAGGCTCGAGGTATTCTGTTAGGATCAGAGAACCTCAGTAACAGAGAACCTTAGGATCAGAAAACCTCAGTAACAGAGAACCTCAGGATCAGAGAACCTCAGTAACAGAGAACCTCAGGATCAAAGAACCTAAGTAACAGAGAACCTCAGGATCAGAGAACCTCAGCAACAGAGAACCTCAATACTGACATCAGAGTTAGACCAGAAAAGCTCGAAACAGCAACAGAAAAGCTAAAGGCATTCTGGACATCTTTAGAGTCACGAGACTATACACAAGTGGAACTGCAGAATATTTCAGAGACAACCCATACTCCTATACACAAGTGGAACTGCAGAATATTTCAGAGACAACCCATACTCCTATATGCAAGTTGACTGGAAGATGTTTTGCTTTATAGAGTCAACCCCTACGATCACATAGAACTAGAAGCATGGACTCAAACAAGAAAACAAAACTAGCAACACAGGCTACTCCAAACAAAACAAAAGGAGGACATACTAAAGATCAAGTGGATGCTTCAACGATCAAGATTGAATCTCCTCAGCCAACGGGAGTTATTCAACAAACTCAAAGTCTATAAATAATCAAGGAATGTGACGAAGAAGATTCAGCGAGCTTAAGTGCAAACTAAGAAATCACACTCAGAATATCCTGCAAAAGATAAAGTGCTAATCCATCACTTTACTCTTGGCTCGTTCACATTTCATCAAGCTTTTAGACTAGTTCACAATGAAATATTCATACTAGAGCTTAGAATAGTTGGTGGAAAAGTTGTAACACCTTTGGAAAGAATTTGTGCTGCAAATCCAAAGAGTGGGTAGAATATGACATGAGTAACTTTTGAATCAGACTGATTCATTAGTGAAAAACCTAGAGGCTAGAGTAACTTGGAGTGGTGTGTACTCCTAGTGAAAACCTGATAGTTTACGCCAGTGATCAAGGGTAAACTAGTCACTAAGTGTATTGATCAAATAGCTCAGTGGAAATCCATCTATATGGTGAGACTGGATGTAGGATGAATACACCACCTCTGAACCAGAATACATCTATGCGTCATAACGTTTAAAGCCACTAACCATCAAACAAAAAGTCTCAGAAAATTTCCAGAAAACAGTTCCTACTCAAAAGTCAGTCTTTACCAAACTTCCGGTGTGTTTGTCCAAAAAGATAAAAACTTCTGCTGCCAATCTTAAATCTCTCAAAAGGTTCCCAGGATTATGCTCATTCAGAGGGGAGTGAACACCTAATTCAAAAAAATTTAAAAGTCTATTCACCCCCCCTCTAGACTTTTATCAAGGACCATCACAATCTGATCACGAGGATATTGAGGATCAAGCCATGGAAACAACTCTAACATCAACTCCTGTGCACACCACCACCACTCAATCAACATATGTTCCTTATGAAGACCCGGATCACCCCATCATAAATTCAATCCCTCTTACACATGAGCAGAAATGGACAAAATCACATCCTCGTGAGCAAATAATCGGTGATCCGAGTCACGATGTGTGCACAAGATCTGCAACAGTAAATGAATGCCTCTTTGCTTGTTTCTTAAGTCAATCTGAACCTACAAAGGTCAATGAAGCACTGGCTGATCCTGATTGGGTGATTGTGATGCAAGATGAACTCAATCAGTTTGAACGGTTGAATGTATGGACACTCGTGTCCCGACCTCAAAAGAAAACAATCATAGGCACAAAGTGGGTGTTCAAGAATAAGCTGAATGAAGAGGGCATCATTGTGAGAAATAAGGCTAGGTTGGTTGCCAAGGGTTACAACCAACAGGAGGGCATAGACTACGATGAGACATTTACACCCGTAGCCAGGATTGCAGCTATCCGCCTCTTTCTTGCTTACGCAGCGCATAAGAACTTCACGGTCTTTCAGATGGACGTGAAGACAACTTTTCAAAATGGAGTTTTACAAGAAGAAGTCTAAGTCAATCAGCCTGAAGGATTTGTAGATCCAAGATACCCGGATCATGTATACAAGCTGAACAAGGCGCTCTATGGATTGAAGCAAGCACCGAGAGCATGGTATGATGCCTTGACAAAATTTCTGGTTGATTCGGGCTTCTCGAAGGGCAAGATAGATATGACACTCTTCATCAAGAAACATAAGACTGATTTCATTCTGATTCAGATCTATGTCGATGACATTATCTTTGCCTCTTCAAATCCGCGCTTGTGCAAGAAGTTTGAAGAGCTGATGAAGACAAAATTTGAAATGAGCTTGATGGGCGTGCTGAATTTCTTCCTAGGCCTGCAAGTACGACAGCTACCAGACGACATCTTCATCAATTAGTCAAAATATATTCTAGATATGCTGAAAAGGTTAGACATAGACTGCAAATCATCCATGAAGACCCTTATGTCCCCCAACAATAAACTGGACTCCGACCCTACAAGGAAACCAGTTGATGCTACAACCTATAGGGCTATCATTGGATCATTTATGTATCTCACGTTCAGCGGGCCTGACATTATGTTCTCAACATGCATGCGTGCTCGATTTCAAGCTAATCCGAAGAAATCCCATCTGACTACTGTGAAAAGGATTTTGCGATATTTGAAAGGCACAGTGAACGTAGGCATTTGGTATCCCAAGCATTCAGGTTTTGACCTTGTTGGGTACTCGGACGCTGACTTTGCTGGTTGCCTAATGGACCAGAAGAGTACATCGGGAAGCGCTCAATTTCTGGGAGAGAAGCTAATATGTTGGTCCTCCAAGAAGCAAAACTATGTGTCAACATATACAGCTGAGACAGAATACGTTGTAGCTGCTAGTTTTTGTTCACAAATCCTATGGATGAGGACTCAACTGAGAGACTACGAATTCACATTCAACCATATCCCGATCTACAGTGACTCTCAGAGCGCAATAGCCCTAACCAGCAACCCCGTTCATCACTCCTCCACCAAACACATCGATCTGCGATATCACTTCATCAAGGACCACGTGGAGAAAGGAGACATTGATATGTAGTTTGTAAGCACCAAGCTTCAACTGGCTGATCTGTTTACTAAGGCTCTGGATGAAAAACGTTTCGAGTTCTTAGTATCCAAATTAGGCATGTTGAACCTCGAGCCTATGTAATTTGTCTCTCCAAGTGGTCTGACTAAAATTGTGTGTGTGCGTTGCATGTGTTGAGGGGGAGAAAATCAGAAAAATACCAAAAATAGTGTGTGTTGCATGTGTTAAAAAAATGAGAAAAACAACAAAAATAGTGCGTGTGTGTGTTAGGTGTGTGTTGCATTTGTATAGTGTTTGTGTTGCATGTGTGTGTATTTTTATTTTTATTTTTTTCATGCATCATCTGAGGGGGAGTTTTGATCTGTCAACAGAAATATACTTAAACAACTCTTTTTGGGCCTAAAACACTTTTAAAATCAATGCGGGCCCAGCACAAGTCTCTTGGGCCCAAACCTTTTCTCGCAAGGCCCATAAAATTTTTTCGCATACAAAAGGGACCTCGAAGACTCTGGTTTCGCACAATTTTCACTTTCTCACGCATTCTTGTTCTCGAAGTCCAGAGCCCTTCAAACTCTCTCTCGAACTCCTTTTTCATCTCTAATCTCTCTTCTCAGAATCTTCTCAAAGGTAGTAAACCTGTTTCCAATTCACATAAACACCATTTCAATGGTATTTGACCTTCTCTGAAATGGTTCACAAATTTTTTCACTATTTTGAAATTGAAAACAAAATCTCGAACGAAGAACTCGAAAAGGTTTTTAAATGTGATTATCCTTATGTATAAATGTGTTTTTGCAGGTGGATTTCGTCATATATCTTAGAGGCGACCTCGAGATTTCAGATCTTGAAGTTTAAACTCGAGGTTTTGATCTTGACGTTTCAACTTTGAGAACTAATCTCGAAGTTTAAATCTCGAGATTTGATCTCGAAGTTTAAACCTCCAGATTGGATCTCGAAGTTTAAACCTCGAAATTTGATCTCGAAGTTTAAACCTCGAGATCTGAATCTTGAAGTTTAAACCTCGAGATCTGAATCTCGAAGTTTAAACCTCGAGATCTGAATCTCGAAGTTTAAACCTCACGATCTGGATCTCGATGTTTAAACGTCGAGATTTGAATCTCGAAGGTTAAACCTCGAGATCTGAATCTTGACGCCTAAACCTCAAGATCTGGCTCTCGATGTTTAAACCTCGAGATCTGGCTCTTGATGTTTAAACCTCGAGATCTGAATCTGGATGTTTAAACCTTGAGATTGGGATCTCGAGGTTTTGCCTTAGAATTTTTTTTCAAACAAAAGTCCACCTGCCCAAAATTTCATCTGAAAATCCAAGAACAAAGTAAGATTCTCAAATGGATCAAAAACCAAAGGACTAATGTGCTAACTCATACTCTTTCAGTTCATCATGTCAGGCACAAATCAGATCGAGTTGAACACACAACTGTTCCTCAGAGAGAAATGGATCAAACTGCTGGACAACAACTACCAGCTAGATCTGAAACTAATCAAGTTCCAAGACCCCATCATTCCAACAATCATCAGGGGCCATTATCTCTGGACTGCATTTCACAAAGCAACCCCAGTCCCGGAGATCTATGTGCAGCAGCTCTGGGACCACATGCACACAGAGTCCAAAAAGGACAGAACAAAAATTGTGACGAAGTTGAGCAACCTGCGAGTGGTGCTGACACCCTCCACGCTAAGGACAACTCTAGAGCTGGCAGTGCTCAACAAATACGAACCTCTCCTATCCAACAAAGAGCAGATCTAAGGGATGCAGGATCTCGGCTACGATGCACCTGTACCACTGCTCTCCAACTTCTGCATAGACAGTCTGCCGCACCCATGGAAGAGTCTGTTTGGTTTAGTCAACAAATGCCTATCACCCAAGCACACCGGACACGACAAATGTAACAAGCGGATCCTCCAGATCTTCCATGGGATTGCCTTTGACATTAAGTATGACATAGCCCAGCTCTTCTGGACAGAGCTGATGGATCAGGTGAAAGCTAAGGAGAACAACAAAAGGGGCACAATTCCCTACGCTCGGTGGCTGGCTCTGATTATCTATGACATTGTGATAGCAAACCAGGCCATACCGAGACATAAAGATGAAGAGCAGTTCGTGGCCCCAAAACTGAAGTACTTCAAAAGGGGTGAACATGATGCTCCTGCAATGCGGATTCCAGATTCACTCCTCAACCTTGCCAATCAAAAGGATCTCGCCGTTGTCAAATACAAAGCAGTCGTGCAGAGAACAGTCCCTATGATTCAACAAAACCCAGTTGAGTCTACCCATGAGACTCAGCTGAGTGAAAGTGAGGGTCCCAAGAGAGCCAAGAAGCCACAGAAGCCAGTGGCACGTCGGCCCAATGAAGAACAGTCTGTCGACCCTTCCGAGAGGACTCAGACTGCTGAGGGCACCCCAACCAACGCTGAGGACACCATCGATGAACCATCTAGCCCGGCTACCAATAAGGCTGATGGGGAGGCATTCGATAGCGAGGCCGAGAAGAGAAATGATGACGAGGATGATGACGACGACAATGATGATAATGATGACAATGCTATTGCTGCCAAAATAAGAAAGAGCAAAATGATCGCCCAAACTCCCTCCAAGGTGTCTGTTGAACACGAAAGGAATCATAATTACTGAGACACGGTCCAAGCAGCAACATGACTTCATCTAATCCTACAAGCCGAAAAAGCGGCTAGTCAAGAAGAGCCTCATCGAAGAAGAAATCGAGTTTTTTGCTGACTGTGAACTCTTTATCCAGATAAGTTGAACCTCACCCTTAGGTTCAGGATCTGACCTTGTCAGTTCCCGGGTAGAAGATGCAACATTTGGTTCAACTGCGCACTTATAGCCCTCTCTTAGCCACTCTTCAACCTCTCAACAAGCTGGAGTTTCAATATCTAGGGAATTACCCACCTCTCTGGTCCCTTCCGGATCAGTTGAGAGAACTTGTGGTCAACAGCCCAGGACCACTACCCCTTCTTTCTCACGCACATCGAGTCTAGGTATCACACTCCCCACATTTTCTGTCTTTTATAGGACACCTACACTATTCACTGCACAGACTGGTGCACGCACCCTGAATGCAACGACCAGAGTGCAAACTATGACGGTCGGAAGTCCTGCTACGCAACCAGTGACTCAATCATTGAAAGCAAGCCACACATCAGCTATCTTCACTGATCTTGTGACAACAGTTCCAACCCCTGTAACTGGTACCCAGATACTCGAAGATCTCAACGTTCTTCTAAATCATTTTATGGAGTCCACCGTTATGCCATGGGTGCACGAAGCAATAACCGCTCGAGCACAGGACTTCACGAATACCCCAATGGTTCAGAGTGAACACAGCCAACCCCAACCTCAGCCCACACCCTCTCACTCCTAACCACAAAACACCCCAATCATTTTTAACACCTCTGCCACTAAAACACCCAACCCTACACCTTCTAGGGGAACCCATAATACAGAACTGGTATCATCCCCTTCATCGACCACACAAAATCCCTATACCATGTCATTCCCTGAGCTATCCGATATCCTGTTCCTACGCATTCTTTCCACTGATGACCACCTAATTACCCCTTTCCAAAGAGACCTTCTTGAGGTTTTCCACAAACACGATCGCCCATAACCCAGCACATGCCGTGAAAGTCCATGTGGTCACAAGCATTCACATGAGGATCCCGATGATTCGGCTCCTCATGAGGGGGAGAACAACCGGCCACGGACACTTGAGCATGGTGCCTCTACTAGCCAAACCCCGCAGCCAAATCAACCCCCCGCTTTTACCAACCAACAACCACCTTCCTCTAGCCAACATAAAGCACAAGCCATCTTATCTAGCCCAGTTGAGCTAGTCGAAACATTCTGAGGCTTATCTCCTAGAGATACATTCCAAGGAGGGAATGGAAGTTCTGACGGTGTTACCTCGGGTACATCATAACACTCAGGTCATCAGTCAAAACCTAAATCGAAGCTGATGACAACAGGCAATCCTAGTGATCCCGGCTCTACCTCTTCTAACCCTCCGTCCCAGGACATTCATGATGAGCTTGAAGACATCATTATACATGACAAATGGCCTCGCCAATGGATGGAGTGGGACGATATACGACAAGATGTAGAACAGTATGAGATGCAGAGGAACCTGTACATTCGAGAGCTGCTTGCAAAACGCGCTCCATATATAATACGGCTTGATGATGAGGAACTCAAAGAAGGGGAGGACTACAAAAGGGCTCCTAAGAAACTAGAATCTGTTATCAGGCAAACAGTTGCACAACTGCCCAAGAATGAAAAGTTTTGGGAGAACGCGAGAATAAAAGCCCCCTTCCAAGAGGAAATCAGAAAGAGAATATGGCGCAAACCTGAGAAAGTGAGAAAGCTGGATGAGCCGACAAAATGAAGAGAGAGATTCTCCTCCATCTCTCTAAAAATTCAACGTCAACTTGAATCATATGGAATTCCGGCAACCCCTTTTCCGCCGGAATCAACAGCAATTTCGGTGTGACAATTGCATCTGCCCTCATGTCAACTTTCATCATTTTAACCATGAGTTTTCAGGATAGACCAAGTGGGATAATACTCAGGCTAGAGCCCCTGCTAGTCAGTTCACGAGAAATGGAAGAATTATCTCACGAGAAGGTGAAGGTCGCTATTCAACCCACCTCTTGCATCGCTCACATACCTACTGAGATCGCAGGAATGGAATCAATACATATCTCTCGAGGTATTACGCACACAACAAAAACTCTTACGATCCCTCCGCCTTATTTACTATTCAAGATAGACCAAGTCACGCCCAAATCTCAGTGCTAAACTCACAGGGACGAAGACGGGTTGCTCAGAGTCGTCAACAACCCCAAACGGGGGAAGATGATGGCTGGCACACCATCATCTACAGGGGACGACGACACCCCCAGCCCAACCGCAGAATTACCTCGCTCCACAGCACCAACTTTGAAATCAATCGGGCAGAGCGTGCCATTAATCACTACCACCGATTACTACCTGAAAACGAAATTGAAATCGATTTTGAACCTAATAGATCGGCCCTGGTAAAGGAAACTCACAAACCCAGAGTAGAAGGCGGTTGGTTTGAGAGAAAAATAAGGCGAGACAATCGGAGCCAGAGGAATCGAAACAGCAAGGCGAGAGGACGCTCAGGATATCGTCTTGATCTCTGCGATGGAGTGTCACCAGACCACGGCAGAGGTAGCAGCCGCGAGAAAGCCATGGCAGACGCCTCTTCCTACTCTGCGCCAACCACCGCAGGTGAGAGGCCAACCTCCGACATCCAGTACATCGAGGAGACAAGAAGGCCAGGATCCATCCTTACACTCACATGGGCGGATGTGGTTGAGTCCAGTTCGGACAAAAATAAATCACCTCTCAAAATAAACCAAACATCTACATCAAAATAAAAGTCAACCCTTTCTATAGAGTTAGCACAAACGGATCCGGCTCAAATTATCCCCTCTACAGATGACTTATTCGAGAAATCAGATAAGTTCCATTTTTCGGAGAGGAAGGTTTTGATTCTATCAAAATTGAATCAAAGACCTTTAGATTTGCTGTCACGAAAAATGAGATGGTCATTTTTGAATTTAAAAAATCCTCACTGCATAGGATTAATTTCAAAAATGAGCTAGCGCCCGAGATCTTCAGATTTATAAACCATCTCTCCCGATCAGATAACTTTAGGGAAAATAGAAGATTTGGTACTATCACGGTATCCTCAAATTGCAACAGTTCTGGGTGGTATCTGAAGATAGCTAAGGAAAAGGAGAGCTTCATTAAAATCCCAATGGGCCTAAACAATGCCAATTTAATTATTTTCATGACTATATTATTAAATTTTGTTGGACTGAGTAATTTAGTGCAAGAGACAGCAATGGATATGCTACCATAAACTATGATTCTTACAGAGGAGCCTAAATCTATATCCAAACTTATTTTTGAATCCCAAATTCGAGAAGCATACTCTAAGAAAAATTATTCTCCTACTACAGTTGAGCAGCCCCTGCCGATCTAGGCTTACTCAGACACATCAGATACCTTTTACCAATCAGACGATTCTAGTTTCACGGACGACTTTCTAGGACATTCCATTGAAAGCGAGCGTCGTCCCATTATCTCAACTCCAGAAGAAATTAAGAAATCAAAATTCAACAGAGCAATCTGCCGGAAATCCAAATTTGTTACCCCTGAAAATTGCCTGCCGACGGAGAACCTAAACACGCAGATCAAAATCTACAGGAAATCTCAGAAAAACAAAAGGCGGCACAACATGACTACAGGGTGAGTGTATCCCAAATTTCCTTGGCAGATGTGCACTTCTTGATTCTGGTGAAGTACTTGTCATCTATGGCTTTGTACAGAATATCCTTGGCAATGTTGTCAAGGTTGTACTTCCTTCTCTCCTCAGCTGACCATTCTGAGCGAGCCTTGGTGATCATTTGTGGTTCATCACCACCAACAATGTATGCTGAGTTCACCTTCTTGAACTCAGTGAAAGGACCAACATCAAGAACTTCCCACGTCTCATCATGGAGTGCACAGAGATAGGCTTTCATGCGGATTCTCCAGTCATCAAACTTTACTACTGGGAACATAAGATTCTTGGAAAGTGTGTTATCCATAATATGAGATAAATAAAGAGGCTAAGAAACAAGCAGATCTTTGTTCAGCATGTAACCTAAAGGATTACAAGAACAAGGAGGCTATGATACCACTTGTTGGTCCCGGTCGTCTAGGAGACAGTCTAGAGGGGGGTGAATAGACTGTCTTGTTGTATAACAAACTCTCTAAGTCTTAATCAAGACTACCAAAGAAGGTCGAGTTCTGGTGACAGAACTAGACTTGGCAGCAGATAGGTTCTCTGTTCGGGTAGCCTCAGAAAAACACTAAGGCAAATGCCTTTCTGTTAACTCGCTAGGTGAGATCTGCTGAACACAAAGTCCAAACCTTTTGAGTCAAGCAGTCAGAATCTTAATGCTGAGAATAAAAAGCGTAAAGTAAATGACACTAGGGATTGTTATAGTGGTTCTAGGAACATTGCTTGATCCAATTCCTAATAGTCTTTTCTAATTTCGTGGGAATCTCAGATTTAGTGCAGGAGGAACATATGCACCGACTACCGGAAATCATGTCAGTTACAGAGGAGCCAACGTCAATTTCTAAGCTAATTTTTGATTATCAAATTCGGGAAGCATACTCAGACAAACACTGGTCTCCAACTCCTTTGGAACAACACAGGCTTGTTCAGGCATACTCAGACGCTTCAGACAACTTTTACCAATCAGATGACTCTTTGTTCATGGATGACTTCCTAGGGCATGCAACTGAAAGCGATCGTCGTCCACCTATCTCAACTCCGGCAGAGATAGTGAAATCAAAATTCAACAGAGCGATTTGCAAAAAAACCGAGTTTGTTACTTCAGAAAATTGCATGCCAACGGACAATTTGAACACACAAATCAAAATTTACAGGAAATCTCTAGAGAATAAGCGGCGCCACAACATGAAGACTAGGTCCCAGTGTAGAGAATTTTCTTGGGTGTAATTTTAGGCCTTACTTTCTGATGGTCTCGGATAGGGTAAAAGTTTAGAGGGGGGGTGAATAGACTTTTAAATCTTTTTCGACTTTTGAAAGTTTTCCCTCTAAGAGAGTTAGTCTATAAACTTTTTAGAGATTTATATATGCACAGCGGAAGTCTTTACCCTTTGTGTAATGAGTGTTTAGCCACTTTCTAACTTGGAGAGTGTTTAACTTAGAATGTTAGCAGTTGGCTTAGCAGGTGGCTAAGAGCAGGGAACTGCTGAGGCAACTGCTCAGGAAATGCAGAGTGTATGATGGAGGTAGAGATAGTTGTTTGATGAGTATGGTGTGGCCTTTTGGTAAGTATGCTTAAATGAAGGGAGACTAGCTTTTTGCTGAAGCAGTGGACTCGGCAGTTGGGTGAATATGAGGGAACTGCTGAGGCACCTGCTTGGGTCAAAAGCTTATTGTGTTAAGCAAACTTCTTGATGAGGTAGTGACAATCTGGTGATGTTTGAGATGTTGACACGAAACAAGTATATATGAGCGGAGGGCTCAGCAGTTGGGTGGACTCCAGGGAACTGCTGAGGCACCTGCTGTACTTAGAAGGTGAGTTTCAGAGAACTGAAAGAGTGATCCTTTTAAGTGGTGTTGGTGCACGTTAAAGGTGTGAATCTGGTTTTAAAGAAAGTGAGTAATTAAGCAGTAGGATAAGCAGTTGGGTCAATTAAGACAACTGCTTAGGATTCTGCCGGCAAACTACAATCTTTATGTGAGAAGTGTTGGGTGTGTGCTTTGTTGACTGAAGTGAATTCAACACACGATATATCCTGGTTCAGAGGTGGTGTAATCCTCCTACGTCCAGTCCCACCCTCTTTCAGATGGATTTCACTAAAGTATTAAACCCAATACACTTAGTGCCAATCTAGTCTTTACAACACTTAGGCCTAGATTGAAGGTTTTTCACGATGAGTATAGCACCACTCAAAGTTACTCAGTCCTTAGACATTTCTCTAATGAACCAGTGGGGATCAAAAGGTACTCTATCTATCTACTTACACTGTAGGATCCGAACAACTGTTCTCCTAAGTGTTTACAACAATATGTGATTTGTTACAAGAAAGTTCTAACCTCCAACTAGGAACTAAACTTATATGATGTAGTAATGAAGAGCTCGTATACTTGAAGTTTAGTGAAGCATGAGTCAGTGCAGAGAGTAAAGTTTAGAGCTGCACTTTCTCTTTTGCTAGATATCTCGTGTATGTTTCTGATAGAAATTCTCTCTTTGGATGCTCAAAGCTTGGTTAGAAACTTTCGTTTCAGCCTATATTTATAGGCATCTCCTTTGAATTAATATCATCCGTTGGTTAGGATGGATTAATCTTTGACGTTGAAATTCTGACAAGGACAAATTGTACATTCGTCTTCTTGTGCTGGAGCTTTAATTCGGGCTGATGCATTTGTCTTGAATAATTCACCCGCTGAAGTTTCTCTCCACATGAAACAGTTTCATGTGTGTGTCCCATGCCGCGGCCCCCAGTACTTGATTCGGTATTAAATACCGGTCAAGTTTTGCCTTCAATCATTCATTTGATATTACGAGCTTCGTGACATATGAGTAATTTTTGAGTCAAATAGTACTTGCCGGTAGGATTCAAATATCCTATTAAGGTAAAGAAATTTTACCTTATTGCATTTTTATTTTTCCGGTAATATTTCTTAGACTCAAAAACTGTACATTTAATTTGTCACGTTAATACTAGAAAAATGAGATACAATGTACACGTGCTAAGTATAGTGGCATCATCAAAATTTTATCAAAATTGGGTACTAACACTTTCTCTATACTGTTTTATTTTGTTTGTTTTATTTCCTTTTGTACCGTTTTTATTTCTCAATAAAATTCACTTTTCTTAATAAAAAAAGTGGTTCTAGGAACAACTTGTTCCTCTAGTCCATTGCTCCACTAAGCTTGTAAAACAGTCAGATTACACAGCCTTAGTCCTAGCACTTAAGAAGCACTCCTCGTCTTCTTCAAGTCTAGTTGTCACCCGAAATCCCGAAATCTGACTGTTTTACAACTAGACTTAAAGTAGACAATTCCTCATCCCGATATCTTTCACAATATCGGGCACCTGAAATCCCTCACCCGAAATTCCGGCTAAAGATTTTGGGTCTCCATCAAAAGGATTTCGGGTGGCTGACAATTTCGAGGATGAGGAATTTGGTAGGGGATTTTGGGTGAGGGAATTCGGGTGCCCGATATTGTGAAAGATTTCGGGAGCCCGTTATTTAGGTTGGATTTCGGGGATAAGGTTGAGTGATGGATTTCGGGTGCTATCTCGGGAAGGTAAATTCGGGTGAGGACCTTATTTCGAGATTGCGAATTTCGACTGTGAGGATTTTGAAAGGTCATAACTGTCAAGCTTTTTGGCTATGGAGTTCAATGGTAAGAGATTGGGGCTTTGTTGATGGAGACGAGGGTGGTGTGAGGGGAAGGCAAAAGGTAGAAGTTGGCGAGGGGAGGTTTCCGGTGTCCTAAATCGGTTCCCTCGTCATCGTTCTTCAAGTGTACCTGTGATCAAAATGCGAACATGGAAATATAAAAGAGAATAGTAAAACCACCTTGTGAAGTAGACGATAGATGAGGAAGATGAACTTGAGAAGATGAAGTTGAAAAATGTTGAGAGAGAAAACTCTTGAGTGCTTGAGAGTTTTAGAGAGAATATGAGACTAAGAGGGAGAAGAAAATGGTTCTAAGCAATATGTACCCACGAGAAAAAAGAAAAGAAAATCTTTTTGGCTTTTCTGATTTTTGGAAACTAACTCTTTTGAACAGACTAGAAAATCTAAAGTAACTCAAATTAAAAGAAAAAAATATTTTTGTGATTTTCTAATTTTTTGAAGGAAAAAAATTGTGGATACTAAAAGAAATAAACTACTCCCCCTCAAAAGTAGCACTCTTACCAGACAAAATTTGCTCCCCCTCAATGTTTGCACACTTTAGGGAAACAAAACAACAGATAAGAGACTGACTCCATAAAATTAAAAATTGACACGACAGAAAAAATAAAATAAAAAACTCCCCCTATATTTGTGCACAGAATCAGAATTCAAAATTCATCATCCTGAGTTTAGAAAGCAGGAACTGAAACCTTTTCTCGTCCAGAGCTTTTGTGAATAGATAAGCCAATTGTAGCTCTGTGCACACGAAGTATAGGTCCACATGACCTTTTTCAATATGATCCTTGATGAAGTGGAATCTCAGGTCAATGTGCTTAGTGCGAGAATGATGGACTAGGTTGCATGAAATAGCAATCGCACTTTTAGAGTCACTGTAAATGGGAATGTGGTTAGGGACGGGGGTATGCATAGTGTTAGGGGGGCCTTGGCCCCTCCCAACTTTTCAATTTTTTTATAATTTTAGTAATAGTGTTCCCCTTTTTGTGCTTTGAAATTTTAATTTCTTTAGTTAATTTTTGTTTTCTCGTACTTTGGAATAAGTCATCCACTTATATACTATTCTATTACATTAAAGTGATGAAATATATACAACGAATTACTTATGAATAATATATACGGAGTATAAGTTTATTTTATTACTTTATTTCCTTTTAATTAAGTAGATAGAATTATTTATCTTATAAAAAGAAAGATTTTGCAAAGTTGAACAGGTCATTATAATGTTTTGATTTTTTTAATCGTCTTACAAAATCTTGAAGAATATATTCAACTACACAACAAATTTTAATACAATGTGTTTCTGTATTTGTAGGTTACATTTGATAACTTGTTATACATAGTACATTTTGGCCCCCCTCCAATAAAATCCTGGTTTCGTCCCTGAATGTGGTCAAAGTAGAATCCAAAGCCGCGCAGTTGAGTCCTCATCCATAATACTTGTGAACAACAACTAGCAGCAGCAACATATGCAACTTCTGTTGTAGATGTAGACACACAATTTTGCTCTTTGATGACCAACAAGTCAATTTTTCACCAAGAAATTGAGCACTTCCAGATGTGCTTTTTCTATCCATTTTTACATCTTGTGAAATCTGGATCAGTAAATGCAATGAGATCAAAAGAAGACTCCTTATGATACTAGAGTCCTAGATTTGGAGTTCCTTTCAGATAACACAAGATTCTTTTCACAGCCAACATATGGGATTCCTTAGGATTTGCTTGAAAGCGAGCACATACACGTATGAATGAATATGTTGAGAGAGAATTTCTAATCTATCTAGGTGTTCTACAAAAATAATATGCGGAAACATAATGTATAGAGACTTAGGAGCAGATTCGGCCATCTTACCATGTATTTATAGGGAGTGATTCGAACTGCCCTATTACAATTAGGAAGCTCAACTTTAGACGTGTGGGCTTAATTAGAGCATATTAAATTGGGCTTAATTCTCTCTCAACTAAACTAATTAATTACAAATACAAATTAAATAAATTACAATTAATTTTGAACACAATAAAATAATATTCTAACAGTAAATATTTAATTTAAATTTGAAAAAGCAATTATTACATTTACTTATGTTTTGGAGGGCCAAAATATTTTGTGGGGGACCAATTTTATTTTTCTCAAACATATAATGAAAAAAACATTTTTGGAGGGGCCATGGGCCCATGATATGTTCCTCTACTATGATCTGCCCGTGATTCCAGTGCATCTGTACATGGGTAAATATGGATTCCAACCATTACTGTACTGGGTTCCAGTGCTTGGAGGAATTCCAGGTTTATATGATGAGGATTGAGGAATGTATGTATGCCATGCTATGTTTGATCGTGTTTAGTGCAGTCTTACTGGCGCCTATTTCTATTAATTATAACAGCATGGTTTCAGTGATTTCAGAAAGAAATCAAGAAATCAAAGCATCTCTTACTCCCATCGTATTATTTATTTATTGTTTAGGGGTTTTTTCTTGTTGAAGAAGATTTGCTTAGACTATTGGGGTGTATATATGTTTAGGTCTTTCAACCGCTGACTTTGTACCAAAGATTTTTTTTTTAACTCATATGCATATGGGATTATCATCCATAAGGACATACATATTACCTATAGCTTTGTCAAATACAAAAAATATGACTGCTTTTCATTATTTCCAAAAATATGACCAAAATATTATTAAATCTCAAAAATATCCCTGAAAATTAAAATCCTCCTTCGATCTCTACTATCGCTTCAGAACTTGGTCATCGACTTGGAGAGCAGGCAACCAATCGATCTGGAGCTTCTCCTCCATCTTCAACCTCCGCCATCATCGTTACTATCCGAGGTCAAAGCTCCTCCTCATCCATGTCGCATCGCTCCGCGAGGTCGCGATGGATGTCGAAGCCCGTCGCCAACCTTCTTTTTCATATCCTTCTGTATCGCAGCTACAGAAGACGACAACGCTCCGATCCACTAGAGGCATTGATCGATTACTATGGTCTTTAATCTCAGATTCACCATCGTTCTGTGTTGCAGATCCAAAAGGTCGCGACGGCTAGGGTTGGGGATGGAGTTGGTCGGGGTTGTGATGGCGCTGGGTCTGGGTCTTGGTCTGGGTCTGGTCGTTGATTGAGCCTGCGGCTAGGGTTTGGGCTTGGTCTAGTTGGGGTCTGGTTTGGGCTTGGATTGTGCCTATTGGACAGGCAGTTCCCTGGTGACGGGCTACGACGGGCGGTACGGTGGTCATTGGTGGCGGTGATTGGCGGTGGCAGAGCACTGTGGTGGTCTAACTGCCCAAAGTCATGGTGTCACTATAGCCGGTGTCACTGTGACAGCCAATGTTACTGTGGCCAGCAGCGGTGTCACTATAGCTGGCGACGGTGATCGGACGGTTTAGATGTCACTATGGCCATAGGTTGGGGCAGATACGTCACTACAAAGTTGTCACTGCAGATGTGTCACTGTGGTTGGTAGCGGTGACCAACGACGGTAGCAGTTGCGTTAGTGACACGGGTGATGGCGGCGGAGATATCACTGCAGAGGCGTCACTGTGGCCAACAATAGCAAGGATGTCACTACGGAGGCATCACTGTGGCCGGCAATGGCGAAGGTATCACTGCGGAGATTAGTTGCGAAAATGTCACTGCGAAGATGTCACTGTGCATTACTCACATTTTTGTCCAAATGTAAATGTGGTCACTTTTTGGGAAAATAGTTTTGGTTTAGTAATATTAAGGGAGAACCCCATAAGTTGTTCTATTCCTCTCACCGAATGTTTCTAATATGAAATTTTTAAAATGTGGTTTGATCTGATTTTATTTGAATCTTTTTTATTTGATCTGGACGTTTTTTATCCGGTATGATCTTATCTGAATCTTTCTGATCTAATCTGATTTGAATATTTCTGATCTGATTGAGGGATTATTATTTTTATTGTTGTTGTTGTTGTTATTCTTATTGTTGTTGTTGTTGCTATATTATCATTATTATCATTATCATTGTTATTACTATCAAGATCATAATAATAATATAAGTAATAAATCATGTCTAAACTTTTATGATTTGATATGAATGTTTTTTATCTGATTGAATATTTATGATATAATCTGATATCAATTTTTCTGATCTGATGTCAATTTTTTGATCTGATCTGATTCTTTCTGATCGAACCCGATCTAATATGATTTTTTTGATCTGATATGGATCTATCTGATCTAACCCGATCTAAACCAGTCTAGTTTGATAGATGTCTACTCTATGCACATTTTAAAACTATCGAAATTTGATTTGGGCTGATCTGATGTACCTATGTTTGGTCTAATCTTATACGATAGTATGAATTTGTAATCCTTCCAATTAAAACATCATGAATCATTTTGGTGTTACGACTATATTTCTTAATTTTGTATTATCTATATTATGTTGGTTAAACTAATTGGGTTTGTTTACCTAAGCTCCTAAACTTATTTTACTAATGGATTTGTGGAAATGTAGCTATACAATGGGAGCTGGATATTTTAGTTTTTAAATACTTATTAATATAGAAACTATCATTTCAAAACACGAGTTTCAACTTTTTTAGCCAAAACTTAAAAGTATTTTTTAAATATTTTGCAAAATCTTCTTCAATTAATGGTCATATTGATGGACTCGGGCCGGGTCGGGCCCGGGTCGGGCCTAGGCCCGGTCGGGCCGCCGGGTAGTATGCCATGGGCCCGGGACCGGCCCGAGGGTTGGACGGGTCCGGGCCGGGCCGGGCCGGGCCACCCGCCCGGGTCACGGGTCGGGTCCGGTTCGGACCGGACCGGTTAAATTTTTTTATATATATAATTTATATTTTATAGTTTATAGTTTTATACGAGTATTAAAAACAAACTTCAATTGCATTTATTTGAATTGAAATAGGAACTACATTTGAAAATTAAAACAAACTTAAGAGATAAACATTTTGAAAATTGTAATCAATCGGAACTTCCCGCACCTCCCGATCCTTTGGCTTTGTCACATGACTTCATATGCTTGATTGCCATCCCGAATCCGCCAGAAACCCCCATGCTACATT
Source organism: Cuscuta europaea (assembly GCA_945859875.1). Classification (NCBI taxonomy): domain Eukaryota; kingdom Viridiplantae; phylum Streptophyta; class Magnoliopsida; order Solanales; family Convolvulaceae; genus Cuscuta; species Cuscuta europaea. The sequence goes on along the minus strand of CAMAPE010000065.1, from coordinate 118,954 downwards.
TTTTCTCGCACCATTTGCAAATTACGTACCACTTTCCGGTCTTCGGGTCCTTTTGCTTATCAAAATTATACCGTATAATGGCATCTTGATTTTCCATCTTAACTTCTTAAGTATAAACTATAATGTAGATTAGTAGATATATAAATAATAAATATAATATATTGGAGAATAAGAGAATCAGAGAGTTAAGAATATGATTTAGGAAGAATTGGAGAAGAGATGAAAAAATGTTTAAGATTAGGAGTATTTATAGGTTTTTTACCCCCCCCCCCACCAGCCAACCCCCCCCCCCCCCCCCCGGACCCCCTCTTTACCCCACCCAACGGCTATATAGCCGTTTGGGTTGTCCCCACCCCCACCCCCACCCCCAACGGCTAGTAGCCCAAGATTTAAAAAAAAAATTTAAATACGACCGGACCTGGGCCCGACCCGGCCGGGCCGGGTCACATTATTCCAGCACCGAGCCCGCCCCGCCCCTTCCCACCGGTTCGGGCCCATACCCGGTCCCGGACCGCCCAACCGGGCCGGTCCCGGGCCCGCACAGTACCGGGCCGGGCCGGGTCACGGGCCGGGTGGCCCGAACCGACTCCACCCCTAGGGATTTAATGTAGTTTCTGAATATGTAAATTTAATTACTAAAAATAATCTGAGTGTGAACAGGGATCAAGTTGCTTCATCGTCAGTCAAGCATCGTAAACCGAACTACGAAGATAAATATGGGACGGAGGGAGTATGTAAAATTCGGGTATATATACTGCATATGTATATTTAGGATATTTATCTGGCACCCCTTCAAAAGTGGAGATAGTTATCTATAACCCTTGAAATTTGGGATGTTTATAGTAGTAATATTCAACAATAAAAAAAGGGATGACACCCCATCCCTGAGGGCCCCCAACCCCGATCGAACGGTACGTTGGGAGGATGTAAATTGGACTATAATCCCAATCTGACAGATAGAGAGTGGGGCTCTGTCCCCGATACTTGCAGTTGCCCTATGCATTTTTAGCATAGTAAAAAATGCTTGCAGTTGCCGGGATTTGAATCTGGGATCTAACTTTTGTGGTACTCCCTTACTACCAGTTGAGCTATGCTCGACGAGTTAGTAATATTCAACAATTATTCAATTAACTAATGCTGTTTTGTGATTGACACATGAAAGGTTCTTGATGGATCTGGTAACTCCGAGTAGATGGGCCGGGCCTGCTTGTAGCCAACAAGATGAGCAGATGTACGGTTGCATGCCTGTAAAGCTACACGTGTCAACCACCGAAAACATGCATGATTCCTCTAGTGGCTTCGCCGTTGACTGTTGACTTTCCATGCATGCACAAACGCTTTAGCTCTTCCACGTGTAAGTTCTTATCATCTCTAGTTAGTTAGGAATAAATTCCGTGGTCTGATCTGCTCTAATTTGAATTGATCTGATTTGGTTTGATAAATGTCTTGTCTTTCCGTGTATTTATAATTAAGTTTTTATCCTAAATAGGACTAAAACATGGTTAAAACTCCAAAGTGGGACTACAAGTTTTATATTTCACAAATAGGACTCCAGATTACCTTATTACCTTTCTTCTAAAAATAATCGATCGACTCTCCATCAACCGCCAGACTTCTCCCCTGCCACTTTCCCTTTGGCCGATCGCAACTTCGATCTCCATCATCAACGACTTCATCGGCGTCATCTGCTCTTTTCTCTCCCAGGTACTCTTCTTTCTTTTCTTCCTCCTCTTCTTCTTTTTCTTCTTCTAATTCTTCTGATCTTCATCTTCTTCTTGTAGCCTTGTTCCTGATTCTCTGCTTTCTTTTTTAAAAAAAAATTATCAATCAAATTTGAAAAAATATTGCATGAATGTGAAAGTTTCCAATGAAGATATACTTAACTAGAATTTCTTCTTATCAATTTTGATATATTTCAATCTCAAAATGCCCTGAGTAATGATTCTGAAGAGTGTCATTTTTTAATCAAGAATGTCATATTTACTGGTTATTTTTTAAAAAATGACACTTTTATGTCATTCAAGTCTGTGCAGCCTCAGATGAGAATGCCACTTGATATGAATAAATGACAAGATAATGACATTATCTTATGAACATATGTCATTTTCAGATTGTCATCCTGATAAATGTACTGCTACAAACATGACAATTTTTTCAAATACTAGTAAGACTTTTGACATTCTCAGATTATAAAAGTGACATTTTGCTTATGAAGTAAAATTTAAATCCAAAAAATCCAAATTAGTAAATAAAATTCAAATCCAAAGAAGAAAAAGAAGAAGAGAATAGGGGACTAGAAAATTGAAGAGGATTAGAAGATGAAGAAGAAGAAGCAAAAAATAAGAAGACCATAAATTTGAAGAAGAAGAGGAAGATGAAGAAGCAGAGGACTTACCTGGCTGCCTATGCGATGGGAGGCCAGAGTCGATGACGAGCTCAGATCCATGGGAGGAAGAGATGTTTGCGATGAATTGCAGAAGATGACAACGTCTGCGCAATGTTACAGCATCGGAGGCTATTTCCGTCCAAATGCAAATATTTACTCCTATTTAGAGAATTTAAAACAACGAGTCCTAGTTTTGCAATTACCTCCCGTTTTACTCCCATTTTGACGATTTTCTCTTTATAATTATATCCAAATTTGGTATGATCTGATCTGAATTGATCTAGTTTATTATAAAACTGAAAACACGGCCGGTCCTAGAAAAATGGAGGCTTGTGCAAGAGAAAAAATCCGGCCTTTCTTTTTCTTCTAACAATTAGACCACTATCTATAAAGATGATAAAATGAAAATACTAATAAAGTACTCCCTTCGTCCCGCTAACAATGGGATAAGAGGGAGTGACACACAAATCAATAAAAGTGGTTTATGTGATTGATATTGAATTGATAAAGTAAGAATAAAGTAAGAATGATTTAGAGCCACACAAATTTTGCCAAATTTGGTATGAGACAATTTTAGTGGGACGAACTGATAAGGTAAAACGGGACAATCAAAGCGGGATAGAGGTAGTAATAAACTATTAAAAATTTATGTCAAAATACCAATTACTATGTATTAGCTAACAATTACAAACCCAAAAAACAAAATTTATTTATTTATAAAGTATAATAGTGAAACAATTACAAATTTAACAACTTCATTGCCCAATAATATAAATTGTTACAATCAATTACTCCCTCCGTCCCATATTTATCTTCGTAGTTCGATTTACGATGCTTGACTGACGATAAAGCAACTTGATCCATGTTTACACTCAGATTATTTTTAGTAAAGTAAATTTACATATTCAGAAACTAAATTAAATCCGCTACAAAGGCTGATCAAGAAAATTTAAGTTTGATAAAAATTTAATATATAAAGTAAAAGTTAAAGAATAATTTGAGTTGACCGTGTGAATAGTAACTATGAAGATAATTTTGGGACGGAGGGAGTACAAAATTAACATCTAAACACTTAATTGATCGATGTTGCACAGTGAACTGTAATATACTCCCTCCGTTTCACAATCTTTGACACAGTTTGACTTGTCAAGAATTAAGGAAAAAATGTTACTGAGGGGTAAATTTTACTGTAGAGTACACTGTTTGGCACCGTTTGAACACTGTTTGGGCACTGTTTGAACACTGTTTGGCACTGTTGAACACTGTTTGACACTGTTTGACACTGTTTTGCACTATTTTGGTAAAGATTAGTTTACCAAATAAGGAAATAAGGAAGTGTGTTATTGATTGTGAAACAGCCAAAAAAGGAAAGTGTGTCAAAGATTATGAAACGGAGAGAGTAATTGTTAAAAGCGGAAGGGAGCATGCGACTAAGCGTGTCATTCATTACCCTTCTTTATACTTCCTCCGGTTCTTATTTAAGTTCCCAGTTTGACTTCACACATATTAAGAAAATGAATTTGACTTTACTGTGGAGTGCACTGTTTGGCACTGTTTGGCACTGTTTGGCACTGTTTGGACACTGTTTGGCACTGTTTGGCACTGTTTGGACACTGTTTGGCACTGTTTTGCACTGTTTTGTTTCCTAAAATGGAAGTGTGAATTTAAATAAGGGACATCCCAAAAAGGAAAGTGAGAACTTTAATAAGAACCGGAGGGAGTACTTTACAACTTAATACTCCGTGTTTCTCAATTTTTTGGGCCTTTATTTTGATTGGGCCATGCGCCAATGCACTTGCAGTACTTGGTAAGGGCCGACCCTAACTGAAAACAGTCCAAGTAAAAACATAAAATAATGACACATTTATGACAAAATAAAAATTGTATACAAAAATGTGATTAATGACTAGAGTAGTAATGAAATTATAGTAACTCATGTTCAATTTTTAAACTTGAGTTATCATAACGTTACATTTTAGTAACTACTCCGTATTAGTCATACTTTTATAAATAAATTTTATTTTAATGATATTTTTGTACAAAACCCTAAAAACATACATGTACGCAGTATTTTACGGATTACTACGTACGTAGTACTCCCTCCGTCCCCTTTTAAATGTCCCATTTTACCATATTGGGATGTCCCTATTTAATTGTCTCATACCTTATTTGGTAAAGTTTGTGTGACTCAAAATAATTCTTACTTTATTCTTACTTTATCTATTAATATCAACCACACAAACCTACTTTTCTTAAAACTCGTGTCACCCTCTTCCGGGACATTTAAACGGGGACGGAGGGAGTATCTAGGTTGATCTAAGTAACTGAAATCTTTATATTCATATATTTCCTCCGTTCTTTATTAACTTTCTCGCATTCCTTTTTGGAACGTTTTTAATTATTTGTCCCTCTTTCCCTTTTTGGTAAATTTTTTCAATCAAAATACCTTTATACCCCCATTTTTATTACCATTTCCCCTTTCTCTTTCCTACTTTTTCATTTACCCACAACCCACTACATTTTTTACACTACCCATATTATTTTCCTCTTAAAACCTGTACCAAAATCTAAGAGGACTCATATTTAAGAACGGAGGGAGTACTAATCTTTTGATTGAATCATAAAAACTACTCCGTAATAATTTAGATTGATGAGTTTGTACGCACTACGCACTACGCACAACTTTCAGTGCTTTAAATTGAAACCTCGTTTAATTGATTAACATTACTATTTGATTAATGTGCACGGTGCATATGTTGAATGAGAAATATAGACACAAAAAATTAAATATTTGACATTTTTCTCTTCTTCTTTCCATGATTTTGTGTGTTTTTTGGTAAGTTTTTCTCAACAATGTCAACCACAATGTCTACATCTAGACATTGTGTTTGACATTGTAGAGAAAAACTTACCAATAACATATAAGACCGTTCAAATAAGGAGAGAGATATTTTATTTGTTATTTTTTAATTGGCTATCTCTCGTGTCACGTATGCATCATTCGCGTTTTTGCATTGGAGATGCTCTAACATTACTATTTCTAGAAAGAGTCTTTCATGTGATTAGTTTTTGGCTTAAGTATGTTTATTATAGTCCCTACAAATATGACATATTTTTTCATCATTGTAATGTTTACAATTTTTTTTTCCTTCATCTCTAACTCCGAAAGTATTCTACTTGTGAAAACACTTTTTGTCAATTACATATGTCTAGCTACTAGAAACATTTAAATTTATATTTTTATAATTTTTTAGGCTGATATAAGATTTAAAACAATTAAAAATAATTATAAAAATTTAAAAAATATGCTATAATATATATTAAAAACTTCTGACAATAATATTAAAACTTTTTGAATAGCATGCGTTTTAATGCTATTCGATTAAAAACCTTCTAATTATTAATTTTTCTTGTACTTTACAAAAAATAGAAACATGAATTGATCAATTGAACGAATGAATTAAAAGCATAGGAGATCAATAATAGTTTAAAAGCAAAAAAGAAAAACCTCCTCCGATCCAGTGACTCCTTGTTTTTGTGTTGTCACAATACAATTATCTGTATTTGATGGATAGTGTACCCGAGGGGTAGCTTATCCGAGGGGTTATTGCGGAGAATAACTAGAGAGAAGTCAGAGCAAATAAGTAAGAGAGAGAGTGTATATTCGATATGTATTAAGCGTGGTTTACAATGGGGGAAAGGGGTGCTATTTATAGTAGTAATAAATGCTAGATAAGGACACGTGTCAGTTTTCTGGTGGTCGAGGGGTCACCTCGACCGGGGTGGCACTGGCACTCGCATGTGGCCGCATTAAATGCGGTGGTTGGATGTGACGTTTGTACTTGGTACGGTGATCCAGGCGCATGTGAAGAGGATATTCTGTCGAGGTGGATGCCTTAGGCTGAAGGGTGCTGGGCCGAAGGCTCTTCTAACCGAGGGCTCCTACCTGTCGAGGGCTGCAGGTGCCGAAGGCTTGGTTTTCAAGCCTTGTTCTCCTGTGATGCCTCTTCTAACCGAGGGCTCCTACCTGCCGAGGGCTACAGGTGCCGAAGGCTTGGTTTTCAAGCCTTGTTCTCCTGTGATGCCTCTTCTAACCGAGGGCTCCTACCTGCCGAGGGCTACAGGTGCCGAAGGCTTGGTTTTCAAGCCTTGTTCTCCTGTGATGCCTCTTCTATCCGAGGGCTCCTACCTGCCGAGGGTTGCAGTTGCCGAAGGCTTGGTTTTCAAGCCTTGTTCTCCTGTGATGTTTCTGAGCTCGATTCCGTCACTGGTAGCCTTCGGCCATAGGGCCGAAGGCACCCCTTTGCGTATTGTGGGCTGCTCAGAGCTCCATTTTGCTGGGCTTGGCCCGTTTGGGCCTGTTGGGCCTGATTGTAGTAGAGGAAGTATGTGGACCGGGGGTCCCTGGGCCATATACTCCATCAGGAGTCCCCCACTCCTTTTGCCGAAAGGTACTTGAGGGAAAAGGAGTAGTTGTGGTGATTTCCCCGAAGGCTTCCCTGTCCTGTTGGGTGCCTCATTTTCTCAATTCCCCCATATGTCGAGGGCTGAGAGCTTCCTGAAGGGAGTGTAAGTGTGTTGCTCGTATGTGTTTCTTTGTTGTAGTTTGTACAGTAATGAGAGATCTGCATTTGTGTGTTTTGCCGAGGGCATTTGTTGACTGAAGGCTTTGTGTGGCTGAAGGCATCATGTGGCCGAAGGCATCATATGGCCAAAGGCATCATGTGGCCGGAGGCATCATGTGGCCGGAGGCATCATGTGGCCGAAGGCATTGTGTGGCCGGAGGCATCATGTGGCCGAAGGCATTGTGTGGCCGGAGGCATTCTGTAAGCCGAAAGCATCATGTCGAGGGGAGTAGATTGCCATTGTGATCTTGCCTCAGCCTGTTGTAGCTGAGAAATAGAAAATTTTTAACATTTGCGTGTTTTGCCGAGGGGAGTCCCCCAGTCCCCTCACTCCTTTTGCCGAGAGTTTCTCGAGGGAAACAGGAGTAGAGTGATGCATGCCTTCAGCAGGAGCCGCCGAGGGGTGACGCCTTTTGCTCCACAATGGGGAGATGCCTCGTTAAAAACCTCATTAGGAAAAAACCCTGTGGGAAAAAATCCTAATGAGGGAAAAAGAGTACACCGGATGCCCTCAGAATGAAGCAAAAGGAGTGCACCCTTCGGCCTTGATTGTTGAGCGGCGGTTGTGTCCGTCTGCTGAGGGGACATCCAAGATCAGCCTTAGATCCTGCATGAAAAAGCTAAGGAGCTTGTAAGGACCCCCCCCCCCCCCCGTTATCAAATAAAGGTGACTGAGGGGTGCAATGCCAGGTGGGCTTGTGTTAGAGCCCCTGGCATCAAATACAAATGCTAGAGGGATGGAGACCGAGGGGTCTTCATGATGGCCCCCATCATCAAATAAAGATGTCGGAGGGATGAAGGCCGAGGGGGCTGTATGATAGCTCCCGACATCAAATAAAGATGGCGGAGGGCTGAAGGCCGATGGCCTGTGTGATGGCCCTCGACATCAAATAAAGATGTCGGAGGGATGAAGGCCGATGGGCCTGTATGATAGCCTCTGGCATCAAATAAAGATGCCAGAGGGATGAAGGCCGAGGGACCTGTGTGATTGCCCCCAACATCAAATAAAGATGCCGGGGGGATGAAGGCCGATGGGCCTGTATGATAGCCCCTGACATCAAATAAAGATGTCGGAGGGATGAAGGCCGAGGGCCGTTGTGATGTGGAATCACGCTGAGGCCGAGGGCCGTTGGTGATGTGAGATCACGCTAAGGCCAAGACCGTTATGACATAGAGTCATGTTGAGGCCGAGGGCCGTCTGATGTTGAGGCCGAGGGCCATTGTGATGTCCTCACGCTGAGGCCGAGGGCCGTTGTTGATGTTGAGGCCGAGGGCCATTCTGATGCTGAGGTCGAGGGACGTTGTTGATGTTGAGGCCGAGGGCCGTCTGATGTTGAGGCCGAGGGCCATTGTGATGTGGAATAATGCTGAGGCCGAGGGCCGTTGGTGATGTTGAGGCCGAGGGTCGTCCTGATGTTGAGGCGGAGGGCCGTTGTGATGTGGGATCACGCTGAGGCCGAGGGCCGTTGGTGATGTGAGATCACGCTAAGGCCAAAACCGTTATGACAGAGAGTCATGTTGAGGCCGAGGGCCGTCTGATGTTGAGGCCGAGGGCCATTGTGATGTCCTCACGCTAAGGCCGAGGGCCGTTCTGATGCTGAGGTCGAGGGACGTTGTTGATGTTGAGGCCGAGGGCCGTCTGATGTTGAGGCCGAGGGCCATTGTGATGTGGAATCATGCTGAGGTCGAGGGCCGTTGGTGATGTGAGATCACGCTAAGGCTAAAACCGTTATGACATAGAGTCATGTTGAGGCCGAGGGCCGTCTGATGTTGAGGCCGAGGGCCATTGTGATGTGGGATCACGCTGAGGCCGAGGGCCGTTGTTGATGTTGAATCACGTTGAGGCCGAGGGCTTTTGGTGATGTTGAGGCCGAGGGCCGTCCTAATGTTGAGGCCGAGGGCCGTTGTTGATTTTGCGACTGAGGGCCGTTCTGATGTTGAGGCCGAGGGCCGTTGTTGATGTTGAGGCCGAGGGCCATCTGATGTTGAGGCCGAGGGCCATTGTGATGTGGGATCACGCTGAGGCCGAGGGCCGTTGTTGATGTTGAATCACGTTGAGGCCGAGGGTTTTTGGTGATGTTGAGGCCGAGGGCCGTCCTAATGTTGAGGCCGAGGGCCGTTGTTGATTTTGCGACCGAGGGCCGTTCTGATGTTGAGGCCGAGGGCCGTTGTTGATGTTGAGGCCGAGGGCCGTCTGATGTTGAGGCCGAGGGCCATTGTGATGTGGAATCATGCTGAGGTCGAGGGCTTTTGGTGATGTTGAGGCCGAGGGCCGTCCTAATGTTGAGGCCGAGGGCCGTTGTTGATTTTGCGACCGAGGGCCGTTCTGATGTTGAGGCCGAGGGCCGTTGTTGATGTTGAGGCCGAGGGCCGTCTGATGTTGAGGCCGAGGGCCATTGTGATGTGGAATCATGCTGAGGTCGAGGGCCATTGGTGACGTGGAATCGAATTGAGGCCGAGGGCCTTTCCTTGATAGTTCCAGGAGTCCTCTGGGTGTATGTTACTTCTTTCAGGCATCGACCGAGGGGTTGATTCCCCGCCTCGGCCGAAAGGAGGTCCAAGTGATCCGTCCGGGGGTTCGTCTGTTAGTCCCCCGGCGCTGGGCCGTCCCTTGATTGTGCCAGGAGGTCGTATGTTAGTCCTCTTGATGTGTGTTCCTTCTTCTAAGCTTCGGTCGAGGGGTTGATTCCCCGCCTCGGCCGAAAGGAGGTCCAAGTGATCCGTCCGGGGGTTCGTCTGTTAGTCCCCCGGCGCTGGGCCGTCCCTTGATTTTGCCAGGAGGTCGTATGTTAGTCCTCCTGATGTGTGTTCCTTCTTCTAGGCTTCGACCGAGGGGGTTGCTTCCCCGCCTCGGCCGGAAGGGGGTCCAAGTGATCCGTCCGGGGGTTCGTCTGTTAGTCCCCCGGCGCTGGGCCGTCCCTTGATTGTGCCAGGAGGTCGTATGTTAGTCCTCCTGATGTGTGTTCCTTCTTCTAGGCTTCGGCCGAGGGGGTTGCTTCCCCGCCTCAGCCGGAAGGGGGTCCAAGTGATCCGTCCGGGGGTTCGTCTGTTAGTCCCCCGGCGCTGGGCCGTCCCTTGATTGTGCCAGGAGGTCGTATGTTAGTCCTCCTGATGTGTGTTCCTTCTTCTAGGCTTCGGCCGAGGGGGTTGCTTCCCCGCCTCGGCCGGAAGGGGGTCCAAGTGATCCGTCCGGGGGTTCGTCTGTTAGTCCCCCGGCGCTGAACCGTCCCTTGACCTTGGGGGGTCCCGTCGTCTATTTACGGCGCGGGCTAGGCTTGGTCGGTTTCCGACGACTGCCGTTTCACCCCCAAGTTTGGGGATTTCGTCACCTCAGCCATTCTTTCAGGCCTGTCGCCGTGCGTTGCGCGCCGGCGACGCGGCGAGCATCCCGCTCCAAAAACGCGGGCCTTTTGCAGGCCCCTCGTCTTTAGAAACCATCGGCCATACCTGGGCATTTGGCCTCGAAGGGGCCGATAAGATGTCTGGATTTTGTTGTAGTTTACTTAAATTCATAGAAATAAGCGGAATACAAGGGGTGCGTTGTTTGACAACGGCTTTGTTAAGATTCACCGCTCAAGGCTGAGGGCTCTAGGCCGAGGGGATGGTAATGTGCCTCGAGGTCGAGGGCCCAAGGCTGAGACTAACGCCGAAGGTGAGGAACATGATTAGCGGAGGTGGCGCTTCTTCGGCTGGGGCTCCTCGAACTCCTCTCCGTCACTGAGCCTCCCGATTTAATGTTTCTTTGTTGCGATGTCCCCTTCTTTATCGGTGTTCTCCCCGGTGTTTTTCCTTGGGGCATTTTTGATGAATTGGTGGAGCTCACCCCGTTGAATTAAGAGTTCAATAGCCTTCTTTAACGAGACACAATCGTCTGTATTATGGGAGGTGCTTTTGTGGTAACGGCAATAAGTGCCGCCTTGGTGGATGGCGTAGATCTCCCTTGCCGACCGAGGGTCCTTGGGGAAAAGGTCCTGCTCTTCCGCATAGTTGAGGATAGTGCTCACCGGGTGCGTGAGGGGAGTCCTAGGCATGTCCAGCCGAGGGTGCCATTGGCGTTCGTTACGGCCCTGCTAGGTGTGGCTTCCATGGTCTCGGCCTCCGGCCGAGGGCACATTTGGGGCCGGCGTGTTGTTTATCTTCTTCGAGGGCTGGCCCTCGTTCTTCTTGAAGGAGTAGAGGTCGTCGGCGTCGGCGTATAGGCTCCCCCGCTGGAGTGCTCTGAGGTATGATCTTGGGGGGTCGGTGATGAGGCTCCGTGCGTAGGGGCTGCTGCGGAGAACCCCCTGGAAGAGGACGAGGAGGGTACGCTCGTCGGCGCCCTCGACCTCGTCTGTCTCCTTCATCCACCGGTCAATGAAGGACCGAAGTGTTTCGTCAGGCTGTTGCTTGACGGAGAGGAGCTGGGAGAAGTGCTTTCTCGCGCGCTTTCTTCCGGCAAAATGGGTGAGGAAGCGTTGGGCAAGATCTTGCCAAGAGTCAATGCTGCCCTCGGGCAATCGATTGAACCATTCGTATGCTGGTCCCTCCAAGGTGGAAAGGAACCAACGACATAAGTATTCATCTGATGCCCCCATCATCATCATGCTGTTTTGATACCTGTTGTAGTGCTCCTGAGGGTCAGTTTTTCCTTCATAGGGCTTGATGAGTTGCCCTCGGTACTTTTCCGGGATTTGGGCCGCCAATACCCTTGGGGTGAATGGCGTCCGGGTCCGGAGCTGGATGATGGGTTCCCCGGAGCCCTCGGCTACCTTCTTCTGTAATTCCTCCATTTTGGCCATCATGGCCTCGTATTTGAGGTCTGAATGAGGGGTGGAGGTGGTGGCGTGAGCTTTGTCGGCCTCCATTTCATCAAGTCGGCGTTGGAGGGCCGCAATAATTTCGTCCCGGGGGTCCTTCGGGAGGGTCTCCGCCCCCTGCGAACGAATCCGGGCCGAGTGGGCCTGGTTGATCTGGTGGCGAGCATCGTCGGCATGAAGGGGTGCCTTGCCTTTGTCCCGAGGGGGACGCTCCTCGTCTGCCCTCGAGACAGACCCTCCGCTTTCTTGGGGCCCTCGGCGGTCTTGCCCCCCTCCGAGCCGGTTGAGGGCGGAAGTGCGGGGCCTTTCTCTGTTGTCATTGTGGCGGTCCCGGGACTGAACTTCCTGGGAGGCCGTGTCTTGGGCCACTACCCCTTCGTCATTCCTAACCCGAGGGATGGGGTTTTCGAAGGGGTGTGGCAGAGGGGGAAGTACGAGGTTCTCCCCAACCTGGGGTTGAGCCGGAGCCAGGGTGCCGAAGGCACCCGGGTTCTGAGTTAGCGTCTGGATGAAGGCGGAGAGTGCCGAATGAACGTCGATGGTGAGGACCGGAGGGCTGACTTGGTCATCGCTCCGGTTTTTCTTCTTGGCCTCGATGCCGAGGCGGGCATCGGGGGCATTCTGCTGGATCTGAAGGCGTAGGTCGACAGCCGCCTGTTCCAGCCCAGCGATGACACCGCCCTCGGGAGCCCTGTGAGAGGCTTCGGGGGCGTTGACGTCGCCGAGGGCCAGGTTCTTGTCTTCTACGTTTTTGGAGTTAGCACGTGTTGTTCTCACCATTTTGGTAGAGGGCTAGTGTTTGGCGAAGGGGGAGGGTTTCTTACTTGATCGTTCGACCTCTCAACGAGAGCACCAAATGATGGATAGTGTACCCGAGGGGTAGCTTATCCGAGGGGTTATTGCGGAGAATAACTAGAGAGAAGTCAGAGCAAATAAGTAAGAGAGAGAGTGTATATTCGATATGTATTAAGCGTGGTTTACAATGGGGGAAAGGGGTGCTATTTATAGTAGTAATAAATGCTAGATAAGGACACGTGTCAGTTTTCTGGTGGTCGAGGGGTCACCTCGACCGGGGTGGCACTGGCACTCGCATGTGGCCGCATTAAATGCGGTGGTTGGATGTGACGTTTGTACTTGGTACGGTGATCCAGGCGCATGTGAAGAGGATATTCTGTCGAGGTGGATGCCTTAGGCTGAAGGGTGCTGGGCCGAAGGCTACAGGTGCCGAAGGCTTGGTTTTCAAGCCTTGTTCTCCTGTGATGCCTCTTCTAACCGAGGGCTCCTACCTGCCGAGGGCTGCAGTTGCCGAAGGCTTGGTTTTCAAGCCTTGTTCTCCTGTGATGCCTCTTCTAACCGAGGGCTCCTACCTGCCGAGGGCTACAGGTGCCGAAGGCTTGGTTTTCAAGCCTTGTTCTCCTGTGATGCCTCTTCTATCTGAGGGCTCCTACCTGCCGAGGGCTACAGGTGCCGAAGACTTGGTTTTCAAGCCTTGTTCTCCTGTGATGCCTCTTCTATCCGAGGGCTCCTACCTGCCGAGGGTTGCAGTTGCCGAAGGTTTGGTTTTCAAGCCTTGTTCTCCTGTGATGTTTCTGAGCTCGATTCCTTCACTGGTAGCCTTCGGCCATAGGGCCGAAGGCACCCCTTTGCGTATTGTGGGCTGCTCAGAGCTCCATTTTGCTGGGCTTGGCCCGTTTGGGCCTGTTGGGCCTGATTGTAGTAGAGGAAGTATGTGGACCGGGGGTCCCTGGGCCATATACTCCATCAGTATTACATACTAAAATTAATTTTATGGCGGTTAAAACTAGCATCCTAGAGACTAAAATTTAAAATACTTCTAGATTTCTGGTGTTTTTCCAAACTAGCATATCAAAATTAAGGTTTTTATTAAACCTGACAGTTTAGGAGAATTTTGACTTTGCACTTCATTATTTGAGTGAAATTGCATTATGCCTCTTATACCATAAAATATCAGTGGCATAATTTCTCGTATGTCATCCGTCATCTTGATGAAAATGATGAGTTTTACTTCAGTATTATTTGCTAATGATCATAAAAAGATAATGATTTTAACTTAGTCTCATTCTATTATTATTATGTCTTATTGTTTTGACACTATTTTGCAAATTTATGGCTTGGATTTAATTTTTATTCTATTTTCATTTTTTTCATCGACTTAAAGGATTACGAATTATTCTTTTATGTAGTAATGACATTTACAAAATAATACCCGTGTTTTCGTTCAAACTTTTAATATGTAACAGATATCATATTATACACGTATACATATTTACGCGTTTTTTAAAGTTAAGGTTTTTTTAACGAACTTTTGACCATTTGTTTCATTCGTATTACCGAATAAAACATGTACATATCAAACCACACACGTTTAATTCATGTACCGTTTGTTTCGGATATAGGAACGTTTCGATACGTCGATACGATACCCTAGTGAAGTATCTGTACTTCATAGCCTATACTAATTATTAGTACCGAGTATGTGTTAATTTATTAAATACTAAAGATTTTAAAAGCACGAATTTTGAGATATTCAGGATCAAACCTAGAATGTGTATACTATAAAGGTGACAACTCTTATACCCAGGGATGGATTTAGGGGGGGGGGGGGGGGGGGGTGCGACGCGCCCCCCTTGGACTTTCAAAATTTTCTACTATATATGTAATGTTTTTGTAAAAATTTTGATACTTTAATTAGATTCGCCCCCTTAACTTTGTGTTTAACATTGCCCCCTTAACTTTTAGTTTTTAAAATTAATATATAGTCTTACATAATTTAATACTTAATTAGAGATTTAAAAAAGAAACATCTAAAATAGTTTACATAACTTAAATAAACAATAGAAGAACTCATTATTTGAGATTTAGAATACTTATTATATAAAAATTCTTAGTTTTGTAATGCTTATTTATCTTTATTCGATAACTAGTTAACAATTTTGAAAAATATATATCAAACGATATTAAATACCAGACACTGCACTCTAGCTACAAAGTTTTTAGATCATGTGAAGTGAATCGAAATTATAAATCTTTATTGACATTGAATTACATTGTTCATTTATTTCTTACGTTCTAAAAAGCCTTTGTTGCATAGATAATAAACTTTAATTATTTTAGCATTAATACAAATATAAAATGCACTATATATATGAATTAGCAATATAATATTATTCTAAAAATAATAATATCATACATACTATTGTAATATTAAAAGAACTGCTTGTGACTTATGAACACCCTCCATGATAGTGAATGAGTACCTTATAAACTCTTTATATTTAAATGAAATTTATATATCTTTTTTTATTTTTGTATTATTTTCCATTGATTTGTCATTTCTTATGCTTTAATGTATCAATACTTTTTCCTAGAGCACTCCAATTATAAAATTAAAGTTATTTTGTCATTGTGTAAACTTAGAATGTAATATATAGATTTAAATGTCTATCATGTATGTATTAATGAATTTTTTTTTGAATAAAAATAGCCGTAGAGTCTGACACTAGTGAAAAATTTCGCTCCGCTACACTAGAAAAAAAATTCGCCCCGCTACACTAGTGAATTTTTTTATCTCCTACACTAACGAAAATTTTCGCCCCCCTTGACTCGAAATCCTGTATCCATCCCTACCGATAACAATTTAAAAAATGGAGTATCGCACCTACCATTCACTGGTCCAAATCATTATACTACAAATTATTTTTAATTTAAATTTAAATAATTCAACTGAAACATTTTGATTGGTCAAGGCACGGATCAAGGTAAAGTACCTTAAATTATGGGCACGATAAAATCTACCTACTATAAATGGGGGTTGTGTTTACAACAGTAGCTAGATTTTCACTAGTTTTTTGAAAAAATGGATATAGTAGGAAAGGCCAAGAAGATGGTGACGGGAAAGCTGGCAGAGATGGAGAAACCGGAGGCGAGCATCACCGACGTCGACGTTAAAGGCATCGGCATGGACGGAATCTCGTACCACGCCAAGGTCGCCGTCAAAAACCCATTCTCGGTCTCCATCCCCATCTGCGAGATCGGGTACGTCCTGAAGTGCGCCGGCAGGGTGATAGCCTCCGGCACCGTCCCGGACCTGGGGTCGGTGAAGGGGAAGGACACGACGGAGTTCGACGTGCCGGTTAAGGTGCCGCACAGCGTGGTCGTGAGCTTGGTTCGGGATATCGGTCGAGATTGGGACATTGACTATCAGCTCGAGCTCAGCCTCGTCGTTGACCTTCCCGTCGCCGGGAACATCACCATCCCGCTCTCCCACTCCGGCGAAATCAAGCTTCCCAGTCTCTCTCTCTTCTCCACCGCCTCCGCAAATTAAATGACAAAAGTATCCGATCCATGCATGTCCATGTGTATATACTCCGTATAGTATAATTGACATCAATACCGCCGCCGGATAATAGTGAGTTCGGCCGCCGGCTAATAGTGAACACGGCAGCCGGAGGATAGTCATATACGGAGTATATACTCCGGTATAATGGAATAACTTTTCTTGTGTTAAATATTACTCCGTACTAGTACTTAAAGTATTAATAAGAAGTTAACTTTGATATTGTCATTTAGCTCAGTGGAAGTACGTAATGATTGTGCTACGACTCAACTTAATTTCGAGATTGATGATCACCTTAATTGTTAATTCAATTCGAATTAGAATGGAATTCTAATTAACCAGGGAAAAAATTCTAGCGGTTACTACCTCCGTAACCCTAAAATCTTCCCAGTTTGACTCTTTTATAAACTTTGATCATTAATTATTCAAAACTCACATTATGCTATGATTAAAAATTTATTTCATATATCTCATTGTAAAACATATTATTTGAATGTTAATTTATTATGAATTTTATAAATATAGATATGTAGATATTTAGAGTCAAAGTTCAACTTAGAAGATCGTAAAAAGTCAAAATGAGAAGATCTTTGTGTTACTAATTTGGAAGCTATCTGATCCTTTTTAAAAACAAAAAACTAATTAATTCCTTAAAGAATGGGGAATTAAGAAATATAAGTGAATGAATAGTCTAAAACTATACAAAGAAAAAATCTCATGATTTCTTCCAAATCACTAACCCTGTAATAATAAAGTCTCTTTTAAAGTCGTGCTACTCTTCTTATTGTTCTATAGAAAAACAAAAAGAAATACTCCCAAGTCTCAAATTATAAGATACATTTACTATTCACTTGGTCAACATAAATCACTCACAATCTTTTACTTTATATATCAAAAGTTTATGAAATTTGAATTAATTTTTGTAGTTTTGTAGCGATTTTAATATAGTTTCTGAATATGTAAATTTTATTTTCTAAAACTAATTTGAGTGTTGACATCGTGAACCGTAAAGTAGGAACGGAGGGAGTACAATAAAAGATTATTTGTTTTCATGGGTCACCGGAAAAGAAGAATTGATTTGACCAAGAACCAACAAAGAAAGAAGAATTGATTTGATCAAGAACCAACAAAGAAAATTCGATCGAATGGAATTGTCTGAACGAAAGGTTTGACCGGCTAGCCCTCAAAAAGGAGATTCAGTTGAGCACTATCTTACACTCAGAATGAGATGGTTGTTCAAGAGGATCAAATGAGACGATTGTTCAAGAGGAGGCGGGTAATTGAACTTCAGTAGAACTTGGTTGAACCAGCCTTGTCAATCATGAATAATACAAATTTGTTACTCGATCAGTTACACTGATGAAGAACACACAACCACTAGACATTCCTATGAGAAGAGCAAATCACAGCTTACTCGAAACCGACGTAACTCTCGACCAGAGAATAAGTCGGGTGAAAACCATAACCATGTAAGGTGGAAATAAAAAAGGGTGTCAACATAGAAAAACTTTTGATTCGTTATTGTCTAGAAAATGTCACAATCATTGAAGACTCTTATCAATCGGAAAGAGAAAGACTATGAGATTGGATCCTTTATGAGGATATTTTAGGGGCATGCCACTAGGTTTCCCTATGACTATGTTTGACAGACATAAGTCTCTGCCCTCTAGTTTTTGTATTGTTCAAAAAGTCTCTAAAAGCTTTTAGTTTTATGTCTAGCATGGCAATTTTTAAGAGCTTTTCAAAAATTAAAAGATCTTTTTTGAGATGCTACAGGGAGTAGCATTTGAAAAAAGTCCGCGACTTTTAGTATTAATTAGTCCTAATAGCTTGTATACCAAACCGAACTAAATCAAATAGTCAGCTTTTTACCAAATAGCTACCACCTTTTATCTATAAGATCTTTTCAGTCACAAAAAGCTAACAGTTATTAAAAAGCTCACAAAAGTATCTCTTCAGTTAGTTGTGCCAAACATACCCATAGAACGGAAAAAATCTTGTGAATATTTCCATATCACTAACCCTGCAATAATGTAGTCTAGCCTAACAGTCTTGTTGCAAATGCAAATAGAAAATAAAAAATAACAAATAAAAAACTTTGTTTCACCAGTCATCGGAAAAGGGAGAATTGATTTAACCAACAACAAACAAAGGAATCTCTTATAGGCAGTAAGAGTTTAAACGATGATGATGTTCTTTGAATTGGGCAGTAAATTAAAGAATTTAAGGTTCTCCTATGCTCCCACTCTTTTTTTATTTCGATCTTCACAAGTTTTGCTTTGACTTCTTGTTTGGCCGATGGTTTTGTTCGCTTCAAACAAGTATGTGATATGTTCTTTTCCTAGCGATGTTTAGAACCTGTGTATTTGGTGAATTTCCATTGTTCATTATTTGAAAAGTTAATTGAACATTGTTTTTCAGAGGCTTCAATTACTTGCTCTCATCCTGAACCATCGTCACATTTAGGGAGAAATAAAACATTTAACTCGAACTCCTTTGTTTTTGACATTCATGTGGATAAGACAAGTTAAACATTTGATCCATAGAATTAAAAGTTATAGCAAAATTACTAATTAACATATAATAAACGGAAAATATAATGATTTTTTCCCATTAATATTACTATATTAAATTAAAAAAAATGACTTGTTTACACTGACTCGTCATCTACAGTGATTTGTTATTCTAAAATACACAATAGTGATTAGTTCACATTGAATAGTCATATTTTTGTTCAAAAACATAACGAGTCATATTTTGTCTGGGGAATACAATGCGAAATATTTAATCAATGCGATATCTGATACTGAAGGAGTGTTTGCAAAAACTAAAAAAAAAAGCGCTTCTCAGCTTTTGGCTTTAAAAAGCTAAAATTAGTGTTTTCAATTGACAGTTTCTGTTTAAATTAATCACTTAAAAGCTAAAAGCTGAAAGCAGGTTGAGGGAGCGCTTTAATCTGCTTTTCACTTTTCTGATTACACAAAAACACTTATTTTATCAAACACTACCAACTTTTTTTTTGAATATAAAGGATCAACTTTTTATAGTAAAAACGAGACAAGATACAAGTTAACATCCAGACAGTTATTACAGATCCGACTGTGAGCACAAGGAATAGACATAGAATCAGTCACCTCATTCAAAACAACTTTATTCGCTAGACACGAAATGGGCAATTTAAAGCCTAAAACAATCGGGACTGAAATACTGCCTGATGGAGTATATGGTCCGGAACCCCGACCCACGTACTCCCACTACTGTAATCAGGTCCAACAGGCCCAAACGGGCCGCCAAGCCCAGCAAAATGAAACTGTAAGCAGCCCACAATGCACAAGGAGGTGCCTTTGGCCCCATGAACGAAGGCTACCGATGACAGAATTTAGCTCAGGAACATCGTAGGAGAACAGGGTTTGAATACCAAGCCTTCAGCACCTACAACCCTCGACACATAGAGGCCCCCGACCCATGGAGCCTTCGGCACAGTAGATATAGCCGAATGCGTCTTCCTCGACAGAATCTCCTCTCCACATGCGCTGGATCATCGTATCAAGTACAACATCGTATCCAACCACCGCATTTAATGCGGCCACATGCAAATGCCGGTGCCACCCCGATTGAGGTTACTCCTCGACCATCAGATTATTGACACGTGTCCCTATCTAACATTTATTGCTGCTATAAATAGCAGCTCATTTCCCCATTGTAAATGATCACAAATTCACATATTGAATACATATTCTCTCTCTACTGCTCTGACTTCTCTCTAAGTTATTCCCGCAATAACCTCCCAGATAAGCTACCCTCGGGTACACTATCCATCACTGCCCATCAAACGTAGTCCACAAGTCCAAATTTTCAAACAAAATTAAACCTACTCAAACTAGAATAAAAACAAATACTACTAATGGAAAAATAAAATTGAAATAAAGTCTTTCCACAAAACCCTTTATGGCACAGAGGTGGTTCTAGAGGAGGACGAACTCTACCAACGTCTACGCACTTTAAAAGAAGGCAGATTGAAATCTCTAACATGTAGACAAACCTGGCCGACACACCAAAAGAACTCCCACATCGAGGGAGACAAACCACCTCGAAGCACCAGTGCCTGGAAAAGAAACACCATAGAATAAAATCAACACAATCGGAAGAAAAGAACAATTCAAATGAATCATACCTCTATCAAGAATCTCTGAGCCTTTAAAACGGAGCAGATAAACACAATAATCAATCAACTCTAAAGATAAAGGAAGAAATTTGATCGATCGTGGAGTCCCGGCAGATGGTAATAGAGAGTTTAGGCATGGAGGCCTTTTCTCTTACTCGAAACCCTACGTGCTCTCCGTTTGTACGCAGTCCCTATCACAATAAATTTAGAAAATTAGAAATCTCAACAACTTTTACTTTTTGAGAATCATTTTTTTCTATTAAACACTTTTTAAAAAATAACTTTAAGAAATCACTTTTTTAAGGTTGGTTGTTTGCTTTTGTCAAAATCATCTACCATGTGTTTAAGTGTTTTATGTTGTGAATCACAAAATGTTTTGTTGACATATTTCACTTGAATTTTATTAATTCAGTTCGATTTTTTTGACTTCAGTCATTCGATTTATTACAATTTGATATGATTCAGTTTGATTAAACCAAACTCATGCCCACCTTTACTCCGTGAGCCGTAGCTGATTAACTCCAATACATCATGTTTAACCAGTAGTTAGTGCGGTAGCGTTGGATTCCAGACTTCCAGTAAGCTCTGAAGCGGTGCGGTGCGGTCCGAACCGGCCCGGATCCGGACTTTATGTTTGAATAGTTATCCCATTCATAAAAGTTCACAAGGACAAACCCGTACAACGGGATCGATCAATCTTGATAGCCTGGGAATGGAAGAGCACGGGGAGCATCAGGTTCAGCACGAAAAATCGTTGCTGGGGAATATAGCTGAGAAGATTCACCAGAGTAGCAGTTCTTCTTCCTCCGATTCTGAATCCGAGGAAAAGCCCGTGAAGTCTGAGGCGTCACATTCATCCAACAAAGCTAAGATTTGGCGGTTTTTCGGCCGGGAACAACCGGTTCATAAGGTTTTCGGTGGAGGCAGACGTATGTTGTTGTTTATGTATTTCTACGCGCACTCTTTATATACATAGATATGCATGCTGATTTCCATATCAGGATTTGTTTTTATTACCCTTTTCTTCAAAATAGTGAATTTCTGTCCATTTGCTGGTAGTTGAAAACTTGAAATATAACATTATTAACATATATATACTCTACACATTGATTTCCATATCAGGGTTGGTTTTTATCACCTTTTTTCTTCTAAATATTGAATTTTTGTTCATTTGCTGGTTGTTGAAAGATGAGATTAGAGGTTCTGTCTCATTTCTGCTATGATTGATTGTTTGAATATTATATCTACACCATCATATGATCAACTGCATAACTATGTAACTAAATCTGTATGTATTTAAAATAGACTAGTTGCTCGCAATTTTGATTATTAACTTACTGGACGGCTCTATTGTCTGTGATTGCTTTCTTAATCTCAGATTGTTGCATTGCTGGCTTGCTGCTTTAGGGAATATAGTTTAATCCATAGTTCGTTATGTGCCCTACCTGCCTTTAACTTTTGGGAAGCTTTATATTCTTGAAATTGTGAAAATTCTAAATAGGAGTGATACACGAGCAGAGTGTATAAATCAGAGTTTTCATGTTTATCCTAAAATAAGGTTCATTCAGCTCTAATTAAAGAGTAAAAGTACTTGAAACATCTTCTTCTAGGAGTGAATGAGTCACATTTTTTGAAAATGTGTGATAAACTGATAATTTAGTCCTATTATGAATTTTCTCTTTAATCTTTTGTTGGTGAAGACCATCTATTATTTAAGAGAGAAATTTGGAAGTTTTTGTTGCCATCTGGTGGAAGATTGACTTTTTGGAGAAGGAATACAGATATTATGTAATAGGTGAATATTATTGAAATTAGTATCTGCTTTCATTGATTGCCTAATTGGTGCAGCTGCTGATGTGTTTTTGTGGAGGAACAAGAAGATATCTGCTGGACTCCTTGGTGGAGTTACCGCTATTTGGGTTCTATTTGAACTGCTAGAGTACCACCTACTAACACTAGTCTGCCATGTCTTGATCATTGCTCTTGTAGTCTCGTTCTTGTGGTCCAACACATCATCCTTCATCAACAAGTGTGTGGTTTCCAAGTCTTTAGTCTTTACCTAATAATTATATAGATAAGTTGGGTCTGTCCTCCTCCATACTGAACATGTAGATAATTGTTTTGTCAGGTCTCCTCCCCGAATCCCTGAAGTCCACATTCCAGAGGATCCATTCATTCAGGTTGCTTCTGCCTTGAGAATTCAAATAAACAGTGGTTTGCATTTACTACGAGAAATTGCATCCGGAAGAGACCTGAAGATATTTCTTGCTGTAAGCGTCTGATTTTACAATCTTGGCACCTAACTACCTAAGGCTATGATTCAGAGTTCAGTATGGGGGAAGCCGGGAAGGGAATGCTTACTTTTCGTTTCTTTTCAAAACATCACTTTGATTTTGTTTTTAAAAAAGGATATAATCAAAGTGATAAATTAGTATAAACTTGATGTCCTAGTCATTCATTTATGAAATATTAATAAATACCATGTATATGACTAAATAAAGTAATGGACAAAAGTGTGACCCTTAGGACCTCTTCATTTGGCTAGAATTTCTAGTCATAAGTCAGGTCTGATCTGGTTGGCTTATGTTTGATACTATCGTATATATTATTTGTTTAAGGGATGGAGGGAGTACTAAATATTTATGTAATGTTGATATGATTTGTTTAAGTCTAGCCCGGTGTGGTCTAATCATGTCTGGTCCGGGATTGAAACAATTCCAAGTGAAGAGGTCCTTATTATACAGTGACCCTAGATCTATTTTGGCATGAACCGCAATCAGTGGCAGATCCATAGGGGGCAGCTCCCCCCTCGCAACGCCCACCCAACCCCTATATATATTTAATTTAATATACAATTTTATACATATATTTGTGTATTGGATAGACATATCTTATAATGAAAACAATCCGGCCGAGTGGAAAGGGAGTCAAGGAGTCAAGGGTTCGGAACTTGCCTCCAACTTTTCTTCACTGCTTTAATTTTTATCCATTTTCTTCCACGTTTTCGCTTTTTCAAGTTTTAATAAAATTTAAATTGACTTTACATACTTTTATTCAATTTTTGTTTAGTTTAAAAGACTTAAACTACTTCATTTTATTTTGGCACTTCATATAAATTGATTTTTAGAATTTAGATATAATCCTGCATTCACAATGTACATTATTGCTAAATACATACACTATATGTCCCTTATTTGATTCATTTAATTATTTACACAATATCACAAAAAGTTAAAACTTTGTGATGTATTTATTTTCTGACAAAGTGAAATTTGTTAAGTACGATAACCAAATATTTTGTTATTTATAACTAATTTTATACTAATACTTTTCTTAATGTATTCAATTGTTTGTGACATGTATGAGATAATATGTAGTGTAAATTCGCTCCCTCATGACAATTCCTGAATACCTGGATAGGCCACTGACCTTGGTGACCACAGTAAAATTTCAATTTACAATGTTGTAACCATGATACTATTTTCATGCTGACGTAGACTTTAGTGACTTTTTAGTCATATATATATATACAAGTATATATTTATATTGTCTACTATGAGTTCTACTGTAGGGGAAGAAAACCGTTGATAACAATTTAATAGTGGTAATGATGATCAATTATTGATAACACAATATGTTTTTTTGGCTTCCATTTTCTCTAGGTCATCGCTGGTCTATGGATCCTCTCAGTTATTGGCAGTTGGTGCAACTTTTTATCATTGGTCTATATGTGTAAGTACACCCAGCAAATGTGTAATCTGTGTCCAAACCATGCCGTTTCACATGGGAGCGTTATACTTGATTTTAGAAAATTACCCGTGCACAGTTTTATTAGAAAAGGTAGGGGTAGTAATGAATTTTCTTTACACTGAAACAGCCTTTGTATTACTCCACACTGTTCCTGTGATATATGAGAAGTATGAGGACAAGATCGATCCGCTAGGGGAGAAAGGGATGGTGTGGGTGAAGACGCAATATGCAGTGTTTGATGAGAAAGTACTGAGCAAAATTCCCAGAGGGCCATTGAAGGACAAGAAGAGGGCATGAGAAGAGTGCTGCAGATGAACTATGTTCAGTCTATATGCATATATAATCGTGTTTGAGATTGTATGATGATTTGTTTTGGGGGTTCTTCACATATGATGAATTTAGACAGATTTGACGTAGTTAGTGTTTTGTGTGTGTTTCTTTGTAGTAGTATACAAAATCTCTGTTGTACTATGAAACTTGATGAATCGCGCTCTCCATAATTGTCATGTGTGGCAGTGTGGGGTGTTGACGATGATCTTTTGTGACCTAAACTAGTTTTATAGGCTTTCTTTACCTGTTTTAAAGTCTAGACTAGATATAGACTTCACGATTTGCATAAGAAACTAACACGGATTTTTTTACTTGCTCTCAAACCAGACTTGGACAGTCATACAAAGGCTAGACAATTACTCCGTAATTCCGTATTAGTTCAGGTCAGGTCCGATCAACCCAGATCAGGCTAAAAAATTCATTCTAAATAATTGTTGTTTTTATTTCAGGTGTTTAATTATGTAATAATCAAAATAAGTAAGATTGAAGTTACTTTTTTGATTGAATTGATTGAAGTTATAGAAGAGAGTCGTTTTAGCTACTTTTTCATTTTTTCTAATCAATCGTTTCAATCAAAATTTCATCAATTAATTTTAGCTAATATGAGTGTTCCTAAACGAGCTATTAAATTTGGATGTAAATCATGTAATTATTGTTGTGTCTAGAGTGAAACTTAAATAGATGAGGTAATCAATCAATTAGCACTAAGCTACAACGGAGAATTTCTGTTGAAGTAAAACCATCAGTTATTTGATATCATTACTTGCAAGACGTGGTACCATCGGTATTTAGGTCTAATCCTTTTATTATTCGTATAAATTCAAGAATTAAACTTTTTCTAACTTTAAGATTACATATGTGAGAAATTATCAATATTATAGAAGTGTTAAACCTGAGTTTGGTAACACGTGCTCAACTGCTGAAGAACTGAAGGCCAACATGTTCAAAGTTCTAACTCAAAACAAGGTCAAGTTTATAGAAACATGGACGAACAATTCTTGGCGTATACACTTTACTGTTGTACACACCTTTATACACGTTTATGTTTGTGAAGGTTTTTTTTTACTGTCACAAATAAAATACATTTTGTTTGTGACCGACAATTCACAGACGTGTGTAAAAATGTGTACAACATTAAAATGTGTACAAAAGGCCCTTTTCAACATCAATAGGGCAGCTGAAAAGGAGAGGGCCCATAAACGGATCATGAACATGGGGCTAATGCCTAAGTACCAATGGGGCCGGACAGTACAAGGAAGTGGTCTAGCCCAAATAAAACAGAGCCTAGCAGCTGGGAGTGAAGTTGGAATATGTGGAAATATACTAAGAAGTCCACTTTTCATATATTGATTGTGTTATAATCCGTAGATGATTGCTGATGCTTGACAATTTTCCTAATGTTGATGCCTTTTAGCATATCCTAATTAGGCGATTTCATATATGAAAACATTTATTGTTTTTCTCTAAATGTATTGTGTCAAATGTGGAACTATTGAAACATTACTTGTGCTTTTGATAGAATGAATATCACTGATTGGTGTATGTTTCAAAACAACTTGGTGGTTCATATAAAAAAGAGCTGCTAGTGAAAAAAGAACTCATGTCAATGAACCTCTTCTTGTGCAGGCAAAAATAGAGACTCATGTTAGTGTTGTTTCCTATCTACCCTTTTAGTAGTCAATTACATTCAGAAGTAAGCAGGTCCTTTGAAATTCTCTATCAGGGTACTAGCATATATGCCTTTGCATGATATTCTTAAGAAGGGTTGTATTCTTTCACACGGAGAGCGACGTACAACAGGAGATACCCATTCTTACCAACAAAGGAAATGAGCAGCCATGAGGCTCAGTTGCCTCAATAATGGATCTATCTATTGATGAAATCATTGGAATCTTTTGAAGCAGTCATATAATAATGGAATCTTTAGCTAAGGTATCCTGACTGGGGTAGTGGGTTTAGGAATTTATAAAATTAAAAAGTGGAGAAACAGAAGGAAACGAAACAACTAATCTGTACTTGTGATTGAAAATAAGATGTGGCCTTGCCTGAAAAAAAAGATATTCTTAAGAAAACATGTTATAATTTGTGTACTCTATAGTGATAATACAACTAAAAAATATTCATTTCTAGACTCACATCCTTGTTCTTCTTTTGATTAGTGTGGGATGGTATTTGAATCTTTTTAATTTTTTACATCTTTGTTGTAGCCAATAAACCACTAGGATTAGTTAATACTAGTATTTTTTTAAAACAAGGGTGAGCTTTGATAAACATGATTATCATGTGTTTATAGACTATAGTAAGTACTTGTTGGGCACCACTATATATTCAGTGGGATTAAAGATACGCTTAGTTATTAATGTATTTTCATAGTTTGGTGAGCCAAGTTATTAGTTAATTATCTCTTTATGCTGCAAGTGTATTGCTCAAAATTCATATTTCATATTTGAAATGATTGGTGATGTCATTGACACTTTTTTTGCCTTTTTTATTGTTCCTTTGTCAAATTGATTTTACAATTTTGTTTGGTTTCTCATATTTGAAAGCACACTAAGAAGATAAAGTTCATTTGTGAACTTAGCTTGCACTTGTGAGCCCCCACTGGATCTTAGCTTGCATACTGATATTTATGAATAGCAGCATTAGGATAAGGATAAGATCATAACTAGAATTATTATTTCTATTTATATGTTCAGGTTTTTTCATCTTAGAAAATTTTAGTTTTGATAGGATAAGAGTTGACGTATAACGTAAAAAGTATTTGTGAATAGCAGCATTAGGATAAGATCATAACTAGAATTATTATTTCTATTTATATGTTCAGGTTTTTTCATCTTAGAAAATTTTAGTTGTCATAGGATAAGAGTTAACGTATATGTTTAAGCTCTAACGGCTCAACCGCGCGCTGAAAGGCTATTGTTGAAAAGAATATTTTGTTGGGTTTACTTTTGAAAAAGTCCTTCACAAGTGATAAACTTGATATATTTTTTGGTTTTCGGTCCACTTGCCAAAACTTCCCTTGGAATATTGTCAGAGGCTGACCTAGCCCACATAGCAGCCCAACCCCAAACACTTGGTTGAGCTCACACACGAGAATCTTTTATTTGTGTTGATAATTTGTGAACTATTCAGTCTCAATAAATTTATCCATACAGATATAATTTGTTTATAATCTAGAACCCGTTTGGTAACGTTAAAATTGATCAAATCTAGTGGGTTATTGAAAAAATATATTTAAAATATACAATTTATTTTATTAATAAAATAAAAAGAAAAAACATCACAAATAGCTAAAACGATCATTTACACAGCTTCAATCAATTCAGGCATAAAAAAAACTCTAACTGTACTTATTTTGACTATGACACAATACAAAGCACAAAACAAAAATGAAATACTCCCTCCGTCTCATAAAACTCTTCTCACTTTCCTTTTAAGTCGTCCCAAAAAATTATTCTCACTTACCATTTTTGGACAATTTGTGTGGTTCACATTCATTTTCACTTTTTTCTTACACAACCACAATCATACATTTTCACTTTCAATCTCCGTGCCAAGTCAAAGTGGGAAGAATTTTATGGGACTATAGTTCCCTAGATTAGAACTTAGAAAAACATGGCTTTACGTTGCAAATTTAGTTTTCATGCTTGTGATTAACGATGGATTATGATATTTCAACCCCCACCCACGTTGTATTTGTTGTCTGCTTGTGATCTAATAAATTGAATGATGTATTTGTCGGTGAAACTATTGTTGCCTTTTTCATTCGAAGAAATAACTGTTGCCTTTTTGTAGCATTTTTTTGTCTATTTTATCGTAAGTCTTGGTAACATATGGGACAATACTATTTGAGGAAAATAGTAAATAAATAAATAATGATAATAATAATAAATTAATTAGTATAAAATTAAAAAATTGGATCAGATTCAGGGCTAGTCATGATATTTTATGAGCCCATAGCTATATAAAATAAATGATTGTGTTAAGACACGAGGTTCCATTATAGGAAGTTAACCTGATAGGAGGAGTAGCCCAAAATCTTATACTCCGTATAATGTTTTATAACTTTTCGGTATGAGACAAATACTTTAACATGCACCCTTTGCTCGAACCGGGCTGGACAATATCGGTTGTATAAATAGGCCAAACAGACCCTTAACAAGCTACCCTTAATCATGGGTCTAAACAAGCAATCAAACCACAACAAGATCTGGCTCTGACACTATGTTAAGGCCCGATGTTCTATACTTCTATTAAAGGTCAATATGATAGAATGAGTAACCTAAAGTCTTGTATAATATTTTACTGTTTTATAGGTTGGTGATGTGAGATAAATATTTATGGGAACATAAGATATTATCGTACAAATGCATTAGAAAAAGTATAAAACGGAACTTCCTCAAATGAATTGAATTGTTAACTAGACAACGTTACGTTGTTCCATAAAAAACTATTCAAATTGTACTCATAAATGCATCAAATATGACTTATATGAGACACTCAGGCATCATCCGATCCCGCATAATACAAAATTAAAATTTTATATACGAGAAATGTATAAAATTATATTTGAAAAGTTGATAATTGTAAACGGGATTTAATTTCTTTTTTGAAATTATCTTAATATCTTCTCGGGGTCAATCTCAGTAGTATATATTAAAGGAAATGACACAATATATAGTACAAAAGTCGAACTTGAAGTCTTATAAGATTAAAGAGCTGAATTTAATTATGGATGTAAAGTCAAGGAAGGAAGATTGAAAAACATTGGAAACCATGTTTGTTTAAGTTTTTTATATTCACGTATATATGTTCATTCACGCACTTGCATTAATTTGAAAACCCAATATTCCAATGGAATTACAAGAGTCCAGGAGTCGATTTCATGGAAAGATATAGTAAGTGTAAAAATTTAAGTTTCAAAGACATATAACGACTTCAAGTTATTAAGATAATAAATTTTTCGTTTAGACGCATCTAAATTTTTAGTCTCACATGATATATACTACGGAGTACATGTTAGGGATGAACCCACTTCTGGTCCGGTCTCGGGTAATATTAGGAGAAAATTAACCCACATATGACTAAAATTTAATGTGTTTCCCAAAATATGACTTCTATCTTTTTTCTTAGTGAAGACCAGAATGCTCGTTGTACCCATATGGATTACAATGTATGATTGGATATTTGGATTACAACGTACCCAGCTGAATTGATGGATTTGCCTACTGAATTGATAAAAACTTGAATTCACACTCTCAACTCGAAAAAAATTCTAATTTCACTTTTTGCAGGTAATAGCCTGGTCACCGTCATGTCACTCGGTCAAATAGCAACCCTGCATTCCACGTCACCCGGTGAATAGGCCAGTGACCCCCTCAATCCTTAGAAAATGTGAAAATTCTGAAAAATAAAAAAAATGAGAAATAAAAAATATATAAAATAAACATATAAAATAAAATAGTAAAATACATGTCAAAATTATAAAATATCGACATCTATTTTTGTAATATACAACAACAACAACATCCAAGCCTTAGTCCCAAAAGATATTGGGGTCGGCTAACATGAATCGATACATGATATCACAACCAAAAGGAAAAGAAGGGAAAAAGATAAAAAGATAAGCTATTATGAAAAGATAATATAAAAAAGATGAATATATATAGAAATGATAAAATAAAAAGGCTGCAAATAATGCATATATATAAGGATAAAAAAACTAGGGAAAAAAAGATGAGGGAAAAAGATTATCAAGATCACTCCTTCACGTGAATACCCGCCCTCCACTTAGTTCTCTCCAAAGTCATGCCCTCATCCAACCCCAGAAGAAGCATATCACTTCGAACTCCCCTAACTCACGTCTGTTTGGGTCTTCCTCTCCCTCTCTTCTCTGCCTCTTCTCCACACATCTCAACTCGCCTAACAGGTGCATCACTCGGTCTTCTACGCACATGACCAAACCACCGTAGGCGCGACTCCCGCATCTTGTCTTCAATAGGTGCTACTCCCACCCTTTGTCTGATTGTCTCATTCCTCACGCGGTCCTTCCTAGTATGCCCACACATCCAACGCAGCATGCGCATCTCTGCCACACTCATCTTTTGAATGTGACATTGTTTCACCGCCCAACACTCTACGCCATACAGTAATGCAGGCCTAATTGCTGTCCTATAAAATTTACCCTTCAGTCTAGTCGGCATACCTCGATCGCATAGAAATCCTGACGCACTCTTCCACTTCATCCACCCTGTTCTGATTCTATGGGATACATCTCCATCTAACTCACCGTCCTTCTGAATTATGGAGCCCAAGTAACGGAACATATCGCTGACTGGTATCTCCTTACCATCCAGAGTAATTCTGCTATTACCACTACTTCTACCTCCACCAAACTTGCACTACATGTACTCTGTCTTGCTCCGACTTAGTTTGAAACCCTTATTCTCCAATGTTTGTCGCCATACTTCCAACTTTGCTTTAAGACCTGATTGCGTCTCATCAATCAATACAATATCGTCGGCAAACATCATGCACCACGGTATATCGTCTTGAATTGACTTCGTAAGTTCATCCATGACTATGACAAATAAGAAAGGACTCAAGGCCGATCCTTGGTGCACTCCGATAGTAATAGGGAACTCTTCAGTCCTCCCTACACTAGTACGAACACTTGCAGTACAATCCTCATACATATCCATGATGATGCTGATACACTTGCGTGATATGCCTTTCCTAGTTAAGGCCCACCAAAGAACTTCTCGAGGTACCCTATCATATGCCTTTTCTAAGTCAATGAACACCAAATGCAGATCCTTATGAGCATCTCTATACTTCTCCATAAGTTGACGAAGAAGGTGAATAGCCTCAGTTGTTGAGCGACCAGGCATAAAACCGAATTGATTCTCTGAAATCTTCACAGTCCTTCGAAGTCTTTGCTCAATCACTCGCTCCCAAAGTTTCATGGTGTGACTCATAAGCATAATCCCTCGATAGTTGGCACATTCTTGTACATCACCTTTATTCTTAAATAAAGGGATAAGAGTACTCTTCCTCCAACTCGTTGGCATCTTGTTGTTTCTCCAGATCATGTTGAAGAAACTTGTTAACCACTCGACGCCTCTCTCTCCCAAACTTCTCCAAGCCTCGATCGGTATGCCATCCGGCCCCATTGCTCTTTTCCGTCCCATCTTCCTCAGAGCTTCTTTAACTTCCGTTGTTTGGATCCTTCTCACAAAATCACGGTTAACCATACAATCTGGTATGGACAAATCGCCGATATCTTGCGTTTTGTTCCCGTTGAATAGTGTATCAAAGTATGACCTCCACCTCTCTTTTATCTCTCCTTCGTCCATTAATATCCTCTGATCAACATCCTTCACACACTTAACTTTTGCAATATCTTGAGTTCTGTGATCACGAAGACGAGCAAGTCTATAAATATCTAGTTCTCCTTCCTTAGAGTCCAACTTTTCATACAACTCCTTGTTCACTTTCCCTCGTGCTTCCCTTACGGCTTTCTTTGCTTGTCTTTTAGCCTCCCTGTATGCTTCTATGTTCTCATCACTCCAATTTGTCCCCAACTTTTTGTAGCAATCTCTTTTGTTTCTTATGGCTTGTTTCACCTCATCATTCCACCAAGATGTGTCCTTTTTAGGTGGCCGACATCCTTTAGATTCTCCAAGTACCTCCTTTGCCACTTTGTTAATAGTCAACTCCATGGATAACCACACATCATCCACCTGTGTTTCATTATCAATACGCCATACATCTTCACCGACCATTTTGTGTGTAAAGCTTTGTTGAAGATCTCCCTCTAGCCTCCACCACTTTATCTTTGGCTCCACTTGTTGTTTAACTTGTCTTCTATGGTTCTTACCTCGAAAGTCAAGCACAAGCAACCTATGCTGAGTGACAACACTCTCACCTGGAATAACCTTACAATCAGTGTAGCTAGTTCTCCCAGTGGTCCGTACTAAGAAGTAGTCAATTTGGGTACTATTAGCTCCACTTTTATAGGTTACAAGGTGAGAGTCTCTTTTCTTAAACCAAGTGTTCATTAAAGTCAACTCATACGTCAAGGCAAAATCCAAAATGTTCTTTCCCGCCTCATTCCTAGTGCCAAAACCATGTCCGCCATGAATATTCTCAAAGTCATCACGACTCGAGCCCACATGCCCGTTGAGGTCACCTCCTATGATCAACTTCTCTCCTCTTGGCACTCGTCGCACCACGTCTTCAAGATCTTCCCAGAACTGTTGAGTTGTAGATGCATGCAATCCCACTTGTGGTGCATAGGCACTTACCACAGACACAATCTAACCTCTTATCACCAATTTAATGCTCATGATGCGATCGTTCTTCCTGAAGACTTCTACCACATCCTCAACATAGTCACGCGCCACAATAATGCCTACCCCATTTCTAGTCTTATCTCTCCCCGAATACCACAACTTAAAACCTCCGGGATTAATCTCGCGTGCTTTCTGTCCAACCCATTTAGTTTCTTGCACACACATAATGCTGATATTCCTTCTGCTCATAACCTCGACTACCTCGGAAGATTTCCCTGTAAGAGACCCAACATTCCATGTCCCAAAACGCAATCTAGCATTCCACCTTCTGTTCTTATCCCCATCTCGGACCCCACCATGCCCTTGCATATTTGACATCATCCCCGGGCAATGGGATGACGCGCCGCTTCTGGGCGGCGACCTAGCAACCTTAGCATTCTTATCACCACACCCAGGTCTATCAAGTGTAGCGCGCCCTTGCATATTTGACACCACCCCCAGGCGGAGGGATGACGCGTCACTTACGGGTGACGACCTAGCATTAGTATTTTTGTAATATAATAAGGAAATATTTATATTTTGAAATAAATTAAAACAAAACTAAAAGAAACTCTTTAACTTTATTTTCGTATTTTATACTATGTATCTAAATTTGTAATATAAATCACATTTAAGGCCTTTTATTTTACAATTTATATTATGTTTATATTTTAGACTTGTAATTTTTTTAATATTTTTGAATTTGATGAATATTTTTTATATTTATATAAAAAGTTACATACATACATACATGTATATATACTTCATATTTTTATTTTCCAATTTTATACTATACTTTATACTAATTATATACACCACAAAAATGTATACTATATAAAAATCATAATACAAAAATAGAAATTACATTTTTATACTCCATATTATTCATCTATTTTTTCCTTTATATTTTATTTTCTATTTTGAATTTATAGCAAATATAAATATTTCCTTATTATATTATTAAATAGATGTCTCTATTTTATACTTTCTCCGTCCCATTGGACTTTGCTAACTTTCTTTTTTTGGTTGTCCCAAAAAGTTTCTGCACATTTCTCTCTCTTACGCACAAATCTCAACCACAAAATTTTTACTATTCATATTTCTTACCTACTTTGCACTTGACAAAGTCCACCAGAACGAAGCAAACACTTGGTTGTCAACTGGCATTTTATTTTATATTTATATTTAGTATTTTGCATTTTTTTAATTTCTTATTTTTTTAAGCAAATTTGACACCTTTTAACGGTTGAGGGGGTAAATTGAATATTCCGATCGGGTTCAGAGGCTTATTTGATCCCTTAAAATGCCACATCGTATGCACAGTTGACATCTAATCGGGTGACGTGACAGTGACCGCACTATTACCTGCAAAAAGTAAAATTTGAACTTTTTTGTTGGGTTAAGGGTGTGCATCAAAGCTTTTTTGAGTTTAGAGGGTAAATTGAGCATTTCGAGCGTGTACAATGTCCTATTTGACCCTTTAACATATTTGACTATAGTTTTTGAATATGTAAATTTTAATTATTAAAGTTGGGTAATTATCAATGATTCAAATGGATGATTTAACTTCAATATTAGTTGACAAAAAAACGAATTAAATATAAGAATCAAATTAAATGAACTTCACCAAACATAAATTTACAAAATTAAAGAAATTTACCTTTCTCCACCTCGTGCAATTCCATTATATTTTCTTCTACATCTATCCTTGTTTTCCGCCAATTAGCTCTAATCCAATCCTGATCACAAATAAGTGCTTGCACCATCCTCTTACAAAACAAGAAAAAATCAAGAATAAAAAAATAGCTTTTAAAAAAATATTGATGTTAATTTACTGAATAATAACATTAAATACCTTGAGAGTCAACGAGCTCCTAAAGTGGTCTAGAGTACGCCCTCCTGCGCTAAATGCGGACTCTGATAAAACAATTGATATCGGGATTGCTAATATATCACGAGCCATACATGCTACTACCCGAAATCTAGGACTGTTTAGTTACCACCAAGTCAGAACATCCTTCTCTTCCTCATCCCCTCTTTCTTCATCAAGGTAACGATCAAACTCGCTTCTTGAAAATTGTTGTGACCCACTCATTTGTCTAACCCGATCTTTTACAATATTCATCAATGTAGAAGAACCAACGGATGAAGAAGTTTCTCTAGAACCACTAGTTACCCCACTCTCATCGATCACAACCAGCGGAGCAAACACTCTTCTATACTCTTCAAACAAATCATAAGCACATTTCTTTATCTTTTCAAATAAAGGTTCTGCATCCTTTTCACCATAAGTATCAACGAAAGCAATCTTCACTCCAATCAACTTAAAGTTCGGATCAAGAATGGTACCCATGTATATCAACTTGTTCATCTTTTCAATATCATCCCAATATTTGTCATACTTTGCTTTCATTTTAGTTGCCATATTTTTCATAGCAAGTTGATCACTAACAACACATTTTTTCAACAAATGAAGACTTGACATATATGGAAGAAAAGAGTGTTACCTGTGACATATAACGAGCCTGATACATTTTTAGTCAACTCATGACATTCCTCCAAAAAATGAACGAGATATCTAAGCGTATCCCAATCCTCGTGACTAAGCGGATCCAAACGTCTCATACCTTCCAACTCCCTAGGAAGATCAACTCTCACAAAAACATCCTTGTACTTCAAAACTGTATCCAACATTTCATATGTGGAGTTCCACCTAGTAGGACAATCAAGAACCAGGGACAAACTACAATCTATTTTAATATTTTTGAATTTATTTAATATGTTTTATAATTATATGAAAAATTACACACACGCATACATGTATTTATACTTCGTATTTTTTATTTTCCAATTTTATATTGTACTTTATACTAATTATATACTCCCTCCGTCCCCTTTTAAATGTCCCGGAAGAGGGTGACACGAGTTTTAAGAAAAGTAGGTTTGTGTGGTTGATATTAATAGATAAAGTAAGAATAAAGTAAGAATAAAGTAAGAATGATTTTGAGCCACACAAACTTTACCAAATAAGGTATGAGACAATTAAATAGGGACATCCCAATATGGTAAAATGGGACATTTAAAAGGGGACGGAGGGAGTACACCATAAAAATTTATACTATATAAAAAGTATAATACAAAAATAGAAATTACATTTTTATACCCCATATTATTTATCTGTAAATATTTTTTTCGTTTATATTTTATTTTCTTTTTTGAATTTATAGCAAATATAAATATATTTTTTTTAACCCGGAAGGCAAACCAGCAAAATCAGTGGGGCAAATGCCGGGGAACATTTTCCGAATTTTATTAGATAGAAAAAGTTACAGACAGAAAGGGGAACTAGGCCAAAACCTTTCCAGAAGAAGCATACTTCTTCGAGAAACAAAATACGCAAACGAGACAGATAAAACAATAATTGGGGGGGTTAGACCTGACCCAAGTACAAAAATAGAATAAAGAGAAATACATAATAAAAATTAACGGGCAACTCTGAGCGAAGGAAGCCCAAAAAGGTCCATAAAATAAGCATTACAGGCTTGATGTGGTAAATCAACAACTTGAAAATAATTTGTGGGCCGATCCATTGAAGTATTTGCTAAAAAGTGGGCAGCCCAATTTGCTTCCTTCAAGATAGCAAAATAGGAAATCCTTCTGCGATTAGACAGATCCAACAAATCGTTGACCTCACCGCTCCATCTTCCACTTCTCCTACGATGAAGATGCTCGAAAGCCTCCCTGGAATCCGTTTCAACCTCGAGATCCGTAAAGCCAACCTCAACCGCTCAAGAAGTCGCGTGTATAACAACAAGCAACTCAGCTTCAAAAGCAGAAAGACGCAGAAACCGGGAATGAAGTCGCCATGACTAACCTGCCGTCATTGTTCCTCAAGATAGCACTGCCAGCTACTCTCTGAGGTGAGACACTCGCATCTACGTTTAGCTTATATGATCTTTTAGGTTTCCTCCATAATATAGCTTTAATCGTAGGTCGGGGTAGTCAAAATTTCATTGGAATCAGATGCTCTTCATACAGAATCACTCCAACCTTAGTAATCATGCTAGCTGAGAAAGTAGAAACCCAATTCTGAGTAAAAATCTTAATCTGAGAAATAATTGAGTCTACTGTAGGAGATATGCCATCCGAGCCCCATACCAAACCAGCACAGGATTTCCAGATCTGCCAACAAATGATAATTGGCAAACAGTGTTCAAATGTGTCTTCCAACTTCTTAGAACCTGCTTTAAGCCACCAAGATATGAGAACTTGTCTGATAGTAACAGTGTGATGCAGAAGAGGAATTCCCATAAAATACTTCCAAATAGGTTTAACTTTATCATAGTAAAAGAAGACATGATCAACTGAATCAGAATGAGCCATACAAAGAGGGAAAATAGAGGGATTGAGTACAATCTTGAACCTGGCCATGTTATCAGTAATAGGCAAAATGCCTTTAAGTAACCTCCATTGAAACAACTAAATCTGAATAGGAAGCTTACTGTTCCAAATATGTTTATCAGAGAATGTGCTAGGTAATCCTTCCCTTATTTCTTCATAAGCAGACTTAAGTGAAAACTTACCATCAACAGTAGGCTCCCAATATATACTGCCATCATTGTTCACACCACAAAGAGAGGATGTTATCTCATGAACTGAACATATTCTTCTCCATATAGGAGAATCATACACTTTGGGATGCATATTTAGACCCCTAGGATATTTAGCCTTTAAAAAATTGGCCCAAATAGAATCCCCTGTTTTCCATTTCTACCACAACTTCAAAGAGAATGTTTTTCAATATCTGACAGACTACGGATACCAATGCCTCCTTCTTCCGTAGGAAAGCAAAGGTTGACCCATTTTAACCAATGATATTTCTTCTTTTCAGAAGAGGAACCCCAAAAGAAAGTAGCCATCTTTTTTTCAAGAATACTAATGGTTTTTTGGTAATTTATCTGCAGCCAAGGTATGAAGAGGGATAGTATTCAACACATGTTTGATCAAGATCGATCTTCCTCCCATAGATAAGTGTTTTTGATTCCAAGTTGTAAGTTTAGAGTCAAATTTATGAATAATGTCCATGCTAAAACTGACTCTATTTACCCCCTTGCACAGAGGAACCCCCATATACTTAACAGGTAGACCAGATTCCTTCATTCCAAGAATATGAGAGATCAAACCAGCTCTAGCCTTTCTCCCACACAGAAAAGAGCTCTTATGAAGATTAATGGATTACCCAGAAGCCCTCTGGTAAGATTTCAGATAGTTATTAAAATTCATAAGTGATCTAGTATTGCCATTTATGAAGATAAGTAGATCATCAGAAAACCCCAAATGTGATAAAGGATAACCATAGGAACCCATCTAGTACTGTTTGATAGAGCCTTTCTCCATATGCCACTTTAAGCCTTTAGAAAAAGCTTCAGAGGCCAGAATAAACAAAAAAAGGGGAGAGAGGATCACCTTGATTAACCCCTCGTTTAGGCTTAAAAAACCTTGAGGAACACCATTATTAATGAGAATAGAAAGAAAAGTAGACTGAAGGTTGTTCAAAATTATCTGAATCAGCTTCTGAGAAAAATCAAACCTAGCCAAAATGTCAGAAATAAATCTCCAGGACAACCTATCAAAAGCCTTGGCCATGTCTAGGTTCACAATCACATTAGAACCTCTCACCTTCTTATTTAAAGAGTGGACCATTTCCCGGGCAATCAAGACATGATCAACCATGTCTTTGCTTTTCATAAACCCAATTTGCTCAGGAGATATAAGTTTGGGCAGAAGTAGAGAGAGTCTATCTGCCAACACCTTAGTACATACTTTACCAGCAAAGTTGGAAAGGCATATGGGCCTAAAATCTCCAAAAGAATCAGGGTTATTAGTTTTAGGTATCAATACAATCAAACTACTAGATATCCCTCTAGGAATATTGATGCCCATGAAAAATTCTTGCACAGCTTTAACCAAATCAGCCCCAACAATATGCCAACATTTTTTGTAAAATTTACCATTAAAACCATCAGGTCCAGGAGCCCCATTAGGGTTAAGATTCCAGACTGCATCTTTGATTTCCTATTCTTGAGGTTAAACAAGTAAAGATTGATTACCCTCTTCTGTTACCAGGTGTGGAATAAAATACAGGACTTCCTCTGATTCAATTTCTGGTTCCACTGAGTAAAGCTTGGAATAGAAATCAACAGCCGCTTCACCAATATCAGGTAAAGAAGTTACCATTTGTCCACCTTCCTTCTTGATAACAGTAATAGATTGTCTCATGTGTCTGACCTTAACATAAGAGTGAAAATATATTGTGTTTGCATCCCCTTGTTTAAGCCAATTGATTTGTGCCTTCTGCTTCCAATATTTTCTCTCCAGGTTGAGTTTGGACATGTACATAGCTCTCAGTTGTTGCCAGTGAGTTCTATTCTCCACAGTAGGACAGTCTAGAAAGCTTTTTTCTGCTTGCATAACTTCTGCTTCACATTTGTTGACTTCTTCAAAAATATTTCCAAATGTTTCTTTATTCCAAGCTTTCAAATCTTTTTTCAAACACTTAAGCTTGAAAACCAAGCCTCTCATGCCCCCGCCACTCTGACTTTTGCTCCAGCTATCTTGAACAGTAGTTAGGAAACTAGGATGCATAACATCTAATGAGCAGAGGGTTATGATCAGATGGGGTTTTATCCATAACATCACTCTGGATTTTCTTAAAGAAGTCATTCCAATTAGAATTGACAAAATATCTCTCCAATCTCCTACTGACCCAACCCCTTGTTCTAACCCCTGACCAAGTGAAGGCAGGTCCAGATAAATTGGGTTCAATAAGAGCACAATCAGCCACACAATTAGAAAACTCCAGCATGCTAGTTAAATTGGGCACATAGCTCCCTTGGTGTTCGCTATGTGTCAGAATAGCATTAAAATCCCCTCCAATGAGCCAAGGATCATGCATATTGCTGGAAATATTCACAAGAGAGTCCCACAAATCTCTTCAAGCAATAAAAGTATGCTTGCCATAAACCACAGTAAACCAGCCCTCAAAATTACCTCTCTTAAGTTTCATGTGAGTGAATTGGGAGTGATAAGTAACCTCAGAGACATCCACTTCCTTAGGGTCCCAGAAAACCCATATTTTATTAAGATTATAAGATAAGCTATTAGGGAAACCAAGAGCATATTTAACAGAGTCAGCCTTAGTGTAAGAAATGATAGGTTCAATAACAGCTAAAATGTGAACCTGCCATTGCTTAGTTAATGAAAGTAACCTAGCTTTGGCAGATTCCACCCCTCTGACATTCCAAGTCAAACAATTCATTTAGGAGTGTTGGGGGAAGTTAGAGAATCCAGCTTACTGTCTTGGGGACCAGAAACTGACATGACCAGGCCATCCTTCTTCTTAGCAGCATTTCTAGTAACTCTAAGGGTTATTGGAACTTCTTTTTTCTTGTTGTGTTTTTTGTGAGTGACAAGAGTGAATTCTCCCTCTTCACAGTCTCGCCGGTGACCAACTTCCAAGGTAAGATCCTCAATATCCCCCTTCTGTTTCTCAGATTCTTCCATGCTAAGCCGTTTAGCCATAACATCCACCTTAGCAGCGATGTCATCCCAACCTATCTCCCAACCATCCATGGAAATAGGTTTTTTGTCTTCACTATCAGAGAAATACTCTGTGGCTGCTAAAATGGGATCAAAATCCATCACCTGATGTAGAAGAGATAACTGAAAGTCATCCTTAATTTTTTTAATAATGTGTTTATGTGAGATCCCCGTTATTTCGTTTTGCAGTAGAAGCTTTAGATTATTCAGATCCAAAGCAGACTCTTGTTCAGAATCAGCACTTTGATTGTGATTCAAGGAATTCTTCTGCAGATTAACTGGATGGAGTTGTTCATGGAAGACTTCTTCAGTATCAGAATCTTCCTCAACAATAAAAGGCTGCTTTGATGAGGAAGGGAGAAACATAATCTTTGAAGTAGTATAGGCTGGCAAATTATTTTTGGCTATTGTATCATTCATAATTGATTTCCCTTTTTCAAGTTGTGTAAGCCTAACTGTCTTAGGCTGCTCTCCCTTATGTTTTTCCACCCATTTATCTATAGTCACAGTGGTCACAGTAGGTGCCTTAACAGTATCCATATTATGTTTAGGACATTTAGACTGCGAATGCCCCAAATGTAAACAAGATGTGCAATATTCAGGCATGTGCTCATAGATCATAGGCTGAGCATACCCATAGCTTCCACAATTGATCCACACCTTCTGTGGCATCTCCCCGGTGAGATCGAGTTCAATGCAAACACGAGCCATAGAAGGCCTGGATAGGTTAGATGTAGCAGAATCAATCTTTAAGGGTTTACCAATTAAACCCGCAATATCAAACAAAGCCCTCTTATCCTGAAAATGAATAGGTAAACCTTCCATAGCTATCCAAACGGGGACCACATGAGACTCCACGTTTGGACGAAAATTAGGGGTCCATTTTGTCACCCTCATCACAAAACCTTGAATGTTCCAGCTTTGGTGATTCCAACACCGAAAGTAATCTTCAACTGAGTCAAAACGTATTAGAATAAGTTTTTTTTCAATACACCCATCTGGAAAGCACCCTTAAAACACATAACCTCAAAGGACTTCCAGATCTTGTCTAAACTGGGATTACCTTTGTAGAAGTAACCAATCAACGACTTGGGATGTTTATCATCCAGAATATTAATATCATTATCCGAAAAAGTGATGGCTGGTAAACCTTTAAAACGTGAAGGAGTTTTGGCCGAAAGCATGATGGACGACTTGTTGGAAACAACATCAGCGAACGATTTCCCGGCCCAAACGTTGGCTGGAGGAGGTGGAGGCTCCACCGTGGGAGCCGCTATAGAGCGCCGCAGAAAGCAACCTAGGGTTCCGAGCTCCACCTAGAGAGAGTCGCCTAGAGAGAGGTTTGCGGTTTCAAAACCCCACTGTAGCCGCATATTCCTTGTGAAACCTCATCAAATATAAATATTTCCTTATTATATTATTAAATAGATGTCTCTATTTTATAATCCCTCCGTCCAATTGAACTTTGCTAACTTTCTTTTTTTGGTTGTCCCAAAAAGGTTCTGCACATTTCTCTCTCTTCTGTACAAATCTCAACCACACAGTTTTTACTATTCTTATTTCTCACCTACTTTGCACTTGGCAAAGTCCACCAGGACGGAGGTAGTATTATCAACTGGCATTTTATTTTATATTTGTATTTTGCATTTTATTATCAACCAGATTACATGATGCATCAAACAAGAATTTTTTTCCCGATAGGAGTTTGCCGACTGGAGAGGGTGCCAGCTGGCCGAAGTCTACTAAGTACCAAAGCCCCATATCACCTCCGGGAACGAATTAATCAAGAGAAATGGTCCTAACTAGGACCAAAATTTTAGTTATGTACCCGTATAGGACTTCCTACTTTTTTAAACCTAAATAAGACTAATTTTTTTGTTAATCGCACTTTTGCCCTTGATATAATTGTAGCAGACTAGCCGCACTCTTCTTCGTCGGATCTGGAGTGCACTATTGTATTACCGCCCCCAAGTAGTTGTACCTTATCAAATTATGTAATGAACCCTGAGAAATGTATAAAAGCATTTTTTACGTAATTGTAATTTTTATCATTTCTTTTACGTGA
Organism: Cuscuta europaea; assembly: GCA_945859875.1. Taxonomy (NCBI): domain Eukaryota; kingdom Viridiplantae; phylum Streptophyta; class Magnoliopsida; order Solanales; family Convolvulaceae; genus Cuscuta; species Cuscuta europaea. The sequence continues at coordinate 76,548 of CAMAPE010000065.1, read as the reverse complement.
ATAGTAAAATTCACGTGGGGCCCACACGGGAAGTGGGGCCGCCCGGTACTGTCGAGACCACATATTATATTAATCTGGGCTTAGATAATATGTATATGGTGGCGGATATCCTAATTGGGCCATGGCAATGGCATAGGGTTGACCGGTTGGTCAAACGAGGCCAAATTATCAGTATCGGCAATTTATCAGATAACAGCCCAAAAAGGGATTTCGGAGACTTCTAAATTAAAGTTGGGGAATGCATATTGATTCTAAGGTCCAATAAAGATTGGGAACAAGTGTTTAACAAGGTAATGACTCCATTAATCCCATTTCTTGTTCTTCAATTCTCTTATATGATCATTCAATCATATTTCACACCCTAGTATTGTTCTACATGTTTGGAATTGTAGAATGAGGGGTTGGAAGGTAGTTCTAAGTCCAAGAACGGACTTAGAAGCCAAAGTGACCGGTTCGCCGGAAAATAACCTTTTAAGGTTATTTGTCTTACTATGGGTTTTATGATGATAAAACCTTGTTAGTAACTTGTCTAAGGTATTCAAGGAACTTTCACGGAGTTGAAAGGGTCGCCAGAGTTGTCGCCGGAGTTCGTTGAAGTTCGCCGAAGTTTCACCGGAGCTAAATCGGGAGGGCTAAAACTTCATAAGCTTCGTTAAGGTGAGAAGACGGCTATATGCTTTATAACTTTTGCGTGAGGCATGAGATTACCTAAAGTAATCAAGGATATGTTTTGTGGAATGATTAAAAGATAACCAAGTGTTTGCTTATGCCATGATTATACATAAAACATAGTTGAAAAGCATGTTATGTAGGTTTGGTGATAAAAAATGTGATAAACTATTATGTGTGATGTTCCAGGGATCCAAAATGGTATTTTTGGATCAAGGATGTCAAGAAGTATATGTGTATAAAATTTCACGTTAATCGGACTCCGTTTGGGTGGTCAAATGGGCGTTGACCGCCAAGTCAACTGCCATACCCGACCGGGTATTGACACATACCCGACCGGGTATTTGTTGAAAAATTGCCCAGGAGGCTACTGCCTCCTATACCCGATCGAGTATGGGTAGATACTCGATCGAGTATACATTGAAAATCAGCTTTGTGGGCTACTGCCTCCTGTACTCGACCGAGTATGGGTAGATACTCGATCGAGTATTGGTTTATGCTCAAAACGGGCAGTTTTGAGTAGGTTAACGTGGGCCGTTCAGGTGGGACCCGCCCACGTTGGATCCTAAGGATTTTTATATGACTATAGGGCTAGGCATTGTCCATAGTTAAAGGAATGAAAGGTTAGCCATATCCAGGTTAGGATTTGGTAGAGGATAGACTGGGGATTGAGTGCCCTTGGACGGTAAATGATCCAGAATACTCCAAGTGGAGTCGAGTACCCTTGGACGGTAAATGATCCAGAATACTCGAGGTGGGGTCGAGTACCCTTGGACGGTAAATGATCCAGAATACTCCAGGTGGGGTCGAGTACCCTTGGATGGTAAATGATCCAGAATACTCCAAGTGGGGTCGAGTACCCTTGGACGGTAAATGATCCAGAATACTCCAGGTGGGGTCGAGTACCCTTGGATGGTAAATGATCCAGAATACTCCAGGTGGGGCCGAGTACCCTTGGACGGTAAATGATCTTAAATACTCCAGGTTGGGTTGAGTGCCTTGGACGGTAAATGATCCTAAAACACTCGATAGTATGAATCGAAGGTAGACTATAGCTTGTGAGCTAGGCAACCGGGAAAGGAGTGAGAAAAGTCAGGTAAGAACTTTATATCTAAAAGACTCTTTAAGGTAAATGACCTACGGGTTGAGTATTTTACGAGTATATATACAGTATGTATCATCGGGTGGATGAGAGACATCTATATATATGTATCACCCTATTTTTGGGTCTCGTGTCTGAAACATTAGTTATTCTTCATATAGCCTGCTTGTAACTAGTACTTCTATGGAGTACTGACCCCTCCGGGGGCCCTCACATTTTTCAGGTTGAGGCTAGAGTCCTACTACCTGAACCTTTGCCTAGGGTGATCATTCAAGGAGGAAGACGTGGTTCGTGCTTCCATTCGTATTTTTGAAATTTATAAACTGCTCATGGATTTTAGAACAATGTTTTCCTTAAAACAATTGGGGGCCTGTGTGCCTGTGTTTGCCACGTGTGGCTAAGTATCAAACATATTACTATTTCCGCATTTGTTTGATTATGATATTGATGGTGATTATATGTGTTTACTAATCGGTTTGGGAAAAGAATCAATCGGACGCCTTGTGCAATTCAATAGGGATGAACTGTTGTTGTTCTTATCGGGTTGCACGGCGGTTGTCTACGTGGCTCGGATGCGGTCCGGGGCGTGACAACTATTATATGACGAGAATCTCTAGCTATCTCTCGTCCACAACCTCGGCCTCATACGCTCTCTCTTCTTCCTCCATAGCAAAGCAGGGGAGCTTCAAGACAAAGAAGACACAGTGACACTCTGACAGTGATGTGGCGGCACAACAACTGCTGTGAGAGGCTCTGTGTGTTCTATCCTCTTCTTCCCTCTTTTTCTTCCTCCTCTTTTTCTTCTTTCTCTTGGGTACATCTGGAATGTCCTCTTTTTCTTCTGTTGGGTAGATCTGGAATGAACGGTGCCTTCTAAATCTGGGAATCGTAGGCTGCCTTCTAAATTTTTATTTTCCTTTACAGGAGGTGGCGTAGTGGCATGTATATGCCTCTTCAAATTTTTGATTTCAACTTCAAACTTTTTTACGCATTTGTTTTGTTTATTTTTTATTAATATGTTTTAGATAAAATTTGATTCAAATGTCATTGTTATAGTAACACTTTGATTTTATTATCAAATATTTTTATAATGATATCAACATTGTCAAATTTACAATGTGATAAATGATTATAATATTGTTCATCTTGTAATGTTGACATTGTTTTCATAATTGTTTGATTTCAATGTCATGGTCATTGTTATTGTATTTCATTGTTGGTTTGTCACAATGTCATTATAAAATTGACATTGTCATACCAAATGTATTGTTACAATATCATTTTACCATGTCATTTTTATATTATTGAGATTGATATTGTGACATTTTTTATTTTGATATTGTTGACAATATTTGACATTGTTTTTGGAAATATTTATGACATTGTCATTACATTGCTATTGACATCAAGATTGACATTGTCATCGCATTGCTATTGACATTATCGTGATTTCAATGTCATTTTTCATAGCATTAAGATGGACATTGTCATCGCATTGACATCAAGATAAGCATTGTCATTGCATTTCTATTGACATTGTCGTGATTTCAATGTCATTGTTACTACATTGTCATTGACATTGTAATAATGACAATGTCATTTTTATAGCATTGATGGATATTGTATTAATATTTACATTGCCAATATCATTGCATTGACATTGTAATATTCTCTTGGATGTTGAAGCTTGGCTCTTCAAGTTCTGGTCATGAAGGTTGCCAGAGTACTGCCAAAAGAGGTTGCGGAGAACCAGCGGCGGAGGTCGCCAGAGTACTGCCAAAAGAGGTTGCAGAGAACCAGCGGCGGAGGTCGCCGGAGGACTGGCGGCGGAGGTCGTCGGAGTACTAGCAGCGGAGGTCACCGGAGGACTGGCATCGGAGGTCGCCGGAGGACTGGCAGCGGAGTTCTTTGGATGACTAGCGGCGGAGGTCGCCGAAGGACCGGCGGCGGTAAATGAAGGTACAACGAAGGCGGTCGGCGGAGGTTCGGCAGAGGTCTGATGTTAGTCGACGAAGGTGCAACAGCGGTCTGCGGAGGTTTGATGGGAGGCGACGAAGGTCCAGCGGCGGTACGGAGGCGGTCGGCGGAGGTCCAGTAGAGGTCTGGCGGAGGTCTGGCGGCAGTCGACGAGGTCCGACAGTGGTCGACGGAGGTGTGCGGCAGTCAGTAACGGATAGTGACAATCACTGGAGTCTGGAGAAGTCTCTAAAAAATCATTAGTGTGAAGTGAGGGCATTTTTGTCCCTTCACATTAAAGTAGTCTTATTTAGGAGTAAAAAAGTGTTGAGTCCCATTTAGGTTCCGTGATATTGTTTTAGTCTTATTCATGTCCCTTGATAAATTTGTCGCTCGGTCCGACAGAACCATCCAGTGTGCATCTAAAGGCTTCTCAAGCAACCCAAGGGCCTTGACTTCTCGAACATGACAACCACGACAGCATGGGCAACCTTGCATGCATGTAAGGTAGGTGTGCACACAGGCCGCATGCGCCCGGAAAAGCCGGCCGGCCGATTCCCGTGCGTGCAACCCCATACAGCACCGCCGGTAATCAGGCGTCGTCGCAACCTTGATCCTAACCACTCGATCCCCTGGCCAACCCGAATCTCGAACGCCCTTCAAGACTGATCAACCGGTTCTTGATGGAAAACTTAGAACAACAATATAATCTCGAATAGGGACCAACACGCTGGACAGAAGACCTGCCGCCCGACTGTTTCCAATGACCGGCCTCACCTGCGCCATTTTCTACCGGTAGTATGCGGCCACGGAAGACCAACTGCACGGCCTTCGCCGTATAGCTTGCCGGTGCCGGTCGAATAAACGTTACCGCACGATCTCATCCGTCCTCACTCTGGACCTCTCTGATCGGCAACCAGAGAATAATCTCCTGAAGTAAATCAACAGGGGACCTCTAGGTCGATCATTTGCTAGAGAGGTTCCGACAACCGATCGACCGGAATCTCCCCGTTCGGCATTCTCATAGTCCGACTTCTTAGCTTTTAGTTTCAGCACATAATATGTTCGATCTTTTGAGACGACCGACCAGGATGCATCTAGATGGTCTTCCTTTATCGAAGCAGGAGTTCAAGGGAGCAAGGCTCACCGCAACAGATTTCTAAGCACTAATCAGGAAATATTTTTGGTAGATTCTATGGTACCCTTAAGGTATCATACCTTTGTCCACATGGACCAATCAGAATGATGTAGTTGAATTATTTAAATCTAAATTAAAATGATGTAATGATTTGAACCAATCAAGTGAGTGGTAGGTACGGTATCCCATTTTTTAAATGGGTACCAGAGTTGTCACCAATATTTTTCTGGATCGATCCAGCACGAAGGCCATCTGGCGCCGCACCATTCGGTTTTTCATCGCTCAATAGTGTCCAGAGTCAGCATCTCTGCAACGTGCAGAGGGATAGGGACTTCATCTTTTGAGAGCTATGAGTTTCACGGTTCGCCAAGTCTAGAAGAACGAGAGAAGCTCGAGCGGCTTCTTAAAATCTCGACCGGCCTGATATCCTGACTTCAACTAGGCACTGGGCTGGGTCATGTCTGCTCCAAATGAATCATTTGGTGGGCCATATCCAGACGATTATCACTTAGCCTGATAGGCCCTTATGTGTGAGGAAGGCTACATTGCTTATTATCAGGCTGGGCCAAACTCTCAAACGAGCGAATACCTTGGTCAGTGAGCTGAGATTCAGCCTATCCAGCTAAGTACAACAATCCTCTATGCTCATACATAAGAATATTAATTTTGAAAAGCATTATTGCTATTAATGTATTATGCATCACCATTATTTATTAGGGACAAAATATCCTGAATTAAATAATGTCGAGTGAAGCCTCGTTGATAATCATTGGCCATCATTTATTAGCTTTTGTGGGATGGTCGCCCCGACCCCAAATCGGCTTCAATTAGCCATCAGAGCTGATCATTAGGCGACTAGGTGTTTCCCCCGAACGACACATTTTAATTTCAAGGGCACCTACATCCCCGTTCGGCATCAAGTACTCATGCATTAGAGTATTAAACAATTGCTTAAATAGTATTATTACTATTAATTGCAAATCACCATTATTTGTAGGGATTAAAAAATCCCGAATAACATAGTACCGAAGGACGCTTTATTAACAAGTCCAGCAACACTTTAATTAAATGTATATTTTGAGTGGGCACATGGACCCGACCCCGCTCGGCTTGAATTGGTTAACTGAAGCGTCCCCCAAGGGCATTGCCCGATGACGCATTTTAATATAGACCATTCATGGTCCCAATCGGCATTAATTGCCAGAACGGCAACCATGCCCAGTATGGGGCAAAGTACGTACTTTAATTAGCTAGAGCTTTTCTGAGAGCGCCCGGCAAACCACTAAGTGGTTCTGATAGCACCTGGGCAGTGCGAAAAATGGATCTAGGCCAAGGGTTATTATACCACTTCGGCCGGTAGTCATAAGTATTACGCATGTATGGATATGCTTGTATATGTTGTTCAGCCGTACGTACGGCCGTATTACTATGCTTATTGTGCAGTGGAATCCGTTCGATATGCTCGAGATGGGAGACCCATGATGTTCGACCTGGTGCGCAGAGACGTTCATGACCGGCAAAGAAAAGAAGCAAATTCGTTCGATATATTTGATCGGGGAGATCAATGATGTTCGGCATGGTGTGCGGAGACGTTCATGACCGACAAAGAAAAGAAGCAAAGTCGTTCGATATGTTTGATCGGGGAGATCAATGATGTTCGGCATGGTGCGCAGAGACATTCATGACTGACAGAGAAGAGAAGGAACTACAAACATGTGTGTGATCACACGTGGAGAGTCCTACAAGTTGTATGACGCACAAGCATTCAGGTCACACTCCAGGACGAGAAACCTGACAGTCGTCGTCCGGCATGGTCAAATCCGCCCACGCCTTTACAGGGGGAGGATCACCATCTTATGCAGTACGATCGGCCCCTCAACGCCATCGTACCATGGGCAGAGGGCGTCTGTAAGACCCTCACACATTCTTGATCATGGTCGGGTCCGCCCACACCTTTACAGGGGGAGGATCACCATCTTATGCAGTACGATCGGTCCCTCAGCGCTGTCGTACCATGGGCATAGGGTGCCTGTAAGACCCTCACACATTCTTGATTACGGTCGAGGGTCGTGAGAAGAGCATCCCCCACCAGGAGGCCGAGGGCCTCAAGGAGACCATCACGACCGAGAGTCGTCAGACGAGCATCTTCCACCAGGAGGCTGAGGTTCTCAAGAAGACCATCACGGCTGAGGGCCTCAAGAAGACCATCACGGCTGAGGGTCGTGAGACGAGCATCTTCCATCAAGAGGCTGAGGGCCTCAAGAAGACCATCACAGCCAAGGGTCGTGAGAAGAGCATCCCCCACCAGGAGGTCGAGGGCCTCAAGAAGACCATCACGACCGAGGGTCGTGAGAAGAGAATCTTCCACCAGGAGACCGAGGACCTCAAGGAGACAATCACGACCGAGGGCCGTGAGACGAACATATTTTGAAGACCGGCCTCGTCCCCGCTCCTCGCGGATGAAAGACCGTTGCTCAAGTTCCCAGATCGGTATCATTAGTACCGACATCTTTACAGCATGACTATATCTTATTGATCGCCGTTGCAGTTCCCGCCGCTGTCCCCATATCATGATTAGCCTCTCGACATGACATGTTGATCACCCCGAAGGCACCTTCACGCTCCATGGAGGAAGACCTATTGCGTAGATGGTCTGATCACTTCCTTGTAGCTCCACGATCGGCCATCCCGGCACGACGTGATCATCATTGTGAGTCCCTGTATATAAAAAAGGGGTGGATGCAAGATTCCATCTGGAAACCCCAGAGAGAAAACGAGAGAAAAGGAGATCAAGGCTCCTAAAAATATCAGCTCAACTACGAGTATGGATGAATTGTATCGAAAAAATCAAACGGGGCATTGAAACTTGGGTTTGGAGGCGAAAGGCCAGAAGTATGGACGAACCGTCGAACAGACTGGTCAAAACCAGATGGATCGAACGGGGGAATCGAAACTGTGGTTAAAATTCTAACGCCAGGCATAGTACTTCGAGTCGTTCAAATTGGACGAACGGGGGAATCGAACTGTGAATTGGATGTGAGTCATCATTCCAGCCCAGGGAGACGATCCGTCGTCAAGAAGATCGAACGGTGGATCGAACTGGTTTGGATATAATGTAAAGCAAATGGTGGACCAACGAGTCCTGGGCCGACGGCTACGAGTCTTTTAGAGTTAAGTACGTGGAATACCCTGTCCAAAGGATAGGGGTTCTACAACCGCGTTCACAAGTGCGTGGCATACACGTTTGGGCTACCCAAATATCGCGACGGCTAGTGGAGTGTGGAAGTCGTCACCCGACCAATTAGTTGGAGTGATCCGTCCAAATCAAACCAGGCAGGTAATCTCGGCTGCTTCAGTTTGAGCTATGGAATAAGAGTTCCTTTCTTCTCTTGATCATCTTATGCAGCACGAACGACTCTCTTCAGAGTCATCGTGCCTACTCACGAACGGGCTCGTCTATTGACCGGGCTAAACTTGCAAGTGTACAAGTTCCGATATAGTAATAAATTCCGATAAAATATCGGGTCCAATCCACGAGGAAACATTGTTTAATTCAATTTCGAGAGTAGATAGCTTTAAATGAAGAAATGAATAAAGTGCAAGGATTTTGATTTGTGTTTTATATTTTTGGGTTTTCACTTTTTTGTTCAAGAAGATAATTGTTAACTAATTTTGAGTTTAAGATGAATAATAACGACAACTAAGGCTTCGAGAATCACCTAAATGCTTTAATAGAGTTTGTTGGGTTAATGGCCCAACAAGGGCTAGCCCACCAACCCATGATAGCCTCCTACGAGTGGCCCAACAATGAATGGGGACTGTCCGACGAACGTCCTCAGAGGGCCCTTGAGATTTCCCTACGAACGTCCTGTTGGAAGCCCAATAAGGAGGGGATACCTGCTACTGGTTCGGGAGGAGGCCCGCCCCCAACAGGGAGACAAGTCCCAGGGGATGCACCTACCCCATGGTCAGCGGGTATCCAGACCCAAGACTTCTGCAGGGTATATAGGGACGAACGGCCCCACCCTTGATACGAGGCCACGGATAGCGCAATGAATAGGTCAAGTGCTTGGGGACAAACGTCCCCATTCCTTTGCAGAAGAAGAGGGCCCCCTGCAGGAGTCACGAGCCAAAACCTTGGGGACGAACATCCCCTCCCCATGGCGGGAAACCAAGATCCTGGCGGGAAGCGCATTTAATGCAGAAGATTTGGTGGTTGGGATCATGCCGCCCACAGCCAGCCACGTCAACACATCCAACCACCCATTGGCAGTATAAATAGTAGCATTTATTTCACTGTAAAGGGTTCACAATTTAGCACTCTAGCACCATAGCATTTGTATCAGCACGTAGCATAGCACTGTACGAACGGCCCTTCGGCCTTGTAATCGTTCTAGTGAATAAACACTCGTTATTGGGCCTTTTCCTTGCTTATTCTTAATCTCACTTGTCCATCACCCACTCGAGACCCTTAGGTTACGTGTTGGGCCTACGGGTTGAAGGGAATAAACCTCAACACTGGCGCTGTCTGTGGGAAACTGATCAAAAAGTTCTTTCAAACTAAGCTCTCAGCTAAGAAATCACTCTAGAAAACTACCAAAAAACAAGTGAGATGGCAGCCAACAACACAGGAAACTCCCAGGATCTCTTTTCGCGGCTTTCTCACAATAGGAGGAACCACAACCAGGCAGCAGGGGCCCACTCCAGCAGCCTGTGGTCTCGCGGGGATTTCGGGGTACTCACTGACTTGATCCCGCAGGATGTCCGGCGGGGCCCGAATGCCTTGAGGGAGATATCAGACACCATCCGCTGCTTGGCGGACGAACCGGAGGCGGAACGCGTGTATTCCGCTACGCACAGGGCGAACACCATTCTCTCCTCTCCGTTGGATGCAGACGCTCGGCGAGCGAACAAGCGAGAACGATGATTCTCGCCAATCGATCCAAGAAGCATAAGGCCGAGCATATTGTATTCGAGACGATGGACTTACCACAAACACCGAGGCCCCACAGGGATGAGCTGGTGATTTGCATGGATATCAGGGTCTGGATCATCAAGGTGGAGGTGACTACCCTGCTCAGCATACGCCACATTCGGCCTGTTATGCATATGGAGTGGTTATCCAATGTTGTCTTAGTGCCCAAGGGGCCCACATGGTGGATGTGTGTTGACTATTCCGACCTCAATAAAGCATTCCCAATGGATCCCTATCCCGTGCTGAGGATTGATCGTTTGGTGGATGAAACCGCTGGTTGTGAGCTGCTCAGCTTCATGGATGCCTTCAGAGGGTATCACCAAGTGTTCATGCACCGAGACGATGCTGAGAAAACTGCTTTTTTGTCACATCAGACGGGGTGTACTGCTGCGTTGTCATGCCATTCGGGTTAAGGAACGCGATGGCAACCTTCCAGAGGATGATCGGGATATTGTTCAAGGAGGTCCTTGGAAAAATCATGGAGGCATACGTGGATGATATCCTGATTAAAAGAAAGAGGAAGGAAAACCACATCTAGGATATGGAGAAGGTTTTCACCATCATGGAATGGGCGAACATGAGATTGAACCCAAAGAAGTGTGCCTTTGCTGTCAAAGGGGGGGAAGTTCCTTGGCTATATGATGAGTGAGAGGGGGATTGAGCCTAACCCGGAGAAGTTAAAGGCCATCGTGGACATGGAGGCACCCAGGAACTTGAAGGAGGTACAGAGGCTCACCGGGTGCCTGGCGGCTCTGAGCAGATTCATGTCAAAATTGGCAGACCGGGCAATTCCCTTTTTTCAAATCATGAAGAAAGCCAATCCTTTTGAGTGGACCCCAGAATGTCAAGCAGCATTCAAAGATTTCAAGACGTACCTCTCCTCGCCGCTCGTCCTCACCAAGGCGGACCCCGGGGAGAAGTTGTACATGTATTTAGCAGTGGCTGACCTGGCAGTGAGCTCTGTTCTGCTGAAAGGACGTTCAGCGGCCGATATATTTTGTGAGCAAGGTGCTAAACGGCCCAGAGATAAGATATACGCTGATGGAGAAGACGGTCCTCGCTTTGATCGCATCGATCAAGTGCTTGACACCGTACTTCCAAGCACACCCGGTGACGGTGTTCACCACTCAGCCCCTCACCACGATCCTCAGGAATCCTATGGCGAGTGGGAGGATCACCAATTGGTCCCTAATGATCGGGCAGTATAATGTGGAGTTTAAACTAAGGCCGAAATTCAAAGGGCAGGCACTCACAGATTTTATCGCCGAATGCACGTCGCGAACGAAGGATGAGACCCCTGGTAGCAATGATTTTGACAGTTGGTGGAAGATGTCCACTGATGGGGCTTCCAGCGCCAAGGGATGCGGGGGGTGCGATCATCACTTCCCCCGAAGGTTTCAAGGCTTACTATTCCATGTAGTTTGATTTCAAGATTACCAACAATGAGGCCGAGTATGAGGCGCTTATTGCGGGTTTAAGATACGCAAAGGAGCAGCTCATCTAAAGGTGAGGATGGATAGCCAGCTGGTGGTCACACAGATGAATGGCACCGCCGAAACCATGGAGGAATGAATGAAGGCCTACAAAGAGCTGGCAGAAGAGCAAACCGCGCAATTCCAACAGGTGATCATCGATCTGGTGCCCCAGGAAGAGAATGTTGAGGCTGACATTCTATCCAAGCTAGGTGATAAGTCCGTATTTAGACACACATTTTATACGTGTTCAGGTTGGATTTTAATGGTTTTCCTAGCTTTAAGGTGTTGCAAGTCTCAATTTTAGCTCAAGTTGCGATTATCAGGCGTTGGGACGAGTTTCTTTGCATTTGGAATTGAATTGAAGAAGTTAGAGACTGGCACTCAACGCTTGAGAGGCATTCAGGAAGGATTTGAAGTCATTCGAAAAAGATTTGAGAGATTTGGAGGTCATCGGGAGATTCACGACAAAATTCTGATGAAGAACGAGTAATTGATTGACCTCGTATACATCCGGGGGGCAATTGGAACAAAGAAACGAAGAGAAAGTGAAGAATAAGGTCACGCACGGTCGTGCCCGGCGTTAGGCATGCCGTGCGTGCCTTATTTAAAGCAGGAAAGCTACTGGAGGCCAGGCGCAATCGTGCCTGAAGTGAAACGAGGAACAAAGCTACTGGAGGCCAGGCATGGTCGTGCCTGGCAGTCAGGCACGCCGTGCCTAGACGCGTTTTTACGGGTTTCTTCCGCAGGCACGGCTGCAGGCACGGTCGTGCTTGGCGCCGTTCCTGACCCCGTGTTATCCTAATTCACCTCAAATTTCTTTGTTTCCTTTAAATACCATCCCCATAACCCTAATTAAGGGGGATGGAACTTATTTAGCAGCAGAGAGGATGAATTTGAGAGCTTTTAGCCCTGGTTTTTTCTATTCTTTGATATTCTTTGTAAGTTCCTACTTTTTAATTAATGACAATTATTTCTATTCTTCCCAATTCTATTGATTCTTCAATTATGAGTCGGGAGTAGTTTTAATTAGGGATTTGGGACTGATGAAGGGGTTAATCACGATGTATGGTTAGGTTCTTGATGGTGTAAATTGCATGAATGCCGTTTAATTTGTGTTTGAGTAATTTAATTGATATCTTTTGTAACCTAGATGACCAATAGAATTACAATCGCATGTAGAATGAATTAAGAGAGATCTAATTTGTTCTAGGACACATTCACACACACTTAATCGTTTGCTAAGAGATTAGTAGCGATTAAGGGGCCGTAAGCTCGTTCGTCTTGGCAATAATTTAGGATCCTGTCGCATGAGAGATCAGCTTGGTCCCCTAAATTATTGTACTCTACGCTGCGAGAGCGGTAAGAACTTAGTATTGATTAGCTAGGCTCAATTAAATTAAATTCATGTAATTAAGCCTGATCTGCCAGAAATCTGATTACCACAGAATCAATCCATGTTCCCTTCGTCGTTAATTGAGAAGAACCCAAATATTTACTTTTAGTCGTTTATTTGCAATTTTAGTTTTCTCAATCAACCAAATCTCGCACGACCGCATTTATTTTATTTATTCTTTATCGCTGATTTTAGTTAGTCCTTAATTCCCTTTTACTGTCCCTGTGGAGACGATACTCGTACTTTCACCGCTATTCTACAATCTTTTTAAGTGCGAGAAAACTAACATCAGTTTTTGGCGCCGTTGCCGGGGACGGTGTCGGTCTTAAGGGTTAATTTTACTCAGCGATTCGTTTTTAGTTTTTCGTAGGATTTTTGTCTGCTAACCTTGCAGGTCAGATCTGTTTATGCATACACGCTCCAAGAGGGGAGAACCATTAATCCCTCTTAATCTAGAGATTGAAAAGCTCGCCAGACAGAACCGCAAGGCTCACAAAGAGAAAATTACCATGGACCATCAATCTTCATCTGGAAACATAGGGTCATCTAGTAACCCTAACCCTACTACTCAGCCAGATTTCTATCATAACACATCACCCCAATCTTCACCACCAATTTCACCTAGAAACCCTCCAGGTTTTCAAAATTATCGCACTCCGATCTTTTCCCAAAATCAGCCTTCACCACAATTCAATCTCCCTCCATTATATCATCTGTTTCAAAATACCCCTACTGCTCCTGAAACCAATTTTCAAAATCAAGTTTATGGGATGCAAGGAGGAGGGCAGAGTATTCCCGTTTTCCAACCGAGACAGAACCCATCTCCTATCAATCAACCTACATTCCAAAATCAGACCCAGTACCAAAATCCATACCCCAATCAGTTTCAAAACCAAACCCAAGTCCCACCTACTCAACCACAACCAGCCCCCCAGCCTAGACATCAGGCGCCTCCACCCAATCCATATGTACCGCACAATAACCTACTCTATCAGCGCCAGACCATTGCAGAATTCCTTACACCAAACGTTTCAGAGTATGATAGCATTCATGTGCAGGGAATTACTGCCAACCGTTACGAAATCAAGCCGGCGGTGATAAGCATGGTGTCCAATAATCAATTTGGAGGAGGCCCTACTGAAGACTTAGTGGCGCATATTACCCGTTTCCTGAGGATGTGCCAGACTTTCAAGATACCTGGGTTAACTGATGATCAGGTGAGAATGATGTTTTTCCCGTTCTCACTTAGGGATGATGCACAGAGGTGGTTGGACAGCAATCCTCACCACCACCTCCAGACTTGGGACCAGCTGCATAGTGCCTTTATTAAGGAATACTTCCCTACATCAAAAGCCCTGAAATTGAAGAAGCAGCTACAAGAGTTCAAACAGGGATCTCTGGAGACTTTAGCTGAAGCATGGAAGAGATTCAAGGTGCTGAGGAGAGCTTTCCCTCAGGGCAATTTGACTGATTGTGAGGTTCTTTTGTACTTCTATAGCGGATTCGGCAATGAAGGGAAGATGATGCTTGATGCTTCAGGTGGTGGAGCCTTTCCCGATCTACCATCCAAGGTGGGGGAAGAACTAGTGGAGAAGATTGTTTCAAATAATGCATCTTGGTACAGCGACAAGAGTGCTCCTCAACAAAATGCTTCGGGCTTATACGAGATCAGTGATAATTCTGCTCTCTCTGCACGAGTAGATACATCAGCAAGCATGATGCAGAAGCTCACAACCAGTGTGTCTGATATGGGGAAAAAGATGGATCTTGCTCTCTTGGTGCCCAGTGTTAATATGGTAGCCCCCGACCCTTTTAGTCCTTCTTGTACTATGTGTGGGGGACTCCATTCGCCAAATGAATGTACTATGATGGCACACTCGGCAGCCCCTGGAGTAGAGCAAGTGGATGTGATGTATTATCAGCGACAGGGCCACTACAAGCAGCCCTACGGACAGCAGCAGCAAGGAAATTACGGGCAAGGAAATCAGCAGCAGCAGTCTAGAAACTATAATCAACCCCAAGCACCTCAAAGCCAGCAACAAGCTTCTCAACCAATGCAAGGGAGCTTCAGGAGAGAGACTGAACAAAGATTTTCTAGCATAGAAGAAACACTCAAGAAATTATTTCAATTTCAGCAGCAACAAATGCAAAGTCAATAGCAAGCGGACACAAGGATGCAAAACATGGAAAAAACAATTGAGCAGCTCGCAAAAGCCATGTCTGAAAGACCACGGGGATCCCTCCCTGGTAATACCTAGCCAAACCCAAGAGAACATGTTCAGGCAATCACCTTGAGGAGTGGAAAAGAGCTAGAGTTTGCCGCCACAAAAAAGGAGCCCGATGAAGTTGAAAGTGAACCAGCTGTCCGTGAAGAAGAAACAGAGAAAGATGAGGGAAAAGTGGTGGATGCACCAGAACAGCCCGTTCCGGTCAAGAATTACACCCACCTCTCCCCTATCCGGCGCGATTGACTAGAAAGAATGACAGTGACCAGTTTGGTAAGTTTTTGCATCTCATGAAACCAATGCAAATTAACTTACCATTCGTGGATGCACTAGCACAAATGCCCAAGTACGCGAAATTCATGAAGGATCTTTTGACGAACAAGAGGAGGCTGGAAGAAGCGTCAACTGTGACGCTTAATGAAGAGTGTTTGGTCGTGATACGGACAGATTTGCCGAAGAAGCTTAAGGATCCAGGTTCGTTTACTATTCCTTGCTTTATAGGAGATCTTACTTTTGACAGGCCCCTAGCTGATTTGGGTGCAAGCATTAATTTGATGCCTCTTACTTTATATGAAAAGCTTGCACTCGGTCCACTTAAACCTACATGTATGTGCATTCAGTTGGCTGATCGATCCGTAAAATATCCCCAAGGGATTATTGAAGACGTGTTGGTTAAAGTGGACAAATTTATTTTTTCGGTAGACTTTGTTATTTTGGACATGGATCAGGATCGGGAGGTACCATTGATATTGGGCAGACCATTTTTGGCAACTGCCCGAGCACTTATTGATGTTGGAGACGGTAAGCTTGTCCTCCGTGTTGGGGATGAGTCTGCCACCTTTGACATGTCCAAAATAATGAAGAGGCCCTGTCAGGATAGTGGAGAGTGTTTTTACATGGATGTGGTGGATTCTTTGGTGGAGGATTGCATTCCTAACATGCTTTCTGATGAAGCCTTCTTTGATCTTCTTTTGGATGATAGTTTGTCAGTAGAGGATCTTGAGCTCCTCCCTAGTTTTGATTGTCTTATGATAGGTGGAGAGGAGGGCTCAAGTGATGCTAGTGATGTAAAGAGGAAGGAAGATGATTTAGATAAAGTGGGGAAGGAAGACTGTCAGACTGATTCTTCCATTGTTACCCCTTCTCCATTTAATCTAAAGCCTCTTCCCTCCCACCTTGAGTATGCTTTTATTGAATATAGTCCAGACCTCCCTGTCATCCTTGCATCCGGACTTGAGCCATCCCAAAACTCTGCATGTCTTGACCTACTTAGTGAACAAAGGGAAGCTCTAGCCCGGATACTTTCTGACATGAAAGGAATCAGTCATGCTTTCTGCACTCATAAAATTTTGATGGAAGATAATGCTAAACCAATAGTGCAGCCACAAAGAAGACTGAATCCTAATATGCAGGAGGTGATTAGGGAGAAAGTCATCCGTCTGTTAGATGTAGGCATTATTTTTCCAATTTCAGACAACCCTTGGGTCAGCCCGACCCAAGTGGTTCCCAAGAAAGGGGGGATGACTGTGGTTAAGAATGAGAAAGATGAGTTGATACCGACACGTACGGTCACCGGATGGCGGGTCTGCATTGATTACCGAAAGTTAAATGCCACCACCCGGAAGGACCACTTCCCCCTCCCCTTCATTGATCAAATTTTAGAAAGGTTAGCAGGGCATAAGTTCTACTGTTTCCTTGACGGGATGTCGGGATACTTCCAGATCCTCATAGCCCAGAGGACCATGATAAGACCACGTTCACATGTCCATTCGGTACCTTCGCATATCGAAGGATGGCGTTTGGATTATGTAATGCCCCTGCTACCTTTATGAGATGCATGCTAGCTATTTTTGGGAATTTTATTGGGAAGTTTATGGAGGTTTTTATGGATGACTTTTCTGTGTATGGTGATACATTTGATGAGTGCTTAGAAAATTTGAAGAAAGTCCTGGTTAGGTGTCGTGAGGTGAATTTGGTGCTTAACTGGGAGAAGTGCCACTTCATGGTTAGTGAGGGAGTGATCCTAGGGCATAAGATATCGAATAGGGGGATTGAGGTTGATCCGACTAAGGTTGATGTTATTTCTAAATTACCTCCCCTACCTCAGTCCGTGCCATTATGAGTTTTCTAGGACACGCAGGTTTCTACCGTAGGTTCATCCAGGACTTTTCTAAGATAGCCCGGCCCATGACTAAAGTCCTTGAGAAGGACGCATCGTTTGACTTCTCAAAGGAGTGTTTAGAGGCTTTTGAGTGTTTGAAGGAGAAACTGGTCAAGGCACCGGTGGTAGTAGCTCCTGACTGGTGTTTGCCTTTTGAGATTATGTGTGATGCTAGTGATTTTACAGTAGGATTCGTTCTTGGGTAGCGTCGAGAGAAACATTTTCAGCCTATTTCTTATGCTTCTAAGACTCTCGATAGTGCCCAGGAAAATTACACTACCACCAAGAAAGAATTGCTTGCTGTTGTGTTTGCTCTTGACAAGTTTCGTCCTTATTTGATTTTGTCTAAGGTAGTGATATTCACCGATCATTCTGCTCTTAAATATTTAATGCAAAAAGTGGATGCTAAACCTAGATTGATTCAGTGGATATTACTACTCCAGGAGTTTGATTTTGAGATAAAGGACAAGAAAGGGGTTGAGAACTTAGCAGCTGATCACTTGATTAGGTTAGAGAACCCCTTTCTTGACCCCTTGAGTGAGAGAGATATTGAGGGTACTTTTCCTGATGAGAGACTTTTGCGTATCGTTGATGAGGTGCCTTGGTTCTCTGACATTGCCAACTATCTTGTTGGGGTGTTGTTCCTTCTGATTATACACCTCATCAACGAAGGAAATTTTTTGCTGATCTGAAGTATTATTTCTGGGAGGAACCATATCTTTTTCGTATTTGTGTTGATCAGGTTGTTAGGAGATGTGTTCCCCTCTGTGAAGGAGCTGAAATTCTTAAACATTGTCACTCTGGACCGACAGGGGGACACTATTCTTTCAATCGGACATCCCGTAAAGTCTTGGAATGTGGTTTCTTCTGGCCCACTTTGTTTAAAGATGCTCTAACGTTTGTGCAGGAATGTGACAGGTGTCAACGCACCGGAGCGGTAACCAAGAGGGATGAGATGCCCCGAAATTTTTTATTGGCTTGTGAGGTATTTGATGTTTGGGGCATTGACTTCATGGGACCGTTTCCGGGTTCTAAAGGTAATAAATTCATTCTTGTTGCTGTGGACTATGTTTCTAAGTGGGTTGAGGCCGAAGCTCTGCCCACGAATGATACCAGAGTAGTGATTCGTTTTCTGAAGAAATTGTTTTCTAGATTTGGAGTGCCGCGAGTGTTGATGAGTGATAGGGGCACCCACTTTAGGAATGATCCCATGACACGACTTCTAGCAAAGAATGGGGTCACTCATAAAGGGGGCGTCTCATATCACCCTCAAACTAGTGGCCAAGTTGAAAATTCGAATAGGGACATTAAGACCATCCTTGAGAAGACCGTTGAGACCCACAGGAAGGATTGGTCCGATAAGTTAGATGATGCGCTGTGGGCATTGCGTACAGCGTATAAGACACCCATTGGCACTACACCGTTTCACTTGGTTTACGGGAAGGCGTGCCACCTTCCGGTGGAGATTGAGCATAAGGCTTACTGGGCCTTCAAAACGCTGAATAAAGATCTTTCATTAGCAGGTCGTGAGCGGCTTTGGAAGCTCAACGAATTGGATGAGTGGAGGCTCATGGCCTATGAGAACTCTAAGATTAGTAAGGAGCGTATTAAAGCCTATCACGACCGGCATATCAAACATGGCAAGGAGTTTCGTAAGGGGGGTCAAGTTCTGCTATTCAATCCCCGAATGAAAATTTTTAAGGGAAAATTGAAGTCTAGGTGGTCCGGTTGGTACAGTTGAGATAGACCATCATGAGAAAGGGCGTTTTAAAGTTAACGGCCACCACCTGAAGAAGTACTACGGAGGACCGTTAGACCGCGAACGTGAGGTAACGTTTGTCACGAATTTTGAGAGATGAGTGCGTAGTTGCGTCGGGCAAACGACATTAAAAATAGCGCTTCTCGGGAGGCAACCCGAGCTTAAATTTTGTTTCCTTAGCTTAGTTGCTGTTTTTCCCATGTTTTTTTTGCAATACAAGGCAGGCACGTTCGTGCCTATCATCAGGCACACCATGCCTGATTCTACGTTGAGGAGTTTTCTTACTGGGAGCCAGGCACGGTCGTGCGTGGAAGTCAGGCACGTCGTGCCTGATCTGTTGAGCGAACAAAAGTTTCTGGAGGCCAGGCACGGTCGTGCCTGACAGTCAGGCACGGTCGTGCCTGGCAGTCAGGCACGGTCGTGCCTGGCAGTCAGGCACGGTCGTGCCTGGCAGTCAGGCACGCCGTGCCTGGCGAAAATTAAGAACTTACCCCTGCGTATAATTTCACCCCAACACAGCCAGCCTTTTCTCCCTTACGCGATTTTACGAGAAACAAAGAGCTCAGACTTCAGACTAAATTCGTTGAGACTCCAGACGTTCCCCCTTTTTCACCTGCGACCGAACCGTCGCCGGCCACCGCTGCCTCGCCGACCACCACACCCCTCCCTCTCTCTTCTCAACTCCAAACAAGGTAACTTTCTTCCTCCCTCTTCTTCTTTTCTCCATTAATGGAGGTTTAAAGCTTTGAATGTAAAAATTTGCTTTTGCTTGAAAAATAGGGATTTTAATTTCTTGTTCAAATTAGAGGCTTATATTGATGTTTTTAATGTTCAATGTTGATGATTTTGCCTCTAGTTAATGAAATCCCTATTTTTTTGAGTTAATTTTGCCAATTTAGGGTAAATTTTGCCAATATGACCATAAAATTGGGGGGTTTTGTTGCCTTTGCTTTCTATGAGGTTTAATGTGAGCTTGTGATGATGCATGATGTTTGTTAACTTCATTTGAGCATAAACCCCCAAATTTTTACCTAAACTTTGTAGAAATTTAGAATTGAGAGTTTTCCCCCAATTTTTGATTTTATGTCTAATGCATTCGGGGAAAACTCCTTTCTAAACACTTGTGGTGATTTATGATTCTTGCTTGTGACCTTGTTTACACCGTGTGTCGTTGAAAATTTGACTTTTATTCAAAGATTTTTTCTTTGATTAAAGTCCAACTTTTTTACTATTCTTGTTAAACTTGGGTTTTCCTTTGGCATATTTAGATGTTGGTGGATCAGTATAGCTGACAGGGCTATTCTTTTTATTGTGCTTTATTCTAACACCTTGAAGCCTCGTTGGAATTCTTTGGTTTTGACTATTTCTGCAGATGGCTCGCACGAAGAACTCCGCGCGCACTACGCACACTGGAGCTGCTAGTTCTAGCTGTGGCCATGGCGCACGAGGTGCACGTTACCAGCCCCAGTTTGACACTGATAAGGAGATGCTGACGTACCTTGAGTTGATGCAAAAGAAGGTGGGTACAATGTACCACCCCGATGAGCCCACACTGATTGCAGTTGATCCTACACTGCGGGATGAGGTGATGCATTTGATAAGAAGAGGTTGGTGGCACCATGCATTTTTCGGCATCCAAGAGCCGACCTTCAAGGAAGTCACATGTGAGGTGCTAGCAACAATTCACCTCCCGAAGCTCATACCGGAAAAGGACTATCTAAAAAGGCAAATCAGATTCCAAGCCTTTGAAGAGAAACATACGATTTCTCTTAGTCAGATCAAGCGCTACTTAGGCTTCGACGATGAGGAGAGAGAACAAAGGGAGGAGATTGGCCTTTGTGACCTTCCCCCTCACGTGAACAGACATCATTTTTTGGAATCGATTAGTAGAGGGGGAAAGACCTATAAGCCCCGAGAGGCCCCAACCACACTTCTTTACCCTCGGAAGTTTCAGGTCATTCACGCACTGCTTGCTTCTACGGTGACCGGGAGGGCCGAGGTCGGGACCAAAGTTTCTGCTACTGACCTGTTGTGCCTCTACTGCATGGTTCATAACAAGAAGCCCTGCATGGGCTCTATCATTGCTGGTCTATTCCATCATCAGTCCACAAACCACATCCAGTCCATTTTTTCTGGTCCGTACATTACACGTATTCTGCGCGGGATGGGATATGGAGACCGGCTCAGAGATATGGAGGTCTCTTCTAGTTTTCTTCCGCTCACTACACTCCCGTCCATGAATACAGGACTTGGGGCTACACTTCAACAAGAGGCTGACCAAAGAGCAGCAGCAGGATGAAGATGAAGATGATGAGGAAGAGAACGATGAGGAAATGGAGGAAATAGCACACGACGTCCCATTGGATACATCCCCTTATGGCCGCGCATTTCCAGATACCTGGGCAGGGGTGCACGAGCATCAGGACGCTTTTTATCGTCAGCTTTCCAGAGAGCAGCATGAGCGGTTTGATCAGCTGAGATTCGAGCAGCAGGACTTCTACAGAGAGATGAGGAGGATCAGGCGATGTAATACGCACAGCTGCAGTCTCAGTACACGCAGATTGATGAGCACCTCCATTCGTTGGACTATAGCTGGCGTTCATTCTTTGATGGACACCCGCCCCCTCCCCTGCCTGAGAAGTAGTTTATTTTTTTTAGATGTTGTTGGATGACTAAACACTCTCACACTCTCGCATTTTTTACACTTTACTCTCTTTTTTGTCGTGCTTTGTTGTTTAATGATGCGTTGCAGCTCAAACGAATGCTTGATGGATAACGTGCCGAGAATTCAAAGATTTTTTGGTTCCAGACTGACCGACGCTATAGGGAAGTTCCATAACTCTTTTAATCGCCTTTTTTGTAATTGACTTGAGTTAGATTGAGCACGCGTGACCCTTTCCTCTTTACCCCCTTGTGCATAGTGCATATTTGGTCATCGAGGGCGATGCCAAAGTTTAAGTGTGGGGGAGTGAATTGGGCATTCAGGCAGTAGCTGCTTCGTGTGATTTTTAGAGTTAGCATGTGCAGGCATTAGTTGTATATTCATAGGAAATTCATGTCAAATTTTTGAAAATTTTTCTTTAAATTGTGTCTTTGTGAGTTGGCTAGCGTTTTGACTATGCTTTTAGAACATCTTGAAGTGTTTAGGCTTAAATTGCTTGCACTATAATATAGTTGTTGAGAGGATGAAGGCATTAGTCACCCATTTAATTCATAATTTTCCCATCTCACCTGAAAAAAAGGTCGTTTAGGAAAAGCCACTTTGAGCTTGACCATTTTGTTCCTTACCCAATCAATTGAGATCCATAGCCAAATGGCCTGTTTCCTCACCCGTGAATATTTCTATCTTAGTCTTGATGTTTAGGGAACTAAGGGAGTAATTTGCTAAGTTTAGGGAATTTTTGTAGGAGCCACTTTTGGCACTGTTCCTATGCCCCAAATGGGGTAAGAGCAGTCACTGTTTAGAAATTTGATACTTTCGAGGATTGCATTGTAGGCATGGATTCACTTTTGAATACAAGAACTTTAATTGATATTTTCTCTTGGTGAGGCCGAGATTAGAATGGGGTAATGTCTAGTAAGAATCCGAAAGGTGAAAAATTAATATAGCTAGACCTCTTGCCTTGCGAAAAAGAGAATGTGAGCCCTGGTCAAAAAGCGTAAGTGTTCACACAATAAGATGAGACTTGGGTATCTTTCGAAAGAAATGGTGTTCTCGTGCCAACATGACAAGGAAACCTGATCTTAACTAATTGAACTTGGAGGCTTTAGCATAATCAGCTTTAGTCCTCCACGTACTTCAAGTATACATCAAAGCACCAATGTGCCGCGGCGGTTTAGCTTAGTTGTACACCATGTCTACTCTTTTCATAGGTTTAGATGATTGTTCCTAAATTGTGGCCTACTGAGTTCCTTGATCCTAATAATAGTCCTGAAGTTCCCGAATGCATTGAGTCTTTGTTAAAGTATTCCAATCTCTCAAAAGAAAGGGACTGTTTACTACCATTCACCATTCACCATTCACCGTCACCTTCACAAGTCCTTCTGATCAATAGCTAGTTTATTTGTGTTTGATGCCATTACTTAAAGGATGTTGTGAATAATTTTGTCAAATAGTTTAGATTTAGTACAAAGATGTAGTTTAGGGAAGAATTTTCTTGATTAAGATTGTCTGTTCTGTGAATATCCCTTTAACTACGTGTGCATGCTAACTGTTTTAAATTCCGTGTGGTGATTATCGTAAGTCCCGTTGTTCGATTTGCTTGAGGACAAACAAAAGCTTAAGTGTGGGGGAGTCTGATAAGTCCGTATTTAGACACGCATTTGATGCGTGTTCAGTTTGGATTTTGATGGTTTTCCTAGCTTTAAGGTGTTGCAAGTCTCAATTTTAGCTCAAGTTGCGATTATCAGGCGTTGGGACGAGTTTCTTTGCATTTGGAATTGAATTGAAGAAGTTAGAGACTGGCAATCAGCGTTTGAGAGGCATTCAGGAAGGATTTGAAGGCATTCGAAGAAGATTTGAGAGATTTGGAGGTCATCGGGAGATTCACGACGAAATTCTGATGAAGAACGAGTAATTGATTGACCTCGTATACATCCGGGAGCGTTTGGAACAAGGAAACGAAGAGAAAGTGAAGAATAAGGTCACGCACCGTCGTGCCCGGCGTGCTTTGTTTAAAGCAGGAAAGCTACTGGAGGCCAGGCACGGTCGTGCTTGGCAGTCAGGCACGCCGTGCCTGAAGTGAAACGAGGAACAAAGCTACTGGAGGCCAGGCACGGTCGTGCCTGGACGCGTTTTTACGGGTTTCTTCCGCAGGCACGGTCGTGCCTGACCCCGTTTTATCCTAATTCTGCTCAAATTGCTTTGTTTCCTTTAAATACCATCCCCATAACCCTGATTAAGGGGGGTGGAACTTATTTAGCAGCAGAGAGGACAAATTTGAGAGCTTTTACCCTGGTTTTTTCTATTCTTTGATATTCTTTGTAAGTTCCTACTTTTTAATTAATGGCAATTATTTCTATTCTTCCCAATTCCATTGATTCTTCGATTATGAGTCGGGAGTAGTTTTAATTAGGGATTTGGGATTGATGAAGGGGTTAATCACGATGTATGGTTAGGTTCTTGATGGTGTAAATTGCATGAATGCCATTTAATTTGTGTTTGAGTAATTTAATTGATATCTTTTGTAACCTAGATGGCCAATAGAATTACAATCGCATGTAGAATGAATTAAGAGAGATCTAATTTGTTCTAGGACACATTCACACACACTTAATCGTTTGCTAAGAGATTAGTAGCGATTAAGGGGCCGTAAGCTCGTTCGTCTTGACAATAATTTAGGATCCTGTCGCATGAGAGATCAGTCTGGTCCCCTAAATTATTGTACTGTACGCCGCGAGAGCGGTAAGAACTTAGTATTGATTAGCTAGGCTCAATTAAATTAAATTCATATAATTAAGCCTGATCTGCCAGAAATCTGATTACCCCGGAATCAATCCTTGTTCCCTTCGTCGTTAATTAAGAAGAACCCAAATATTTACTTTTAGTCGTTTATTTGCAATTTTAGTTTTCTCGATCAACCAAATCTCGCACGACCGCATTTATTTTATTTATTCTTTATCGCTGATTTTAGTTAGTCCTTAATTCCCTTTTATTGTCCCTGTGGAGACGATACTCGTACTTTCACCGCTATTCTACAATCTTTTTAAGTGCGAGAAAACTAACATCACTAGGCAATCCTCTATCCGAGGATCAGTCGACGCTCGTCCCCAGACACATCAAAGGTTTTTCCCGACAGGAAGTTTACCTCCAACCGGCAACAGAGACTATCCATGTACACGTTATTTCTTTTGCAGAACCTGGTTGGGTGAAGGAGGTAGCCGATTATCTCAAAGACGGAACCCTTCCTCTTGACAAGGATGGGTGAACCTCTGGGAGAGCTCCATGGATAAAAAGACGAGCACCCTGCTTCGAACTTATCAATGGGGAATTATACAAGAAGACATTCGGTGGACCATACCTCAGGTGCCTATCGTCGGACCTAACTACAGCGGTCATGGAGGAGATTCACGAAGGCATCTGCTCCAGTCACCAGGGGCCACGGACCTTGGCCAGGAAGATCATCCTGCAGGGGTACTAATGGTCGACCATCCAGCGGGACTGTTTGAACCACACCCAGAAGTGTGAAGTATGCCAGCAGTACGCACCTATGTCGGGAAGGCCGACTTGCTTCTATACTCTGATGACCGTCGCCTTACCCTTCGCGAGATGGGGAATAGATTTGCTAGGACCTCTACCCAGGACGACCGGTGGCAAGAAGTTCATCATTTTGGCTATCGATTACTTCACCAAGTGGGTAGAGGCCGAACCGCTGAAAAATATCACAGAATTCCAGTGCCAGTGTTTTGTCTGGTAGAACATCTTGTGCCGCTTCGGCATCTCGGAGCAGATCATCACAGACAATGGCCGACAGTTCGTCGGAAAGGGATTCGAGGGATACTTAGCCAAATAGGGCATCAGACACTCCAGGGCTTCAGTGGCATTCCCGCAGGCCGACGGCCAGGTAGAGAACATGAACTGGACCATCATGGATGGCATCAAGAAGAAATTAGAAGACTACTCCTCAACCTGGCCGGAACAACTTAATTACATATTGTGGACGTACAGGGCAACCCTGAGGACAGCAATCGGGGAAACTCCTTTTGCTTTGACGTACGGCTTCCAGGCCAAAGTCCCCACTGAGGCACTTGTGCCTACACACCGGACGTTGCATTTCCAGCCAGAACAAAATGAGGAGAACCTGCGGGCCGAGCTGCATTTCATCGGAGAAAGGAGGGACCTGGCCGCACGTCGCATGGAGGAATACCACCAGGCAACCGAGAGATATTTTAACAAGGCGGTCAGGGTCAGAGAAATCAATGTTGGGGACCTAGTGTTGCGAAAGAGAGAGAAGAGAAAACCGCTCGAGGGCGGTAAGATGGCCAAAAACGGGAGGGGTCATACAAGGTCTGCAAGAAGCTTTCCTGGGGGACATTCCTCCTCCAACCCTTGGACGGTCGAGACACCGGCATGTGGAACGTGGAGCACTTGAAGAGATTCTACCAATAAACTCACTCAAAATTCCCTCCACCCAAAAGGGGGGGGGGGGGGGGGGGGAAGAGGGAGACATAACTCCCGGAGAAGGGGAATCCCCAAAGGGGATAAATCCATTTCCCATCACAATCGCGGCCTAGCTCTGCTCAGGATCCAAAGGACCGGGTTAAAGGGCGGGTAAGACGAGCGAATGGCGAAACAAAGAAATGGGGAATCCCCAAAGGGGACAAACCCATTTCCCTGCACAATCGCGGCCTAGCTCAGCTCAGGATCCAAAGGACCGGGTTAGAGGGCGGGTAAGACGAACGGATGGCGAAACAAAGGAATGGGGAATCCCCAAAGGGGATAAACCCGTTTCCCGTCACAATCGCGGCCTAGCTCAGCTCAGGATCCAAAGGACCGGGTTAAAGGGCGGGTAAGACAAGCGGACGGTGAAACAAAGATAAGCCCAAAAAAAAATACATATATATTGGGCTGGGGAATCCCCAAAGGGGACAAACCCGTTCCTCACTGACTACGTTGACTTAGCTCAAGCTCAGGATCCAAAGGACCGGGCTGAAGGGTGGGTACGACGAACGGATGAAGAATAAAAACAAAAGAATCCCAAGACGGATCAAACAAAAGAATCCCAAGATGGATCAAACAAAAGAATCCCAAGACGGATCAAACAAAAGAATCCCAAGACGGATCAAACAAAAGAATCCCAAGACGGATAAACAAAAGAATCCCAAGACGGATCCAACAAAAGAATCCCAAGAGGACCAAACAAAAGAATCCCAAGAGGATCAAACAAAATAATCCCAAGAGGATCAAACAAAAGAATCCCAAGAGGATTAAAAAAAGAATCCTAAAAGGATCAAACCAAGAAAATCCCCATAGGGGATAAAGCCGTTCCTCACTGACTACGTTAACTTAGCTCAAGCTCAAGATCCAAAAGGACCAGGCTCAAGGGCGAGTATGACGGACGGAGGACAGAACATAACAACATCAAAGAATGAAAGACAACCATTGCAAACTAAGTGCTGCATTTTATTCATCGGCTCTATCGCCCGGAGGATACATATCATACACGAGTTCGGAGTGAAATCAGAATTACAACATAGTGAAAGCTGTCATGTTTTTTTGACCAAGTCAGAAAACACGTACGGATCTCTACAAGTCTCACCAGGATCCGACCAGAGGGACTGTTCATGGCGGGATGATTAGGGAGCAGTTGATCGATTCAGAAGGTCAACAGGGCTGCAGAACTTGACAAACTCCCCCAGTTATGAGGAAGGGCCGCCCTTCCTCTCCTGCCCATGCGCATTCTTTTGGAAAAGCTTCAGATCCCCCTCATAAGCATCGGTAAACGAAGCGTTGAACCCGGTAGCTTCAGGATCAAATGGAGCGGGAAAGTAACGCTCAAAACCGGGAGGTTACCGGCCACCAGGCCGACCATTCCCTTGGCATAGGAGTCATCAGCAAGCTCGTCGAGGAACGCCCGGCCTGTAGAGGTTTTCTGGAGCAACGTAACCCCGTCCTTCAACATGTTGGGACACTCAGCCAGATACTCCCCAAGATTGGAAGCAAGATGCCTCTTCGCACGAATGTCCACAGCATCAACATAAGCCTTGGATTTCTGAAACTCGATGGATCCAGCATTCTTGATCTTGGAAACATCGGCCTAAAAAACAGGAACGTCCCCCTCCATGCCAACCTGGCGAAGCTTTACACCGTATTTCTCCACGGCAAGCATCTTGGCACGGAGTAGCTGTAGCTCCTCAGCTTGCTTCTGGACCATTTCTTGGAAAGAAGCACCCTCTCTGGCAAGGGAAAGGGTGGTATCCATCTCTTGTTGCATCTTGGTAAAATGCTCCTTAGCCTTCTTCATAAGGGCCTCAGTGTCACCACGTAACTTGGCAGAGGCCCAGTCCTACGCCTCATAAGCAAACCGTGCCTTGCTGAAGTAAATGGCGGCCTTTTTCAGAGTCCTAAGGCCACATTCATGAAGATCCACGGGGTTCTCATAGGCTGCGAAGTCCCGGGGAACCTTCAACCCCAAAGAGCACCAGATGGAGGAAGCCGTCTGACCAAACTAGACCTGTAAAAAAACGGGTGTGGGCAGTCGCTCATCCCTAACAGGCTCCTCGGCCTTGGGCCTCTTCAGGCACTGATCGTCGCCCATGATTTGTTTCCCCTTACCCACAGCGGACCGATCCGAGGTAGGAGAGGTGTCACTACGGGAAACCATGACGGGGGTTTGGGAAAAAGTCTTGCAAAAGAAAACACAACAATCAGAACGACGCTCAAAGTCACTGCACGAAGGTCCAAAACTCGGGCTACGAATGGGACGTACCTATGCCAGCCCTGTTCAGATTGGTGTCGTTCACCAGCAACCGCAGGTTTTGGACCCCCGAACTAGCAATACATGCGGCTTGTTCGAGTTCAACCAAATTCAGGATCGGAGGCTCGAACTTGACCGAGAAGGCATTCCACCGATCGGAGACTGGTAGAGGGGACCCAGCCTCGGCAAAAAAGAACCTCTCTTCCCAGCCGTTCGGGTTCGACGGATTATTGGAGAAGAGGACTCGCCACGGGCGGGCCACGATGTTAAGATAACCCGTCCGTCCGCTGGGAGAAAGGCGGAAGAAATGCAGAAACAAATCCACAGAAGGGACGACCCCTGCATCGTGGCAACGGATGATGAAGCCAGCAATGATCCGATGAGAGTTCAGGACGAGCTGTGCTGGGGCTATGCCAAGGCCCCTAAACAAAGAGAGATGAAAAGGCAACAAGGGGAAAAGGAACCCAGCAAGTACGGAGTCCATGTGGACAACTACATGGCCGGGCAAATGCCTCATAGGATGACAGATGGACCGTGCGTCCCAACCCCGTGGGGGAGGGAACAACCCGGGAATCATGCCCCTTTCACGGGGAAGCTGGCGTTGGCGTTGATGTCGAACGTTGCTAAAATTGAGAGAATAACGGGGAGGCCGAGACGACATCCCACGCTTGTAGATCGCTAGGTCATCACCGGAGTAACAACCGTCATCAGACGACCCCTCCGAACGCCTACGGGAAGTTGAGGCCAGGGCAACGTACGGAGGAAAAATAAGAACTTCCTGAGAAAGGCTAAGAGGTTTAGAAAGAGAAAGCAATCTGACAGAATAACAGCTAAGGAAGGAAACACAATACTCCCACCAAGAGAAAGGGGATACTTATAGGCCTCACCTTCGGCTCCCCCAAACCCGGAAGGGACACGTGGCAGCTCTTGTTTGGTAGATTCCGTGGTGGGCACAACGCTTCGATACCTGTGCAGGTCGAATACACGTGTCTAGATCACTATTCTGTGGTGACGAACGTCCCCCCACAAGGCCACAACACGCAGAACGCTGCCCCCCGAAAAGATATATATATATATATACACACACACACACACACACACACACACATATATATATATACAAAGGAATGGGGAATCCCTAAAGGGGACAAACCCGTTCCTCATCAAATCAGTGAGGAGGGAGGATCTTCAAAGGGGACAAACCCGTTCCTCATCAAACCCATGCCCCATCAATCGAGACGAGCGGGTGGCGAAACAAAGAAATGAAAAAATCTTCAAAGGGGACAAACCCGTTCCTCATCAAATAAGAAATGGCTACGAATATCCAAAGTATGCATATATATGCCTACATGTATATACATACGGACAAACATTTAAAGATTAAACAAAAACACTAGACCAACAGCGAACAAAATAGGACTTTATTCTTCGGCGCTACCGACCAGAACATACAGGCAAGCAAAAAACGGAAGTAGGAAAGGGATCACTCCAAGAATCCATGAGTGGGGGAACGTTGGACGGAGGGCTCCGGCCCCTCATCTTCCTCTTTGAGGTTAAATTCTGGGGTCGGGGCTCAAGGACCTCACCCCTCTGCACGGCTTCGGTGCGCCTCTGGTCCCGATCAACCTTGGCCACAACCCACCGGAGCTCCACCTCTTCCGTATAGTCATCCACGTTGAAGGGTGGACAACCAACATGGGGGAGGATCTGCTTTAGGCCCTTCACGCCTAGATAATACCCTTTTGCAAAGCTATCTTCCGAGAGGTCAAACATCCACTCAGAAGCAAGCGCCTTCCGCTTCAAAAGCTGCACTCTGTGGGTCAGACGCTCCCTACGGGGCACGACCTGCAGCTCATCCTCAAAAACGTCCCCCACGCCCCCGACAGTAATCATATGCAACCTTGAAGAACTGAGGCGTCTTCTTGAACTGCTCAATGTTAAGGACCAGGGTGAGAGCATCGCAGGGAGCGGCCCCACCTTCAGGAGCGGAGCAGGAACAACAAAAGGGATAAAGGATATCCCGTGCTTTTCGGCCAGGGCCACCTTTGCCAGAAGGTGTTGCCTCTCCACTCGAGCCTAATCCCGGACGGCCTGGAACTCTTTCTGTGCCTAACCCAGAGCGACCAGAAGTTCGTTCTTCTCAGCCAAGGCAGCCACCTCCCTCGCCCGCACGGCCTCCTGCTTTTCTCTCAGGGCTTCATCAGCCCTCCTTTTGGTCTCGGCAGCATCCTGCTCCCGAGCAGCCTCTGCCTGCAACTGGCTCAGTCCAGCCTACAAAGAGGAAAACATGGGGCCATAAATAGACGAACGACAGATGGGGGTTGAAAAGCAAAAGGAGTTAGGGCCATACCTCGAAGGTCAACACCAAGGCATGATTAATGGCCTCGCCTGAGGAGCGAGCTGGTAGGTCCACCCCAGCTTGGAGGGCCATATCCCTCTAGATTCCAGGAACCGGGCAGCCAGTAATGGGCAACATAGTTTCAGCGGCTTTAGGGTCGGAGGGCTCAGTGCGCTGCCTCTTTGGTTTTTTCCCTTTGTCCTTATGACCACCTGCGGGTGAAGCGACGTTCATCGGCTCCACATCCAGACCCGGCCCGGCCCCTAGCAGCCGGGACCTCCTGGCTCTGCCCGGCCACGGCCGCAATAAGATGCTGCTCGGCCTCCCCGACACGATGATCGTCCTGGGATGCAGCGGAGGAGTTGGCCTCAGAAGATACATTCACCCCTCGGGCCTTCGCCAGTGCAGCTCGTTATTTTGCTGCCCTGGCTTCACGATGAGGCAACAAAGCTAGGTCTTCCATTTGCTGTGAAGTAGGGGAGGACCTGAAACGAAAACCAGAAAATATCAGAATCGGGCGGTACAAATCTCGAGGGGCACTCAACACAGGGACTGGACCGCTTGGGCCGCAAGATACCCAAGGATCACGAGCGGTACCTATCCCTGCGCCAGAAAGTGCCTGAATGGTCAGAAAACCATTCAAGCTTTGGACGCCGTTCACCTTCAACTTCTTCACGGCTTCTTCCAACTCAACAGTCAACACGAGCTGTTTGACCTTTGGGGGAAAGCAATTCCACCTCACAGGTAGCCGTTCGTCTGCGTAGTGGAGGAAGAAGAAGCGGTTCTTCCAGTCATGGATGGAGGATGGGGCTCCGTCGAATAACTTCTGGCGGGAACGTGCGGCTACGCTCAAAAACCCATCAGCGTTTTGAGATGCAACCTGGAAGAAATGGTGGAAGAGGTCCAGATCCGGAGTCAAACCCTTCAATTTGCAATGGATGATAAATGCAGAGATAAACCGGTACGAGTTTGGCATGAACTGCACCAGTACAACGTTATAATGAAAGAAGAAGGCAAGGTAGAACGGGTGAAGGGGGAAGCGCAGTCCGGCCATGATGGAGTCCATATGAACCATGATCATCCTCGGATGTCTCATGAACAGATTATCCACACCCCGCAAGCTGTAGACGAACGACGTAGGAAGCAGGATCCGCAGATCTTTCAAGGCCCTACGCAAGAAAGACTGCTCGATCCCGAAAACATTATGGATCTGCACGATGTGGCAGGAGACGTCCACAGGAATGCCAAGATAAAAAAACATGCAGATCATCCCCTTCAATTGCTTCGTCGCTGGAATCATAATCAACAGGGCTATCAGCCACAACGTTTGCTTGGGCCGCCGCCATCCGGTCACCCCAGGGGGCGATATCCATAACAACTTCTGTGCCCGCACCACCATGAACAACCATATCCACCATAACCTGACCTACCACGTTGGAGGTACCAGAGTGGCCGGAAGTACTCACCTCCCCTGAGGAACGAGAACTGGAGCCTGAACCAGAAGACGAGCCGGTAGAAGAGCCTGACCCGGAACTCGACTCGGAAGATATTTCCATAGAACAAGCTATATCAAAGGATGAAGCAAAGGAGAGAAGAAGAGTGGGTTTAGTTACCTGACGAACTTCGAAGGACGGATCAAGGAGCCGGAGAATACTTGCAGAAAAACTTGAAGGCAATAACGAGCAAGGCAGGAAGGTGAAATCCCTAATCTACACGGAAGGCCCAATATTTAAAGGGAGGGGCGCCTTACCTCTATCCAATCCGTGCATGATGCGTGGCGAGGAGCGTACCCATGGACACGTGTCACGCGGAGACGGATAGACACGCAATGATTACCTTTTCATCGGAAGTTGAACTGACTTGCATAACCGTCACCTAGAGCCCCGTGAACAGCAGCCGGAAAAGCAACCGTCACATCAGGGACATCGGTAGGGCAGCACATTGAGAGTTTTTCTACTTCCTTATGTCCCGTGCACGCTCGAAACATCAGAATTGGGGGACTTGTGTTGGGTTAATGGCCCAACAAGGGCCAGCCCACAAACCCATGATAGCCTCCTACGAGCGGCCCAACAATGAATGGGGACTATCTGACGAACATCCTCAGAGGGCCCTTGAGATTTCCCTACGAACGTCCTGTTGGAAGCTCAGTAAGGAGGGGATACCTGCCACTGGTTCGGGAGGAGGTCCACCCCCAACAGGGAGACAAGTCCCAGGGGACGTACCTACCCCATGGTCAGCGGGTATCCGGGCCCAAGACTTCCGCAAGGTATATAGGGACGAACGGCCCCACCCTTTGATACGAGGCCAATGATAGCGCAAGGAATAGGCCAAATGTTTGGGGACGAACGACCCCATTTCTTGGCAGAAGAAGAGGCCCCCTGCAGAAGACATGAGCCAAAACCTTGGGGATGAACGTCCTCTCCCCATGGCGGGAAACCAAGATCCTAGCAGGAAGCGCATTTAATGCAGAAGATTTGGTGGTTGGGATCATGCCGCCCACAACCAGCCACGTCGATACACCCAACCACCCATTGACAGTATAAATAGTAGCATTTATTTCACTGTAAAGGGTTCGCAATTTAGCACTCTAGAACCATAACATTTGTATCAGCACGTAGCATAACATTGTACGAACGGCCCTTCGGCTTTGCAATCGTTCCAGTGAATAAACACTCGTTATTGGGCCTTTCCTTGTTTGTTCTTAATCTCACTTGTCCATCACCCACTCGAGACCCTTAGGTTACGTGTTGGGCCTACGGGTTGAAGGGAATAAACCTCAACAGGGTTGAATATTAGTTCCTTGCCAATAATTATGAATACGATGTCGCTAATATATTCTCAACTCCGATTAAGGCAGCGAGAGCGTGGTTTTCGTTACGTGTAAGTCCCGTTACGGCTTACATTCATCTACTGAAAACCCCGTTGAATATCAATACATCACACCCGTATCATATAAGACCGGATATGTTTCTATTATCGGTACTATATATGTTTATCCTTTAATGTTCATAGTTTAGACTTCAACATTAATTGCAAGTATAAACTAAATTTAACATACTTCTATGTTGTATACCATAGTCATAAACAATCAATGTATAAAGGATAGATCACAATTTATTGGTTTAGAACTTTTATCAAACACCT
The DNA here is from genome assembly GCA_945859875.1 of Cuscuta europaea. NCBI lineage: Eukaryota > Viridiplantae > Streptophyta > Magnoliopsida > Solanales > Convolvulaceae > Cuscuta > Cuscuta europaea. The sequence continues at coordinate 42,797 of CAMAPE010000065.1, read as the reverse complement.
AGTGGGCATAGAAGTTCATCCCTAGCTTTAGCTAAGAATTTAGCCTCTAATGCTCATATTAATCACAATACAATAATAAATGTAATGGAACATGAAATTACAAAGGAAATAATACCTAAACACCAATGATTTCAGAGGATGAACTTCCTTCAAGAACTTGAAGAAAATACCAAGAACAAAATATAAAAGCTATGAATTAATCTATGGAATGGAATGTGTTTGTATGATGAATTGAGGGCTTTATATAGGCTAAAGAATGCCATCTTTTAGTCTATTCGAGCCCAACAATCAGGTATGGAGCAATATTTGATCAAGAAATGAGGAAGATGGAGTTTTCCCATCAAGAATCCTCTTGCACGTTGCTGTGTTTTAGCATAATCTGACCAACCCGGCGCCAGTTTTAGGACTACCCGGCGCCGATTATGTGTTGTGCGCAGCAGGTACCTGGAAAGTTGGGGGACCGGGCGCTGGCCATCAGGCCTACCCGATGCCGGGTAAGCTACTGCCTCGCGCATTTGGTTTGCGCAAATTGATGGATCGGCACCGGCTATAAGGCCATACCGTGACCGGTTATGCCAAAATTTAAATTTTTCGCTTTTTGCTCAGTTTGACACCCGTTGTTGGCCCCGAAGTATAAGTTCTTGGTGTCTTTTCCCCGTTGACTCGCGATTCTTCATTTTTGACGCCTAAGTGCGGTTTAGCTCAAATTGGGATTTTTACATGTTTTATCTTTGAATGTTTGTACAGATAATCATAGTTACCTACATAAAATATAGGTAATTATTGTGCTTATCATCTATTCCTAATCTAGGATGCCGACCGTCGTATTATGCAGCACGAACGGCTCCACAACGCCGTGGTGCCTACTATCGGTCGGGCTCGTCCATTCCTAATCTGGGATGGCGACCGCCACTTTATGCAGCACGAACGGCTGGCTCTTCAGCGTCGTCGTGTCTTCTTCTCGGCTGGATCCGCCCATGCCATTCAGGGTCGGGACCGTCGCCATATGCAGCACGAGCGACTGGCTCTTCAGCGTCATCGTGCCCTCTTCTCGACTGGGTCCGCCCATGCCATTCAGGGTCGGGATCGCCGCCTTATGCAGCACGAACGGCTAGCTCTTCAGCGCTGTCGTGCCTTCTTCTCGGCCGGGGCCGCCCATGCCATTCGGGGTCGGGACCGTTGCTTTATGCAGCACGAGCGGTTGGCTCTTCAGTGCCGTCGTGCCTTCTTCTCGGCCGAGTCCACCCATGCCATTCAGAGTCGGGACCGCCGCCTTATGCAGCACGAGCGGCTGGCTCTTCAGCACCATCGTGCCTTCTTCTCGGCCAGGTCCGCCCATGCCATTCAGGGTCAGGACCGTTGCTTTATGCAGCACGGGCGGCTGGCTCTTCAGCCCATTTCGGTTCGACCAGCCCATTGAGGCTCATTTAGGCCTATTGGCCCATTAGAATCACCCTTACTCCCCTCCCCTTCTATAAATAGGTGACGAGGCTTCCTATTTAGAGGATCTTGACTTCTTTTCTCCTCCCGACTACTGTTACTTCTTATTTTCGTAGGTTAGTTATTCAACCTCCATTAATGGGGCTCAAGCTTGTACTATGTAAATGGTGAGGAGAGTATAATGAGAAAGAACGGGCTTGGACGTTGGCCTAAAAAGTCCCGTGGTTTTCCCCCTTTCCGGGTTTCCACATAAAAATGGAGTGTTATACCAAATTATATCTATATCTAATAGTTTATGTCGGACTTAAACTCAACAGGTACAATTTTCATGAAAGAATACATATTGTGCCACCAAAAGTAATGTGATGATTTAATCTTTTAATGTAAGTATATATTTATCTTCAGTCAAAATTTGACTCACAAATGTAGAATCTAACTTTATGGGAAATATGACTCTCTAGTATATTTAAAAATTTGCTACACTTTCATATTTGGGATGTGCTTAAAGTTTGCTACATTTTTTCAATTTGAAAAGTTTTTCCTCTAAAAATAACCAATGACTCTTACTTTTTCTAAGTTTTATCTTCTCTTTCTACTCTTTACTTTCTCTTTAACTATCTCTATACTATTCAATATCCATATTATTTTCCCATTAAATATTGTGCCAAAACTGAGATCGTTTTAAATATTTAAGAGTATACAAAGTATTCTTATCGACGGTCGTCTCCCTAGCGATTAGGGTTGGAAGTACGCAGTTTTGCGATCTTTCATCGTTTTCTTCGGCTTCGAGGTTCCGTCGGCTTCGGCGATTCCCTTCGCTCCAGTTTCGCGTCTTTCTTGTTTTTAATTTTTGCAAGCTTATTTTTAGTTCGACTTTGGGGGCTTTGAGAAGGAGCCGCGTTCGTCGTTTATTGAGGAGATTTGAACGCCGCAAGACATCGGCTCGGGTTTGTGGAGGGATAGCAGACCAGGGCAACAAATTGCAGCAAGGCAGAGGTAGTGCTTCTAGCGTAAGCAGGCTATTGACGGTTATGGCAGAGATGGAAGAGATGGTCAACAAATGTGATAACATGATTCTCGGGGGTGATGAATGTGATCCGAGTCTGGATGAGGAGGCCGCGGGTGAGGAAGAGGCTCCGAACAGGAGTCTACACGTGAAAGAGAATGAGGAGATGTTGATCCGTCTCCCTCCCGAACCGCCGCCATAAAGGAATTGTGCGACTAGGGTTTGAATGACTATTTCTATTTCTGCTTTACTTTGTTTGTGTTTTTACTTCGAACTACATGTTGTTTTATTTGTCATGTCCGTTTATTTTTTCCAGACTCTTGCAATTAGATTGAGACGATGAGGGGTTTACTCTAAACACGATAGACTCATTTAGACGCATTACAGGATCAACGAGCCGTATTACTTTTTTCTGAATAATTGATTCTAAGTCTGATTCGAGGGTCGATGGTCGGATGTGATTATCTTGTTCATTTCTGAATACTTTTATATCAATTTAACATGCATGTTACAAAAAAGTAAATGCGCAGAGATCGAACACAAGATACCTACCCCCACCACACCCACACTCTGTTTATTACTCCCTCCGTCCCTAAATTATCTTCAAACTTTCATTTTTCGTCCGTTCCAAAATTATCTCCTCTTCCTCCCTTTAGCAAAAAATTTGCGGTTCACAACCATTCTTACACATTCTTACACATTTCTCTCTCCTCTGCACAACTCTCCACCACACAAATCTCACTATCTTAATAAATGTGTCCAGTCGAAAAGGGAGAAAGATTAGGGACGGAGGGAGTGGTTAGCTATGGCATGAGTTAATGGCCAGCTATTAATGAGCTAGCGTGTGTGCTTGTTTAACGCTCATTTGCTTGATTAGTTTTAACTAATCCATCATCATAATCACGAGTCACAAGGTTGGGCGGATAATGGCGGCGGCGGCGGAAGGAGAGAAGGGAGCTGCGGTGTGCGTGACGGGGGCAGGAGGATACGTCGCATCATGGCTGGTCAAGCTTCTTCTCTCCAAGGGCTACACTGTTCACGGCACCGTTCGAGGAGACGCCGCAGGTATTTCCCGGCCACTCTACCTAGCTATAACAATTCTTCGATTCCTTCAATTATTCTAACCGAAACCTAAGCTAATTAAGTAAGAATGAGTAAATTGGCCGTGCCGGGCGGGTGTTTAATGCAATGCTGTGTTGATTAGGAGATGTGGTAAAGTATGGTCACTTGAAGAAGCTGGAAGGAGCTGCATCGTCAATGTCAGGGGAGGAGGGAAAATTGAAGTTGATGAAGGCGGACTTGCTGGACTACGAGTCGCTGGTTGGGGCTGTGGCAGGATGCGCCGCCGTATTCCATGTTGCTTCCCCCGTACCCTTTGGCCTTATCTCCGACATCTCCACCGCTCAGGCAAGCTTGGCTGCTACCATATAACTTCACTCCTTTTTGCTTTTTAACACTACCTACACTTCAGTGTGTAGCTGTGTATACACAAATTATTACTTGTCTCTCACAATTTTTCATAAGTTTTTTATTAGCTCATCTAAAATATAATCATTATACCTCAGCTGCAGCTAGTAGCTCTTTAATTCTAAAACTTGGTTTTTGAATTTTAAAAGAAGGGAAAAATATGCATCTATGACTAAAAGAGGAAGAAATTCCTAAGATATGACTTAATAACCCATTTGTATGCTTCAATGACTATAAATCCATGTTACTTATCCATAGCATAAAAATAGGGAGATCAATTTACCTAAATACCCCATATCCTTCATGCGGGTAGATAGGCTAAGAACAAAAATAGTTTTTTTTTTTAAAAATGGAAACGTGATAGCGAATTTGTAGGCCATGGTTCAAAGATTCATCATTCGCAATGGAGCCAAAGATTCATTATTTTTTGGCTTGAGATTATGATGGAATAAAGCAAAATGGCTCACTAAACTGTCTGCGCTTCTTTGTTATGAAGCCGCAGTCAGTCCATGCAATTTTGGACGCGATTTTTACTATGGGTCATCCGGAAATAGTCTCTCTGTGCTTGTACAGGGGTAAGACTGCGTACATCCGACCCCCTTACCCCACCGTAGGTGGGAGCCTTTGCGGCACTGGGGTAAATGAAAATGAATGAATGAATGGATGGTTCAAAGCATTTAACGCTATGCACAACAAGGTTGAATATATGGATTTTTCGTAGCTAGTCTTAATATACATTTTTTTTTCATTTTCATTTACCCCAGTGCCGCAAAGGCTCCCACCTACGGTGGGGTAAGTAGGCCTGGGATCGGTTCGGTTCCGCTTAAAAATTGATGGAACCGTTTATAATAACGTAACTCTTAAATTCGGTTCGGTTCCAATAAAAAAAATCAAGAACCGTTTGAGAACCGAATGATGTGTAAACGGTTCGGTTCTGGGCTTTTTTTGGTTCCTATTTTTTTCTTTCTATACCTTGAAAATTAACTTTTTAAGTTCTGCTATATAAACAAAAGTAGTTGAATTTACGATTTTTACAAGGCTCACAAAAACATCCAGATTCATACATTCCAAAACATACACATAAGACAAAACATTAGTAATCTCAAACATTAGTAAACAGAACACATAAGACATTAATTAAGTTGAGTTCATAATTCAGTTCACAAGTGAAACATGTAGTTAGCAAAAAGCTTTAGGTTTCCAAGACGTTTCAGTTGCAAATATGGTGTTGCTTTTCCTCCATCATGTTTTCTGCAATTTTGAGGCTTTGGGGGGCTTTGCTGCCTTTTCTGCAGCACTCTTCTCTCTTTTTTCTTTTTCATCATTTTCATGTTCTGCAATGATAAAGATTTATATAACACTTTAGTATTAAGGACAGAAATAAATACGATTTAGAGTTCAGAATAATAAATAACAAAGTAAAGTGTGTGTATCACAAAGTCAGTTACTCAAACATACCTTCTCTACCATTTCAAGCCACAACATTTCCTCGTGTGTCGGAGTGTACTCCAAGCCTTGAATACTATCGGATTTTAGCCAATTTTGGAGGCAAATTAAAGCCTCCACAGTTCTGGGAGTTAATGAACTCCGGTGTGGATCAATCACCCTCTTTCCAGTACTGAAGGAAGATTCAGATGCGACTGTGGAGACTTGAATTGCTAACACATCCTTAGCCACTAATTGCAGATTAGGGTACTTGCTTCCGTTAATCTTCCACCAAGTCAATATCTCAAAGTCAGTCCCTTTAGGAGGCTTTTCTATGGGATCAAGTAGATACCTATCTACTTCACTACCTACACTAATTGTATCACCCTTTTCCAATTCTCTATCCCAATCCTCAAGAAGTTCAGCCATTTTTCCACTTACACCACTCGAATGATAGCTGCTACAATGATTATCAGGAGTTTGTTCTTGCACTTTGCTGCCTTTTTGAGTACCAAATGCTGAAGCGTATGCATCAACTAAACTGGTAAGTAAGTCCTTGACTTCTTCAACTTTTTTTTTCACCATTTTATCACCTAACTTCAGCATCTTTTCGCATATTCTTTGAAAGTTTAACAGCTTATATCTTGGATCCAAGACTAAAGCTACCAACAATAACTGATTGCAATCATCTACTGATCCAAAATATTTTTTATACTTGCTTCTCATTTTGACAGCCATTTGTGATAACAAGTTTTCAGATTCACTTTCAACTTCACTTCCATCTCCTTGTGATGAATGTTGACGCGTAAACAAGTCCTCAATTTCAGACTCAATTGTGATCAGATGATGAAAAGCTTTGGGTGAAGTGGGGCGGTTTGTTGCACTCACACTCACTGTAACATCAAAGAAAATTTTCAGAAAATTTACAAACACAACAGCCTTTACTTAAATCTGTCCTACCAGGATATTCATTGCAAACTTGCTCAATATGCTTCCTAAGACTACTAGTTCCATTGTTAGTAGAATGACAAGCAAGGTGAGTAGGGCAATACTTACATTGTGCTCTCTTTGTATTTCCAACAACGGTTTCTATTCCATTGATGGTCTCAATGATAGGGTGATCTACCTTGATAAAGTGCTGCCAGATTTTAGATCGCTCTGTTGCCACAGTAGTGTTGCTTTTTCTCTTCCTTCTCACTGGAGTAGACTTTGCTTTTTTAGTAGGCTGCACTTTATAGTCTTTCTCAATTGATTCTTCAACTTCAGCACTACCATTTTCACTTCCAGTAGCATGGATGTTATCAACATCTATAGTTGATTCCATGTTAGCCTGCATCACATAGAAAGTATAAATATTCCTTGTTAGTGTGCCCAAGTCATTCTTAATGAACATAGAAAAACTGATTGAGTTTATAAATACCAAGTTTAGTGACTTAAAAGAAATCATGTGAAGAACTTATGAAGTTAACAATGTACAAAGTTGCAAAAATTTAGAGTTGATAAACTGATTTAATAAATCTGTGAACATTGATTTTAATTTTAAATTCAAATACTAGCTTTCTGTTTTCTAAGTCTCCAACATGCATATGAGAAAGGAATAAATCCCTTAAATTACGTATGACAAAGAAAGGAGATTGAGGTCATTGGTCTAGTAAGGGCTCCTGTGTTAGAGCTATATTCTACATGAATAGAGAAGCAAAAGATTAGAAAATCCATCATTTTTCTGTTTTAGACTTTTCATCGAACAACTGGTGTGCAACCTATACTTTATTAGTTCAACTTTCAACTGAAATAAAACTCCTCACCCAACTGACCCAAGGCCTGAGAAGCATAATGAGAGTCATCAAATTCATCACCAATGGCAATATATATACGGTCTATTCCTACCTATTAGGAAGTAAAAGAATGAATGAAGGTTGTAAACATTAACTAAAGAATATTTTTGTTTCTTGACTAATAGTTGAGGGATGTATTTGTTTATTAACTTAAAATCATATGATCCATGACTATATAAAGTATCCCCAATTATCTATCAATAAATATTTACAACTAAAAAATAAAGTAGGAGTTAGAGGAAACCTAAATATCTTGTAGAGGGAGTATGAGCAGTGCCTTAATAGTCCAAAAATCAAAGGATTCGAAAGGGCTTCAAGAGATGAACATGTTAGAAGGGCTTCAGAAGCAGCAGTTCAGAGTTCAGACTAGAAAACTTTAGAGCGAGGTCGTGTAAGTTACTACGTTAGAGGGGGTAATATTCTTTTAGGTTAAAAGACTAGAGCGTAAACTTTAAAGGTTTACAGACCTAATTTATTACTCTGGGCCAGCCCATCACCCTAAATTTTATGCAAGTATATATTATCTTCGGTTCCTAGTATATATTATTTTCTTAAACCGGAACCGAACCGTTTGTAGTATTCTAAGAACCGAACCGAAAAACCTTAATTCTCTATTGTCAGGAACCGAACCGAACCGGTGATTTCGGTTCGGTTCGGGTCGGTTTTCCCGGTTTTCCGGTTCCAAGTCCCAGGCCTAGGGGTAAGGGAGGGTCGGATGTACGCAGTCTTACCCGTGTACTAAAGCACAGAGAGACTGTTTCCGGATGACCCCATAGTGAAAATCCCGTCCAAAAATGCAAGACAATAAATATATGGAAGTTAAGTTTTTCAGACAATAAATTTAGACAGTAAAGTGAAAGTGTTTGTTATATGAGCAGTAAATTTTAGACAGTAAAGTGAAAGTGTTTGTTATGTGTTCAGTATATGAAAAAAAAGGCAAAATATTTTAGATAGTAAAGTGAAAGTGTTTGTTATGTGTGCTGTATATGAAAAATATTATAAGGACAATAATCTGATGTGCTTAGGCAATAAACTAAATGCTTATCGAGAGTACATTGGATGTGTGCAGATATGTTCAAGGCAGTTTTTACTAGCCTGTCGGAGAATTTCATTGCCTTCCTGAGCAAGATCATGCCCTTCATTACGAGTTTGTACATTGAATGTCTTTATGAAGTGAATTACATATTTTAGCACAATAGTTCAATAAATAGAATGTGTGGAATTATATAGAACCTAAATATGGTTGGGCCGTAAATTAAATGTGTTTAGACAGTAAATGAAATTATGTGTAAAATTTTATTTTTCACATTATGTGCAGTTGAGAATCTGGTGGAAAGCCGTTACCATGTAAACCTAAAATTATAAGAAATGAAATTAAATGTGGCGGTTTAAGATATAATACTATGGTAATAAAATTCCTAATTTTTAGGAAGAACAAAATTTATTTTATGTAGGGATTATTCCTTATTATTAGGAGCTCAATTAATTTGGTTATCCTCACTACTCGACATTTCGACAGTTACGATAAAGGAAATAATCCCTTATTATTAGGACGTCAATAATATGATTACATGCATGCATGCCGTGCAAAGCTAATTTTAGGACGAATAACTACTTATTCATTATTGTGTGGAGGACATGAGTGGAATTAAAAATAAAAATAAAAGACACATGCATGACCATATAGATATACAAGCATCACATTAGGAAAAAAACTCGTCAAGTCATATATTGGGAATATCATGTTCGTTTAGTCATAAGAGAGATAATTTTGTGGTAATAAAGAATTATTACCACTTGGGATTTCATGGTAATTAGAAGTAGTGAAGTACTGAAGTACTTATATACGTTGGTTTTAAATTTAATACTATATTTAAAACTTTGACCTACTATATATTTTATTAGAAATTAAAAATTATTTATAATATAAAAATGATACGGAGTATGCAAATGATCTTTGTTAAAAGTACTTCCTTAAAAATATTAGAATTTTTAACTTCCATAATATTATACGAGGACTAATCAAAAATCATGGTTCAAATTTTACGAAATGACAAAGTTTTTTGGGACGGAGATAGTATGTGTGTTTGCTAGTTTTTGGATACTGGGATGAACTTTTTCTACACTGCAAATGGGGTTTTAATCTATTTTACATTGAGGGTATGTTTGGTTTGACGGTTTTCAAGGGGAGGGGATCACAATTTTTTTTTGTATTCTCTTTCTAGTAAAAGAATTAAGGGCTGAGTTTGATGCTTAATAACAACATTATAGATTGAATCTTGTTGGAGATCATGAATGACAACCAGATTTAAATTCTCTAATGTTCTGCTTTTATTACAAATAATGAACAATTCTAGGGTGACGTCATTCCCTGTCAAAATGGCACTTCTACACATTTCTATTTGGCCTATATGCATACATAGAGTGTTTTTTATCATACAATGAATGTATGAATTTTTCGACGCGATTTTCACTACGGGTCATTCGGAAACAGTCTCTCTGTGCTTTAGTACAGGGGTAAGACTGCGTACATCTGATAGAGAGCGGGAAGAGCATGGGGCGGGACTGGGCTTGGGCTCACTTCCGTGGGTCGAGTTAGGGCTGTCGTTATAGTTTAATTATTATTATTAAGTTAATGTTATGTTTTAGTTTGGGCTTATTATTAGTAGAGTAGTTAGTTGAGTTAATTTGGGCCTAATTAGGGTTTAATTAATATGGGCTTGATTAGGGTTTCTTGTAGAAGGCTATTTATACCCCTCGCCAGGGTTCATTCTTATTATCTTGGAATAAAGTTAGAGTTTAGCCTTTTGGCTTTGGGCAACGGTATTTTTATCGTTGATTATCTGGGCAACGGTTTACCCCGTTGATTTCTATTTTTCTGTTACATATCAATTGGTCCGACCTGCCGGATCCCGTCCCGCCGGAATGGCGAGATCAACCAACGAACGTTTATCAGAATTGGAGGCTGAACAGACCCTAATCAATCAAAAACTTGACACGCAAGGACAGAAACTTGATCTGCAGGGACAGAAACTTGACACACAAGGTCAGAAACTCGAAGAGCAGGCCGCCCGGCTTGCGGAAATCGCAGCCTCTCTTGCATCAATCGCGAAGGCCATGGTGCCGCCGCAGAAATCTCACATCGCGACCATCGAGAGCGATTCCTCCGGCCACGTCGCATCTGTCTTCTTTGATGATGGCGGACTGCGCACCGCAGCCACAACGCTACTTCCCTCGTTCGATGGCGAAGACCCAATTGGGTGGTTGGCGAGAGTGGAGCAGCAGTTCGAGCTCAACAGGACCCCACCAGACAGACAAGTTGCAGCGGCTAGGGTTTCTATGGAAGGGGCTTCCCTCTATTGGGTGACGTGGTTAAAGGCGCGCAAACCTGGCATATCTTGGGAGGAATTTAAGCAAGCCTTGGTGGCCAGATTTGATTCCCGATATCAGGGAAACAGGTTTGAACGGCTGTCCGGCGTCAAACAAATTGGGTCGGTGGAGGAATACAATACCTTGTTCGTTCAATTGGCTAGCCAAGTTCCGGGATTGACCGACGATCATTATTTGGGCTACTACATGAGTGGACTTGGGGAAGCAATCCGAAGTTCGCTGCGCTTATTACGGCCAGAAAACCTGGAGACAGCCATGGAATTAGCTCGCGATGTGGAGCATAATCTGTCCGTCCAAAGTGGAGGAAGTGGCAGCCCGAATTATAATTCTGCAGGGGTACGTTCCAGCAACTTTTTAATGGCAAACACGGGTCCTCCTTTGACTGCCAGTGGTGGCAGCTTGCAGGGATCAAGGGGCAGCTTTGCGAAGGATAGTGGACAGCCTCCGGGGACGAAGTCAGGGCTGTCCGGGCAGCCTACGACACGCTCTCAGTTCACTCGTCTTCCGCCAAAGGAGTTCGCAGAATTGAGGGAGAAAGGATTATGCTTTAGGTGTAAGAAACCATTTACACCGGGGCACGACTGTCCCTTTAAGCAGCTGCAGGTAATGATAGCCGAGGAGGAGGAAGAGTTAGACCTCCAACAGCATGAGTACTGTGAAATAACCGGTTAGGAAAGAGTTCAGGAAAGAGAGAAAGGATATTTTCCAGTCTATTCTATGTCTGGGAATTTCAGCTCCCCATCTGTCAGCTTTCAACCTTGAGGACAAGGTTATTTTGAAGTAGGATGGATTGATAGAGAGCGGGAAGAGCATCGGGCGGGACCGGGCTTGGGCTCACTTCCGTGGGCCGAGTTAGGGCTGTCGTTATAGTTTAATTATTATTATTAAGTTAATGTTATGTTTTAGTTTGGGCTTATTATTAGTAGAGTAGTTAGTTGAGTTAATTTGGGCCTAATTAGGGTTTAATTAATATGGGCTTGATTAGGGTTTCTTGTAGAAGGCTATTTATACCCCTCGACAGGGTTCATTCTTATTATATTGGAATAAAGTTAGAGTTTAGCCTTTTGGCTTTGGGCAACGGTATTTTTATCGTTGATTATCTGGGCAACGGTTTACCCCGTTGATTTCTATTTTTCTGTTACATATCAACATCCGACCTCCCCTTACCCCACCGTAGGTGGGAGCCTTTGCGGTACTGGGGTAATGATGATGATGATGATGATGATGAATGAATGTATGAATTTTTCCTTTCTTTTTATCACACAAATAGCTATCTTTTTTATCTTTCTTTTCCTTTTGGTGGTGATATCATGTATCGATTCATGTTAGCCGACCCCAATATCTTTTGGGACTAAGGCTTGGATGTTGTTGTTGTTGTTGTTGTTGTTTCCCTATGAAAACCCTGGCCTCGACTAAGGACAAACACCAATTGCAGGAATAGAAGATCAAAAGTTCTTCCCATGGTTATAGAAACTTTAGTTTTAGCTTGATAGTCTTCATGATCTTTATTAATTATAGAAGATGATGTTTATAGCCCCAGATAGAACAATCATAAATCAAATAGTAGTTGGAAAAGTAGCTCTACCATTCTAAATGTAACTGAACTAGGAATCAGAATAAACAATGTTTATCACATGAATAGTAATAGGAAAGCTAATCATATCACTTGAGAAAGCCCTACCATGTAACAACATATCCTCTTAGTAGGGTGTTACTTGTGCGTGACCTCTTACTACAGAGTTGCTATACCACCCACTTCCACTGCATACTCCTTCACCTATTTATTGGCTACCCCTGAATCTTAATATATGTATAAGGTGGCTCCATACATTGGGAAACACCTTTTAGCTAGGAACATATACACATCTTATCTAACATATATATAGCTCAAATAATCATTAAGTTTGTTCTAGCTGCATTACTTTTTCTCATGAGTAGTAGTTTTTTTGCACACCACATTTTGATGCATGATTCGTGTTATCATTGGTTTTACCTGCCAGTCTTCGATATTTTCTTTTTAATAATCATGTCCAAGATTATTTTGCCTCAATTCTGGGATTAATTACTCAAAGGTTTGTTTGTTGCAGAAGGAACTATTGGGGCCTGCTGTGAAGGGTACATATAATGTACTGAAGGCTTGCTCTGAAATAAATGTGAAGCGCGTAATAATTGTGTCCTCGGTAGCTGCTGTTTATATGAACCCTAAGTGGCCTGTTGATAAAGTGAAGGACGAGTCTTGTTGGTCCGACGATAAATATTGCTCTGAAACAAATGTAATCCACCCTCATCCCCACCCCAAGTAAAAAAAGAATATATTCTTTATGTGATAACCTACTTCACCACTCTGCAATCAATCAAGTTCTGAAGTAGTTGGATTTTTTTGGTTGATCTCTTCTTGATTCAATGTGCAATTCGTAATCTATGCAGAACTGGTATTGTCTTTCGAAAACAATAGCAGAAAGAGATGCCTTTCAGTATGCACAAAAACATGGGCTTGATGTGATTTCTGTTTGCCCATCACTTGTTTTGGGCCCAATGCTACAGCAGACACCTAATTCCAGTAGCTCTGTTCTCATCTCTCTTTTGAAAGGTACCCCAAATGCAAGTTGTCGTACAATACAAGAATTATTTCAATTGAAATTCCATGAAGTTGCATGTTTTTATTAAGGTTGTATAATACAAGAATTTTCTCATTTCAGATGCTTTGTATTTCAGAACAATTCTTGTAGTTATGTATTTATGTGCTTTTTATATAAGTAATTTAGAGACCAATAAGCACATTAACACTTCCTAAAAGGTAAGTTTGTCACTGTTACATTTTCATAAGGAGATCAAGAACTAGATTATAGCTAATTCAATGATTTTACTTTTAATTCTTGATTTCTCTATTTCATTAATCTGGAATATGAATCTACCTGAAAGGTACCTTAACTGCTCCTTTAAGACCCTTCCCGGTTGCTGATTCAAACACTATTTTTCCCATCTCAGCTGGTGGGATCTTTCAACGAATTTAGCGGAGCATGCAAGTTGGTTTTATTTTGTTTGAAAAATGAAAGAAGAAAAAAGAGTGAGGTTGGGAGATAAAGTGATGGGGATGACCAAGGGTGAGGAAGGAAGTGAGAGAGGGGGAAACCAGATGGGTGGTGAGCAAAGCAGATAGTGTCCCGTACTCCCGTGAGTTCAGAATATTTAGTGAGAGAGTGAAGATATTGATTTTAGGTGAAAGGGTATTATAGTCATTGTAGCTATTTGTTATTACTAAAAATAAAAGTGTTGCAATTATTATGGAACTGCCAAAAGAGGTAAGTGTTTGCATTTATTTAAGAATGAAGGAAGTATTACGAGTACGTTTTACCAACTAGTGATTCTTGTTTTGCAGTAGATGGTTATTATTTTATTTATCCAATTGTTCACTGTTTACCACACTAAGCAAGTAGTCATGTTTTGGTTGCTTTTAATATCATGGAATCATCAGAAGGATCTGAAACGGTTCAAAATAGGACACCAGTTGTGGTGGATGTACGCGATGTGGCTGAATCACTGCTGCTGGCCTATGAGAAGCCTGAGGCTGAAGGTAGATACATATGCAACGCTCATACACTAAGTGTTCGGGATATGGTGGGAATGTTGAAGGAAATGTATCCACACTATAAATACCCCAAAAGGTGTGTCCATTCTTATTATCTAATTATTTAGGATTAGCATCATATTTCTGGTCGATTTTAGATTTATTTTTACAGCCCACATAGTCACACAAACATATAGATAGTATATTAAAGAAGAAGTTATCTTATCTACGTGAATTGTTGCAGCTTCTCGGAGCCTGAAGGGGATGGCATAGAGGTGATAGAGCACAAATTGACTTCACAAAGGCTGCAGGGGCTGGGCTGGTCTTTTCGGCCTCTTGAGGAAACTCTTAAAGATTCGGTAGAAAGTTACAGACAAGCTGGCCTCTTGGATTAGCATATACGTGTGTGTGTGTAACTACTGCTATTTGCTGTATGTAATGTGATTTCTTCTTTGCACAAAAGGTCTGATTGGTGAAATGGGTGGTTGTTGAATTGCTGAATGCTTTATCTTAAAGCCCCTTCGATCAAAAGGGTTGTTTGCAGGTCGAGCTAGAGCGGGCAAATCTAGACCCTGATCTAGGGATGGACTCGGTTCGGGCCTTGAACCGGCCGGGCCTCGGTTCAAGGTATGGGAGGCTCGGAACCGGCCCGGGTAACCCCCGGGTCCGGGTCCGGGCCGGGCCTCGGGTATTTGTTTTTGGGCTTTATCTAGTTAACCCCCAACCCTCCCCCTCACCCCCAAACCAACCCTAACCACCTCAAATGGCCCAGCCCAACCCAAAAACTCAAAAAAAATTCAAAAAAAAATTAAAATTGGCCCGGCCCGGGCCCGAAACGGCCGGGCCGATTCACCTTTTGAAGGGCCCGAGCCCGAACCGGCCAACCAACCGGTTCACCGGGCCGGTCCGGGCCCGCACAGTAGCGGGTCGGTCCGGTTCCGGGCCGGTTGGCCCGGCCCGAGTCCACCCCTACCCTGATCCATCCCAAATTCAAAAAATACCTTAATTTTCAAAGTAAAAAATTCTATGTAAATTTTTTTCAAAAATAATTTTTGTACCGGTCCATTATCTTGACTCCACCCTTGACTGTTAGGCTGTGTGTGGTTACACCCTTAGATAGCCCCTCTTGAATAGGGAAAACGTCTGCTCACAAACTTACATAGTGAAACTGATCATTTCATGGCGTATTTTCTGTCCAATGGGAAGTCAATTGTAACAAGCACATCTAGGTGTTGAACATGTGTCAAAGTTAAGTTGAATTTCATTTGCCGTTAATTTGATTTAGGTTTGTGTACTCCCTAATTCTCTTGCTTTAGATTCGTGTACTCCCTCCTCTTCTGTTTCACTTCAAAAGAAGAGTAGTATTGCTCATATAATTTTATCTCAAAATTCCTCCAAGTGATTTCTTCACGGAATTTTCCTTCCACACTTTCCCACCATCTCACAGCTATCTCATAGCTACTCCTTTTGGTAGTCAAGGGACAGTAGTCATCTTTATGTCTCATCCGATTTGCATATCTCTAGCAGCCTCATTCAATTTCTTGATCCAATCAACAGTCTCAGAAAGATCTAATGTCCCATTGAATGACTTGCACACCAAGGCTGTAAGTCTGTAACCTCCTTAAGGTATTGGGAAATTTTCACAAAAGAGACTCCTCCTTGCCTACCCCTATGTGTCACAAGTGGAGAACGAGAAGCTTCGCGGCTTCCCTATCCCGTGATCTCGTCCTGCCTTAGAAAGTACGTCCAATCTGACACCTTCTCTCACGCCTAGCCCGTTCGCGCTGATACCTAGTGATCATCTTGCCCATCTGGTTAAATTCTTCATCACTCATTTCTTTTTCATCATCGCCGGTGAAGAAGTCTCCCTCGTCGTAAGGGGTTTTCTCACGATCCGTAGTCGTAGAGTAAGTGAAGTCATCATCCTCAGTGTGCCTCGATCCGTGCGTAGATTCGTTGTTCTCCGCAGTAGTCGTGTGCGTCTCATGACGCTCCTGACCTCTGCCTCGATCTCGGCCTCAACCCCGACCTCAGCTTGAGCCCCGATCCCTTCCTTGAGAGGTCCGTGATTCCCCCCACCGACATGTCTGGTAGATCCCGGTACATGTCCAAGTGGGGTTGCCCTAGTTGACATGCCATGACCCTCCATTTCTGAAAGAAAGTTCGGAGTGACTAATTTGTAACATCCTGAAAACCGATCTAGCTGAAATCAGGGTTGATTTGATTTTTCAAAAATAGACGGTTAATCCACATTTCAGCGCGCGAATAAAAGATAATATGAATAGTAAAGAATGGTTTATAAGATTGATAAGCTAGAAAAGGGGTTAATTTACTAAAGAATAATTTTCATAACCTCAACTCAAAAAGGTGGAATCAATAACTTCGGACTGGGTGCTCTACACTCCGACCTGACAGAATGACAGAAGAGTAAATCATGATAGGATCTCAAACAGTTTTTGAGTGAGGTGGTTCAGTGATCGGTGCGCAACAGGGAGTCCCCACTTGGATGAAATTCTCACATTGCCGCTGCAAGAATTGAACTTGATGAGAGCTCAACCCAACTACCTCACTCACCCACCCTTAAACTACATGTGCGGTATAAAGTTTTCAGTTATTCAATCCAAAAAAGTTGGAATCGCCCACTCGAGACGCACCCACGCGGCCACACCCTGATTCGACATATTGGAGGAGTGCACACAAGGAGACATCACAATTTTGATGAAACTTTCACACTATGTTAAGAATTGAATCTAAATTCTCAACTCAGGAAAATATCTCAAGAATTGATAACTTACTTGATTCGTAAAGTGTACAAGTTACAAGAGATATAAGGAAATGGTATACAAATGTCATTTCCCTTACACTTCGTATATATTTTTCACAAGTAACCGGCCTGATTCAAGCCGGGCTTTTTTTCAGGATGTTGGGCCCGGAACCGGCCCTGGTTGATACCGGGCCCGGGTCGGGCCTGATTCAATGTAAATTTTTTTTGGCTTTCTAATTAATCCCCGACCCCCTCAAAACTCCCAGCCCTACCCAAGGAAAAGGAAAAAAATTGAAAAAGAAATGGACCGAGCCCGGCCCGAACCACCCGGGTTGGTTCATGAAATATAGGGCCCGAGCCTGGCCCCGCCCAAACCACCCAAACCGTGCTAAAGACAGGAACCGCCACTCCCCAACCGGTTCGGTCTGGGCCCGAACAGTACCGGGCCGGGACGGTTCAGTCCGGTGGAGTCCACCCCTAAATGCATGTCACTATATTGCCTAAATTAGAACACATCATTTCACGTTGCAAATTTAGTTTTCATGCATCTAAAGATTACTCCCTCCGTAACACTCATATCTTCTCAGTTTCCTTTTTTAGTTGTAACATTCATATTTCTTATTTCTAATCTTTCTATCATACCGTCAATAATTTTAAAAATAATACAATATTTATTACAACTACTTTTTTTTGGATTCATCTTTCATTTCAGCACACTATTTCATTATCTTCCCATCATACCTTCAATAATTTATATCTCCTTTCACCGTGCGTAATCTCACTTACTTTTCAAATGGGAAGATATATCTATTAAGGAGGTAGTAATATTTTAACCCCGCCGACCCACGTGTGGTGTTGTCTGCTCATGGTCGATCTTATAAATGATACATTTGTCGGTAAAATAATTGTTGCCTTTTCTATCATTGTTTTCTATTTTGTCTGTTTTATCGCAAGTGTTAGCAAAATATTTGACAATACTATTAGAAGAAAATAAAGTTGTTCCATAAAAAACTATACAAAATGTATACATAAATGCATAAAAAATGAGACACTCGGATATATCATCTTGCACGCAAATTATACCGTGCAACCGACATACCATGCGCATGGTACGCCAGTCCTAATACGATGTCGTTCTTTCCCCTCCCCAAACTCCATGCAGTCCAATATTATGGAAGTTTTCTTTCTTTTTCCTCCAGGTTAGTGCTTTCTCTCTTTATTTTATTTTTTCTATTTTCTTCAATTCTTCTCTTTTACATCAAAATACTAAAAATTTATTTATGATTTTACTTATCTTTATCTTAACTAATTAAAATACAATTGAATTTACAAGTTTTTCTTTACACAATTTTTACAAAATTTTATTAATCCACATAAATAAGTATATTGTATTTCATAATCATACATTTTTTCTACTTCTTTCTATCTTTAACTGAAATTACAATAGAATATATTTTTCTGTAAGTCTTTATATTTCATAGGAAAAATTACGGAAAATGTACTTGTGGTTGAGCCCGTTTTCAGATAGGGTCATGTGTTTCATTCTTTATCAAAGTGGTTCATGTGTTTGAATTCCGTTATCACAAGAGGGTCACACTGTTAAAAACGTCTAAAAAAGACCATTAAAAGTAACTCCGATTTTCAAAAGTGTCCGAAAAATTAAAAGAAAAATACCAGAAGGTGCACCTCAATAAGACGACAGCTAGGCCATCTTTCTTTTTGTTTTCAGCCACCCTTGTCACCGGAAAGTCCATCGGAAAAGTGATATTAGCGAAATCATTTTGCATCCACATAAATAAGTATATTGTATTTCATAATCATACATTTTTTCTACTTTTTTCTATCTTTAACTGAAATTACAATAGAATATATTTTTCTGTAATATTCTTTATATTTCATATTCATAATTTTTTTCTATAGTATATTTCTTATCTGTTTGCAAAAAATATATATTTCTTATCTCTTTGATATGTTTTTAGTGTTTTCAAGACATTAAATTTGTTTATTTCGATTTAAATTTCATAAAACATGAAATTATATTACATTTTTCATATGTTGAGTACGTTATGTTTATAGACAATTTCTGCAATTACATTTTATAGTATATGGAGTTACATTTTCTTATGAGCGAATTACATATTCTTGTGCATAAGTTACATCTTCCTATGCGTGTGTTACATTTGGACTTGCCTCAACAAGTTACATTTTGCATACACCTAAGTTAGATCTTCCATCAACGCGAGTTACACTTATTCATAACACGTATTACATCACAAAATAAACCCCAACTATTGAAACAAAAAAAATTAAAAACAAAAATGATTTTATTTGGCAAAAAAAAGATATTACATTTTTTTGGCGAAAAAAGTTATTTTTCTTTGAAACATTTTTATGGCCTTAATACTAAAAACAAAACATATTAACTATTTTCATTCTTTACATTTGATTGTCTATGAATTTACATGTTCTTATGCACGAGTTACATCTTTTTATGCGTGAGTTACATCTTCTTACACGCGAATTACATTTAGACTTGCCTTAATAAGTTACATTTTGCATACACCTAAGTTAGGTTTTCCATCAACGCGAGTTACATTTTCTATAACATGAGTTACATCACATCATAAAGCCCTGCTATTCAAACCAAAGAATCAGTTTTATTCAAAAAAAATTGTTTTGCAAATAATATGATTTCTTAGGCAAAAAATGTGATTTAAAAAAATATTTTTATGGCCTTGATATAAAAAACGGAACATATTCACTATTTAAGTAATCCCCTGCTATTGAAAAAAAAACACTTATGTTTGCAAAAAAAATGATTTTGTTTTTGCGAAAAAAATGTTTTTTTGGCAAAATAAATGATTTTAAGAAAAAAAACATTATTTGTGGTCTTAATATTAAAAACAAAACATATTCACTATTTACACAAAGTAATTGAGCAATTAGATTCCTTATTTTCATTGAAATCAATTTTTTTTCTTATAATCCGTATTAGACAAGTTACATTTAGATTTGCCAGCAGTTACATTTTTTATTAGCGTGAGTTACATTTCTTTACACGCGAGTTACATTATTCATGCTACTAGGACAAAAGAAAAAAAACAGTTACTGTACATACGTGTACTGTTCACGCGATTTTTTTTGCTGATATTAAGTGCAAAAGTCGAACTTAAAAGGTACGGAGTACTACGTAACTTCCTTGCAAATTGTTATTTTATTTTATTTTTGAAAGAAAAAAAATCAAAATACAAAACATATGCATCTTTATGAGAAAAATATTTTTAGAATTGAAAATGTAAATGGTTCTATTTAATGAAAGGATAAATTGATCTTTAGTTAAAATAAGATTAACAAATGTAGAATCTAAGGCAATGTTTGGTTTGAGGTAATATCCTATACAGGTCGGAATCTGATGTCCAAGATGTGAGATTCCTGTGTTTGGTTCGCGGGTTTGTTTTGTTTTGGAATGCTACATTCACAAAACTGAAAAAAGGAATGAGATTACTAGCCATCCTAAACCCAATAAGGCTTTAGCTTTTCTAAGATTCCCGCAACTCTCTTCCAAAAACACCCATCACCGCAACTCTCTTTTTCAGTAGAACTTCAAGCGCAGCTCCCTCCTTCGAACGAAGCTCTCTTCTCCATCTTCAAAACCTAGTAATTTCTTTCTCTATTTTCAAGTTTCTGAATGTGTTCTTCTACACATTGTTCATCACTTAAATTCGGAGGCGTTATATTCCCACTCCTAAGCCTCTGCTTCTCCGTTTTCTTACCCTAGTGAGGTTGTATGATTATTTTGATTAATTTAGTTTTGGTATGAATTTTATTTTGCTGCATTTATTTGTGTTAATAGCAATGATTATTTTTTCAAAAAAATCTACTCTATTTAGAACACCCAAAACGTAAAGCCTATATGTCAGTCACGGGTGATTTTTGCACTCTTTGCACTCTGAAAAGTGATTTTTGCACTCAAACAAGAAGCAACACTTGAAAAAATAACTTTACCCCAGAATGCCAGTCATGGGTAAGTCTGAGCTATATGTCCATAGTTATCTGATCTTTCACTTTGGGGTTGGAAATGTAATTGTTGAATGTGAAACAACTGGTAGGTACTGGGTATGAAGTGAGATGCCTATCCTAACTATAATGAATTTGGACTCTTCAAGTTTTATTGTCTTCACTAAGTTTCTGCTTAAGTTTGCTAAATGAATAATAATAATATCTAAAAGATACTTAGCACATGTAAATTGAGAAACAGTGTGACCTTCATCTAATTTGTACATAGTTGCTATTAGACCAACATATTTTGTTTCACCAGCAATCCAGCATATTGGTTACACTTTTCAGAATGGCTAAAGGGTCAAATAGGCCCCTGAACGTATACGAATTGCTCAATTGGCACCCCCAACCCAGAAAAGCTCCGATCCAATACACCAACCAAATTAATTACTTCAATCCCCCCATCCAACCGGTTACTTTCCGGTTGTCCCCCTTTCAACCAGAAACTGGAGCTCCAAACTACCATTAATGGCGGAAATCAGAGAGCTCTCAGCCGGTGGGGGTTCCCACGACATCAGACCAGATGGATGAGTGGTCAGTGGTTGGCCGCTGATGACGAACGGCGGTGTGGCGGCTGGAGGAGCCAACGACGAGCCACGAGCATCACTACGGCTTGCTGGAAGGAGCCACGGTGAAGTATGGTCATTTGAAGAAGCTGGAAGGAGCGTCATCGTCAATGTCAGGGCAGGAGAAGAAATTGAAGGTGATGAAGGCCGACTTGCTGGACTACGAGTCGCTGGTTGGGGCTGTGGCAGGTTGCGCCGCCGTATTCCATGTTGCTTCCCCCGTATCCTTTGGTCCTGTCTCCGACTTCTCCACAGTTCAGGCAAGCTTGGCTGCACCGTATACCTTAGCTTCTTTCTTTCAAAAAAGAAATTAAGTTCATTAATAATGTAATCACCATACCTCAGCTCTAGCTAGTAGCTCGTGTTAACTCTAAAACTTGGTTTTTGAATTTCTAAATTATTACTCCGTATTAAAACTTGGGATTCCATGGTAACTAGAAATGGTGAAGTTTTTGTACGTTCGCGTTAAATTTAATTGTGTATTTGGTAGTTGTTGGATCAACTTTTTGTATCCTAAACAAACTACAGAGCAAATGTGTTTTAATTTATCTTACAGCAAGGGTATGTTTGGTTCGAGTGTTTTCGAGGGGACTGAGGATGGGATCACAGTTTTTCTTTGTGATGTGTTTTCTAGTGAAACAATTAAGGACTGGATTTGATGCTTATCAACAAGAAAAAAGATTGAATCTTGTTGCAGATCACAAATTACAACCGGATTTAAATTCTGCAATTATTTATACAAATAATGAGCAATGCTCTGTCAAAATATCACATTTTACACATTTCTATATGGCCTATATGGCTATATCCATACATAGAGTGATCCTTTATCGTACAATAAATGTGAGAATTTCTCCTTCCTTTCCCTATGAAAACCCTGGACTCCACTGTGAGAGCTTTCGCTAGTGACATACACCAGTTGTGGAAGTAGAAGGCCAAAAGTTCTTCCCATGGTGATAGAAACTTTAGTTTTCGGTTGATACTATATTACAGATTTCTTTTGGGGCATAGATACCAGAGGAGAGTAATACGCAACTAAAGGAGTAGCAGACCAAAAGAAGAGAAAAAATCATAGATATCAAGTAACTTTCTGATTTGTTGCAATTGTTATTTTGATTGATTTTCTTTCCATTTAGTGTTCGCATAGAACAAGGAAATTGATTGTAAAATCAACTCTATGTTGACACAACTCTGGAGTAATAAAGCATTCAATTTTCATCCTAAGCTATTGAACATTGCCAAGGGCAAGTCTCCACTCATTCTATGAGACTCGTCAAGCATGATCCTTTTCCTCCCTTTCGCTCATAAAATGAAAGCCATTCCCTCCTCTGTCCTTCCCACGTCTAGCAATAGACCCTGCTCCAACTTGCTTAGCAGGATCTTTACTAATGATAGAAGATGATGTTTATATCCCCAAATAGAACAATCATAATTCAAATAGTAGTTGGAAAAGCAATTCTACCATTCAGTGTAACTGCACTAAAAGTCAGAATAAACAATGTTTATCACATGAATAGTAATAGGAAAGCTAATCATATCACTTGAAAAAGCCCTACCTTGTAACAACATATCGTCTTAGTAGGGTGTTACTTGTGCGTGACCTCTAACTACAGAATTGCTACACCACCCACTTCCACTGCATACTCTTCCACCTATACGTTACCCCTGAGTCTTAATATGTATATGGTGGCTCCACAAACTGTGAAACATCTTTTAGCTAGGAACATATACACACCCTACATAACATATATATATAGCTCAAATCTTCATTAAGGTTGCTCTAGCTGCACTACTTCTTCTCGTGAGTAATAGTTTTTTTGTGCACTACATTTTGATACACAATTCATGTTATCATTCGTTTTACTTGTAAGTTTTTGATTATTTTTTAATAATCACGTCCAAGAGTATTTTGCCTCAAGTCTGTGATTAATTACTCAAAGGTTTGTTTGTTGCAGAAGGAACTATTGGGGCCTGCTGTGAAGGGTACATATAATGTACTGAAGGCTTGTTCTGAAACCAATGTGAAGCGTGTAATAATTGTGTCCTCTGTAGCTGCTGTTGCCATGAACCCTAATTGGCCAGTTGATAAAGTGAAGGATGAGTCTTGTTGGTCTGACGATAAATATTGCACTGCAACAAATGTAATCCACCCTCTTCCCCTCTCCAAGTAAAAAGAAGATCTTCTTTATGATAACTTACTCAACCACTCCGCAATCAATCAAGTACCGGAATAGTTGCATTTTTGGTTGATCTCTTCTTGATTCAACGTATAATTCATATTCTATGCAGAACTGGTATTGTCTTTCGAAAACAATAGCAGAAAGAGATGCCTTTCAGTATGCACAAAAACATGGGCTTGATGTGATTTCTGTTTGCCCATCACTTGTTTTGGGCCCAATGCTGCAGCAGACACCTAATGCCAGTAGCTCTGTTCTCATCTCTCTTTTGAAAGGTACCACTAATGCAAGTCGCCGTATAATACAAGAATTATTTCATTTTAAAATTTCATGAAGTTGATTGTTTTTATCAAGGTTATACAATACAAGATTTCTTTCATTTGAGTTGCTTTGTATTTCAGAACAATTCTTGCAATTATGAATTTATGTACTATTTATATAAATAAGTTAGCACATTGTTTAAAAGTTGATGCCAACCATTTCTAATATGGAAATGCGAGACAATGAAATCAACTTTGAGAGACATCAGCTTTGTAGCTGGGAAAATATGTGTTGTGTTAGGGAGATAGTGATTCACCTGTAGGCAGGAGCGCAGCTAGGGGGCATACTAGGCCCTTGCCCATCCCAAATTTTATAAAAACTTCCATTTACAGCGCAGAAAAATTATATAAAAAAATCATTGAAAAATTCTTTGTATCGGCCCAGCCCGATGGATTCTCCTCCTTATGCCACTGCTGGCTGTAGGACTACTTCACATTGAAGGGTTTAATGTTCACACTAATCACCAGTATTGTTGACCCATTGCAGAGTTCATTAAAAAGCTTCTTCTTCGTAGAGTTTGTATCCAAAAAAAGTCAGATGCCATTGACTTGGCTTCATTTGGCTGCATATGTTTTCTTTGGATTTGGCTTCACATATGATGACCATCATCCGTATATTAGAACATAAGGCTCCATTGTGAATGGTAGAGATGAATATATGATACAAACTCATTTATATGCTTGGTGCCGAATGAATTATCATTCTCTTACAAGAGTATGCTATTTGTTGAAACTTGCCGAAATATAGTTACTCATTGAAGCTTAACATTTTCTAATACCTTATTATGAGACTTAGGGTTGTTCCTAAAAGTCAATCTGAATGGAAGAGTAACTCAATGCATTATGTGAGATTTCTATGTTTTGTATTTGACTGGCACTGGATAGAGTAATGGTCTATATATGGGTTCTAACAATGCTCATATTGACACTCCTAGGCCGTGTACATCCACCTCATATTAGTTTACTGTGTATACATCCACCTCATGTCTCCATATTAGTTACTATGTGTCCGGTGCTTATTATGACATACTACCTCCGTCCCATATTGGTTGTCCCGTTTCAATTTGGCACGGCTATTACTGAAGTGGTTGAAAAGTAAAAGTTGTGGTTAATATTTGAGTATAATAAAGTGAAATATAAGAACCACATATTTCTTGCCAAAAAAGGAATCAGGACATTCATTTTCCTCCCAATTCAAAAAGAAAAGTAAGACAACCAAAATGAGACGGGGGAGAGTTACATTTTACCAACTAGTGAATCTTTTTTTTTTTTTTGCGGTAGATGGCTATTATTTTATTGGGTCCCTATTTTATTTATCCAATTGTTCACTTTTTACCACATAAGCAACTAGTCATGTTTGGGTTGTTTTTATTATTATGGAATCATCAGAAGGATCTGAAACGGTTCAAAATAAGACGCGAATGGTGGTAGATGTACGCGATGTGGCTGAATCACTGCTGCTAGTCTATGAGAAGCCTGAGGCTGAAGGTAGATACATATGCACCGCTCATACACCAAGTGTTCTGGATATGGTGGAAATGTTGAAGGAAATGTATGCAAACTATAAATACCCCAAAAGGTGTGTCAATTCTTATCATCTAATTTTTTTAGGATTGGCATCATATTTCTAGTCAAGTTTAGATATATTTATCCAGCCCACATTGCCACACACACATATATATTAAAGAACAAGTTATCTGATCTACATGAATTGTTGCAGCTTCTCGGAGTCTGCAGGCATAGACCACAAAGTGACTTCACAAAGGCTGCAGGGGCTGGGCTGGTCTTTCCGGCCTCTTGAGGAAACTCTTAAAGATTCGGTAGAAAGTTACAGACAAGCTGGCCTCTTGGATTAGCATGTGTGCGCGCGCGCGTGTGAACCACTACTATAAGCTATATGTAATAGACTTCTTCTTTGCACCGTCTGATTATTGAAATGGGTTTATCTTAGAGCCCGTTTGATCTTAAGGGTTGTTTGGTTGATATGTGTGGTTACACTCTTGGGGCCAGTTTGGTTGGGAGATTTTACATGAGAAGGAAAGTGATCATATGTAAATTTAAAATAATTTTTACATTTAGAAAAATTGAAATAAAGTGACGACAAAATAGTACTCCGTATATAATAACTAGAACCGCATCCTATATATATAGAGAGTGGTATTCAGGTCTGACCGGTTCGGACATGATCCCGTCTGGCCTCCGCCGTTTGGAGCCGTTCCCGGTGGTATTTTTCGTTGAAATTTTTTGTGTATGTTCTTCATCAAGTCTAGTTCATCCATACTAAATTTGAACAAAAAGTTCAATCGGGAAAAGGGGCGTAGCCAGGAGTAAGGGTTGGATTGGGCCGACACAAAGACTTTTACAGATAAATTTTTACACATAATTTTTTACATTAAAAATATGAGCAATTTTAAAATTTGAGCTGGACCGTGGCCCAGTTGGCCACCCCTCCACCCCGCCCTTGACCGGGAAGGTCGTCAAATGATTTTTGAAAGATAACTGCACCGGAGTATACATATTAAACCCCCCAAATATTTCTCAAAAGAATCCCTAAATCAGATGTGATGAATAAATCAAGTACATACCGAATCTCTTGGAATTTGCTCAAGAGAAACCTTCCGATGCTAGAAAATTTCAATTGATTGGGCTAAGTTCGTTGAGACTGTGAAGCCCGTTACAAAACCTCTTGTAATTGCGATACTCTTCCGCAATTATGCTCCGGCAGCGAGGGATCGAAGGAAACGGTGATGTGTCGTCGGTTGCAATGGAGAGAAGAAGTTGCTGTCTGGTTGCGGTGGGTAGTAGGCAAGGACCGTTCTGGACTTCTGGTGTTGGAGAGAAGGAGCCGATGCCGTCTGGGACTCTGGGTTGCAGTGGATAGCAGGTAACCTAGGATCCCCGTTAATGTTAATTTCCGTTTATCACGTAAGGACTGAAGTGCAAACTTTGTTTCTTAAATTGGATGCTCGGTCAGCATATTATTTATGAAGTAATTGCTCTCAATAGGAGTAAAACATAATACAGTTTCCTAAATAGGAGTTAATTCTTAATCTTCCCCAAACAGGAGTAAATATTAATTTTTTTACCTCTACTACCCATATTCTAATTAATTATTGCCCCCTAGTTTCCTTGGGCAACCAAGGCAGTCCGTCGACGGCGGGGCAGTCTGTGGTGGCTGCAACACTGCGGCAGCGGTCAGGGGCGGATTACGGCGGCGGCGGCAAACTAAGGCAACTAATTAACCCTTTTAGTTGCCCCCATAGTTCTCTTGCACAACCAAGGCAGTCCTTTGGTAGCGGGGGCATTCCGATGGTGTTGGCAGCGGACTCCAGCGGCGGCTCCGGTGGCAGAAATATGGCAGACTATCAGAAAAAAAATCTAGAATTTTCCGGCGGTTCTCTGGCGGCAGCGGTGACCAGAGGTCCGGTGGCAGTCGACAGTCGGCAGTCCTGGGACAGCTGTGGTAAAGGCTGTGAGGGGTATTTTGGTCTAATCATAAATAAAAACTCCCATTTAAGGAAGTTTAAACTAGGTACTCATATTTTGGGAAAAAACTATGTTTTGCTCCTATTAAGGTAAATCTTCCACTATTTATCCACATGACGATAACTTATTTGACCACATAAGAAGGGCACCATACACTGGGAATAAAATTGGGCACTGTAGATGAAGTACCCGTACGATGGGCACCGTAGAAACCACCTTATATTATAACTAGACAAAGTACCCGTACGATTCGCGGGGTGTATCTGTTAGGAAATTGATGTAACGTACCTCGAAAGCACGACAACGGAAGTTTAAAATTTTCTCAAACAGATCTTCCCTGATTATGACAAAACAATGAATATAACAATAATAACAAATCTGAGTTAGAACTTACAGATCTTCCAGCCCAGCGATAATAATCCTTGACCTTAGGTATCCACGTGAATTCTCCTTTCCGAAAGAACGGTTAGATCTCCCATAGAGAAAGGCTAGGAAATTTCTTCGTAGGAAAATAAACTGGTAATACTGAATCTCGAAAACCGGTCAATAAGTTATGAAGGAGAAGGATGTATTTATACTAGTCTAAACTAGTTTTCCAATCACAATGAAAGTCTTTTTTCATTAATGAGTTCTAATCCTACCATGACCACTTATCATTAACGATTTTACTAATTAAATAAGTAAAACAAAATAAACTAATAATAATATCAAAGTGGCTGCATATCACTTTGCTTGTAATTATTATTATTATTTATTTCATTTTCTATTTTCTTTTAATTCTAAATTATAAAAGAAAATACCAACTTTATGTAATTAAAATTACATCTTAATTAAGTATAATAAATCTAATTTTTCAAACTTAATTAATTATATCAAATAGAACTTTCCTTCAACATGATGAATTAAATATACTAATCTAATTAATAATTATCTCATCTTATTTTCAGCATTATGAATTAAATATTATTTAATCCAATTAATAATATTTAATTCCTTCTAACAAATTCAATCGGAAGGTATAATCACTTGTTGTGTGACCCATAGGGCCTTATATATTAAGCACTAATCAAATTAAGGTCTTAGTAGAATCCCTAGACAATTTACCAGACAAACTTAATATGTAAGGACGTTTGCGAGGACTATTCAAACTCCCTGTAGTATAGAGCTCATAGTGATACAGTCCTTTCATTCAACGAACATTCAACTAAGTCTGGAACTTGATATTGTGTCTACTCCAATAACTTAATCTCTACCTCTCAATAACGATCATATTCCACTACTAGAAAAAAACTTAATTGCTGCGGTTTGGAACCGCAGCAATTGCAGGAGCAGTAAAATGTAAAATTAGGTATTTGCTGCGGTTGTAACCGCAACAAATAAGGGATCGAAATTTAAAAAAAAAATACTTATTGCTGCGGTACCTCTACAACCGCAGCAAAAAGTCCGTTTAATTTTTACGAATTACTTATTGATGCGGTTCCTAACACCCGCAACAAATACTTTCCGGATTTGAATTAGGTCTACTCTATTTAATAATTATTTGCTCTAAATTGGCAATACAAAGTTTTAGACCACCAAAAAACTCGTATTTCTAACCATCCAAGTTCTCAATCATTACAATAGTTGCAATACAAGTTTTAGACCACCAAAAAAGCACATTACAATGTCAATCACATCCGAAGCAAAAAAAAAAAAATACATTGTTACAATACATGGTTTATACAAGAGTTTACAAGAAATTGTCACAAACAATTATAGCCCACATCACGGATTTCACTGATTTCTGCCATTCACAGCGCATCATCTCTTACGTTGCTCGTGTACACCTGAAATGTTAAGCAATTTTAATTATTACAATTAGGATTTGCAATATAATTTCATAATAATAACATTGTAACATTTGTAACCTTTTTAATGCTTACTATTTCATTAACCTGCTATGGATGAAGAAATGAGATGGATGGGATGGAGTTCAATAGCCAAAGGGAGAGATATGTGCTGCTGCCTGCTGGGCATCGTTGCTCACTTGCTCTGAATGGCCGGACAAGGAAGGAAGCTGCAGCGAATAAGGTGAGATGTTTTTTATGGACAACTGGGATGCATAATGCCGTTAGGTTGGAACACATAAGATGAACGGTAAACTACACTTGTTTTGATAGAATAAGATAAGAAGATTAATAATAAAAAATGTCTTATATCAAAATAGTACAAACATAATAGAATGCCCTTTTAACAATGGCTTTGCTTATTTTAGAGAGGAAAATGTATTGAGCAACAACCATCCCAATGATATTGGTCCTTTCGAACCTGCAAATAACAAATATGGAAAATATGGCAGAAGGTGTTAGTACCTTTTAAAAGGTTGCCCCTTATGAGTGTGAGAACTTGGTTTGAACCATTCCTGCAACATATGTATGCTTTTCAAGAAGTGAAGCGATTAGCATGCCACAACAGAAGAGCATTCATTTACCTTGCAGGCTGTTATGTTAGATTTTGGATCATTCCAGCAACCACCATTCCTCTCAAGACACTCATTTGTCTCAATATCTGCTTGTCAGTCAAAACAATAAATCACCCCTGTCTTAAACGACCAAATAATCTTATCAGTCAAGATCAAAGCAAACCTCCGCTAAGGCAAATTGCAGGTTCACTCGTCTCTTTAAACCCAACACAGATGACTTTCAACACAGCAGTTCTCTTAAGTTTACCTTCGCAAAGCAGATGTGATTTTTAGAATATATATTTTCATTGCTCTACAGCATCCAGATTTACTACTACCTCCTTTTTACCATCTATATTTTACACTTTTTTGCACAAAGCTTACCTGTCATGATCCATACCTGCGGACGGTAAGTATTGATTAGCATATTGTTCCAATCATTGAGTCTAGATGATGTGAAGCAGTTAAGCTTGGCATAAAAGAGGGTATTACTGTACTACATAAAGTGTGCTAATAGCACTTCCCTAAACAAAAAAGCTAACGTAAAAATCCATAACAAACCTATGTATTGGACATCATTGATAACCACTGTAGGCAATATAGTGACATCACTACGAGATCCTCGGCCAGCCTAAACAGATGAAACAGAAAATAACTTTAAGAGGTGTATGCGTAGTACTGGTCTTCCCGCACTTCTAGTAAAAGAATTAAATAAAAAGAAAAAAAGAAGACAATGATTGATAATTGATAGAGTAAAGAGGCAAGGAGATAAATAGTTGATACGTTTGTAATTTCCATATGCATGTTTGTGTTTTTAATTAGTTTTGCTTGATCTTTACTATGGAAATTACACACTTTTGGTGTAATAGATTAGTTTGTTAAATTCTTGTAAATAGTTTAGATTAGATATATTCTGAGCTCAAACAGGTCTTGATCACTCAAAGTACAGTTGGTGAACCCAAAGAGTGGAAAGAAGGTGCAAAATTTGAAGATAAAAGAAGGATCCTGAATTTTGGTCTATACTCGGTCGAGTATTAACTATACTCGATCGGGTATTAGGTTGAAACTTCAAATCGGATCAGATCTGAAGACAAGGGAACATGCCGGGAGGATTTCGGCCACGATTTAATGTCTATAGCCGATCGGGTAGACCGACATACCCGATCGGGTATGCCTTTGAGTTTTAAACGAAGATCGGTCGAGTATGGTCCGAATACCACTTTCTAAGCATACTCGACCGGGTATAAACATATACCCGATCGGGTATACCTGTGGAAAATAGCCTGAAACCGATCGAGTATACCTCGAATCGAGTATTACACACATACTCGATCGGGTACCATGTATATACCCGATCGAGTACCCGAATCCCATCCCAAAAGCCTATAAATACACCTCCTTTCCTTCACAAAAAAAATATCCAATTCCTTTGTACATCTAAGCTCAGTATAGAATAGTTCTTTCTTTATATTTTACATCATGTTTAGTCTCCAAATGAGGAGCTAAACTCTTCCATCTTGGTTTTGCTACTTTGAAGCTTAATGAATTTGTAAGTTGTGAGTTATTTTCTTTAATCTTCTTCCTTGAATATTATTTATTCCTTTAAAATACTATTGCTATATCAAAGTTGGGGAGTGTTACTAAGATGACAATTAGTTAACATCTTGACATTGGTTATAGTAATGGTTATTTCTTCCTCTATGTTAATATTGGGGAGTGTTACTAAGATGACAATTAGTTAACATCTTGATATTAATCATAGTAGGATTCATATTCTTTAATATTCTTCCTTGAGTATTAATTAATTCCTATTCATATTTCATATTAATATTTTAAACATTACTTAAAGTATCAACTAGTTTTGTTTCTCATATTAATTATTACTAGAATCAATCGGTTAATACGCTTGTTATTAATCCGGTTCTTTCAACGGTAGTAAACTTGGAATATTAATGCATGCATCTCATGGTTAATATGCCAAGGGGAAATAATTATATTGATTAAACCAAAAAACCGCTTGTGTTGAGGTTATCAATCTCAATCGTTTTCATCTTAAGTTTATTGCTACTATCAAGTTAATATACGACGCTTGTTCTATATTGACTCGATGGTAAGTTTTATTAATGAACGCATCTCGTTATTAATAACTACCCTCGATGAACTGGATATACTCCTCGATTGAGTATTCGAGAGGAAGATAGTTAAAGATATAACCGGGATCGACGAACATTTCATTAAGTGAATAAAAGCAAAACCAAGTCCTCATCTCATTAAATTAAACTCATATAGGTTGTTCATCTTAGTGTTTTTAAATCAAACAAATCTAAACCCCCCTTGTTACTACTTATATAGAAGAAAAGTATTCCTTTCCCTGTGGATACGAACCTTACTTCACTATACTACATATTAGTGTTCTATTGATTAATTATTTTGAGTGCACCTCACGACAAAGTGCACGTCAAATTTGGCGCCGTTGCCGGGGAAAGACAATTATTTTTTCTTTTTATTTTATCTCAAAAAAAAAATATATTAAACAAAAATATAAAGAGTGTTTATTTTTCTATTTTCTAAGCTTAGTGGAGTTTATGGTTAAACATCGTTCCATAAACGAAATCACATATCACAAAAACCCAGAAATAGAACAAACTTTCGAGCGGTTGAAAAGTATATTTTCTAATACCGACTCGGAAGAATCATCTACCAGAGACTCATACACCGCTAGCTCTAGTTCTAGCGACACCGAAGAGCCAACCACTATGTCTCTTGAAACAAGAACGCTGAGGGCTCACAGCTCCAAACCTCAACCAACAACCACTTTGTATTACCTTCCCTACACTTGATGAGGGTAATACGTTTGAGCTAAAATCTGGGCTCATTCATCTGCTGCCATCCTTCCATGGCCTAAGGGGAGAGGACCCGAACAAACACCTATCGGAGTTCCACGTCGTTTGCACAAGCATGTGTCCAAACGGTGTGACAGAAGAACAGATCAAACTGCGGGCGTTTCCATTTTCTCTGAAGGATACCGCAAAGGATTGACTATTCTATCTTCCTTCAGGAAGTATAGGTACATGGGCGGCCATGAAGAAAGCGTTCCTGGAAAGGTTTTACCCTGCCTCTGTCTCCTCCTCTCTAAAAAAGCAAATTAGCAACGTGGAGCAGAAGGATGATGAATTGTTCTACGAATATTGGGAACGATTCAAGAAACTATGTGCAAGCTGCCCATATCATGGCTATTCGGAGCAAGACCTCATATTATACTTCTATGATGGTCTTTGCAATGAAGATAGGCGGATGATAAACGCTGCATGTGGAGGATGGATTGTCAACAAGACCCCTTCTCAAGCTATAAACCTTATCTCGGAGTTGGCCGAGAATTGTAGGCACTATGATCGGCGGTCATCAAAACGAGTTATGGCGGCAGAATCCAATAACTCGTTGGAAAGTCAAGTAGCCGGCTTGACTTCTTTGGTTAAAGATTTTCTCTTAAATCCAAAAACTCAAGAAGTCAAGGTCTGCGGCATATGCTCGACACAAGGGCACCCCACCGACTCTTGCCCAACACTACAAGAGGAGAACGTTGAACAAATCAATGCTTTGGGGTTTCAAAATCAAAAGAGGTATAACCCTCAAAGCAACACTATAATCCGGGATGGAGGGATCATCCTAATTTAAGGTACGGAAACTCTCAACCTCCTCAACCATCAAATCTTCCTCCTCCACAATATAAACAACAAGGCCAAACTTCAAACTCGAACATGTCCA
This sequence comes from Cuscuta europaea, assembly GCA_945859875.1. Lineage (NCBI taxonomy): Eukaryota > Viridiplantae > Streptophyta > Magnoliopsida > Solanales > Convolvulaceae > Cuscuta > Cuscuta europaea. The sequence continues at coordinate 9,089 of CAMAPE010000065.1, read as the reverse complement.
CCGAAGACATGATTCGATCACTTGCCATGAATATGACAACGATGCAACAAAGTGTGGTCCAATTTCAAGAAACAACAAAATCCAGCATCCACAACTTGGAAAGACAAATCAGCCAAATCTCAAATGCCGTGAGTAGGCTTGAAGCTAAGGATTCAGCAAGGCTACCATCCCAAATGGAGCCGAATCCTAGGCAACAAGCCCATGCAGTCACATTAAGGAGTGGCAAGGAGTTGGTTATTGCCAAGGAGAAGGCAAAGAGCCACATTGGCGAAGAGGAGGAAGCAGAGGAGTTGGTGGAAGTAACTCAACCGGAGGTGGAAGTTCAAAACCCAACCCCACCACCGGTCATTCCCGAGATTGAAGCACCCTTCCCCGAGGCTCTAAGGGAAACGCGAAAGCTGGAGAAGGACAAGGACATATATGAGACATTCTCCAAATGTGAGGTAAATATTCCTCTCCTTAACTTGATAAAGGGTGTACCTAGATTTGCAAAATTTTTCAAAGAACTATGTATAATAAAAAGGAAACATAGACTCAATGGAAAACAAAAAGTCCAAGTTAGTGAACGTGTTTCGGCAGTTTTTCAAAAGAAACTCCCAAAGAAATACAATGATCCGGGCATGTTCACTATACCTTGCAAGTTGGGAGGAACTACGTTTTCAAAATCCATGCTCGATTTAGGAGCATCAATTAATGTCATTCCTTACTCTTTATACAAATCACTTGAGCTTGGCCCTTTAAATGAAACCGGAGTAGTCATTCAACTTGCGGATAGATCAAATGCTTACCCTAAAGGTATTGTCGAAGACGTACTAGTTATGGTTGACAATTTGATTTTCCCCGCTGACTTTTATGTTTTGGAAATGGAGAATGATAAGAATGCGGTTCCTATCCTCTTAGGAAGGCCATTTTTAAAAACCGCTAGAGCAAAGATTGACGTATTTAGCGGCTCTTTAACAATGGAATTTGATGGAGATAAAGTTGAATTCAACATTTATGACTCCATGAAATATCCAAATGAAAATCATTCTTTATTTGCCATTGATATTGTTGACCCCCTTGTACAAAATACTTTTGAAATCAATGGAGAGGACGAATTGTTGAGTATACTTGAGAATGACTTCGGGGAAAACTCTTCAGAACTTGCCTTGACCCCCAACACACAAGCTATGATAGTGGAATTGGATACTCACTTCCAACTCCCACTTATGCCATCGGGGTCTAGGGCATTTCCTCTAACCATCCCCGAGGAAAAGCCTTTACCTTCAGTTTTGCAGGCACCCGAAGTTGAGATGAAACCACACCCAAAACACTTGAAATATGTGTTCTTGGGGGAAAACGAGACACTACCGATCATTATCTCAAACAAATTGACCGGGGAACAAGAAGGCAAAGTGATAGCGGTGCTCAAGGAGCATAAACTAGCAATTGGATGGACTATAGCCGACATAAAAGGCATTAGTCCATCTACTTACATGCATCGCATCTTAATGGAGGATGAAGCCAAGCCGGTGCGACAGCCACAACGAAGACTAAACCCACCTATGATGGAGGTGGTCAAAAAGGAGGTGATCAAATTACTCCAAATGGGGATAATCTTCCCCATCTCCGATAGCAAGTGGGTTAGCCCAACCCAAGTGGTTCCGAAGAAGACCGGAGTCACGGTGGTGGAGAACAAACATGGAGAACTTATGCCCACCCGAATTCAAAATGGATGGAGGGTATGTATAGATTACCGTAGACTCAATGCGGTAACTAGAAAGGATTTCTTTCCTTTACCCTTCATCGACCAAATGCTTGAGAGACTTGCCGGGCATAAGTTCTATTGCTTTCTTGATGGCTACTCCGGGTACTTTCAAGTGCCTATAGCCCCTGAAGATCAAGAGAAGACCACTTTCACTTGTCCATTTGGCACCTTTGCATACCGGCGCATGCCATTCGGACTTTGCAATGCCCCGGCCACATTCCAACGATGCATGATGAGCATATTCTCTAAATATGTTGAGCTATTTATGGGAGTCTTTATGGATGATTTTACAATCCATGGAGACTCATTCGATTCATGCCTACTTCATCTATCTCTTGTTTTGAAAAGTTGTTTAGAATCAAATCTTGTTCTAAACTCTGAAAAATGTCACTTTATGGTGGAGGAAGGAATTGTCCTAGGCCATGTGATCTCGTCCAAAGGAATAGAGGTGGACAAAGTAAAAGTGGAAGTTATCCAATCACTACCTTATCCTACCACCGTTAAGGAGATACGATCATTTCTTGGACATGCAGGTTTCTATCGGAGGTTCATCAAAGATTTCTCAAAGATTGCATCTCCTTTATGCACACTTTTGCAAAAGGAGGTCGATTTCATTTTTTCTGAGGACTGCAAGAAGGCCTTCAATGCTTTGAAGGAGAAGCTAGTAACCGCACCTATCATCCAAGCCCCGGATTGGTCTCTTCCCTTTGAGATCATGTGTGATGCTAGTGACTATGCGGTCAGGGCCATTTTGGGCCAAAAGGTGGGAAGAGCATCTCATGTGATCTATTATGCATCCACCACACTCAATGATGCCCAACGCAACTACGCCACCACCGAAAAAGAAATGTTGGCCGTCGTTTATGCGCTTGAAAAATTCAGGTCATATTTACTTGGTACCAAGGTGATCATTTACACCGATCATGCGGCTATTAGGTTCTTGATGACAAAGAAGGAGGCCAAACCACGGCTGATTCGATGGATATTACTCCTGAGCGAGTTTGATGTTGAGATCAAGGACAAGAAAGGCATGGAGAACTTGGTGGCCGATCACTTGAGCCGTTTGGTATTGGGTGAAGGAAACAATCATGTCAAAGATGATATCCGAGGAGAATTTCCCGATGAGACCCTCTTCTCTCTTAAGGAAATTCGTCCTTGGTACGCTCATATTGTTAATTTCCTTGTTCTAAACAGGTTTCCACCAAGCTTCTTTAAAGCTCAAAGAGAGAAACTCCAGCATGATGCAAAGCAATACGTATGGGATGAACCATATTTATGGAAACATTGCAAAGATCAGGTCATTCGAAGGTGCATTCCCGAAACAGAAATTGCATCCATACTTTCTTTTTGTCACTCACATGCATGTGGTGGCCACTTTGGAGGGAAACGAACATCCATGAAGGTACTAGAATGTTGTTTTTGGTGGCCAAGCTTATTTCGAGATGCTCATGTCTATTGTCAATCTTGTGATAATTGCCAACGCATGGGCAACATCTCTCGAAAACATGAGATGCCACAAGTTCCTATGCTCTACGTGGAGATCTTTGATGTGTGGGGAATAGATTTCATGGGACCTTTTCCTAATTCCCATGGAAATCTATATATTCTATTGGCGGTAGACTACGTATCCAAATGGGTGGAAGCAAAAGCCACAAAGACCGATGATGCCAAAGCGGTAACTGAATTCCTCAAAACCCGCATCTTCTCAAGGTTTGGAGTCCCACACATCTTGATAAGCGATAGAGGCACTCACTTCTACAACAAAACTGTGAGTGCCTTGTTGAAAAAATATGGCGTCACACATAAACTCTCCACCGCCTACCACCCACAGACAAACGGTCAAGCTGAGGTATCAAACAGAGAGCTGAAATCTATTCTTCAAAAGACAGTAAATCCAAACCGTAAGGATTGGAGCCTACACATGGATGATGCCTTATGGGCATACAGGACCGCTTTCAAAACCCCAATCGGAATGTCACCCTATAGACTCGTGTTCGGTAAGGCCTGTCATCTTCCAGTCGAAATCGAACACAAGTCTTATTGGGCGGTAAAAACATTCAATCTCGACATGGCAAAAGCGGGAGAGCAAAGGAAGTTACAACTCCAAGAACTAGAGGAGCTTCGATTGGAGTCCTATGAGAATGCCGTCATCTACAAGGAAAATGCGAAGGTATGGCATGACAAAATTATAATAAGAAAGGATTTCCAAGTTGGAGACAAAGTCCTTCTTTTTCTCTCACGCCTTCGCCTTTTCCCCGGAAAATTGAGATCACGATGGGAAGGACCATTCGAGGTGGTCAAAGTCTACACCCATGGAGCAGTGGAAATAAAAAGCCTCGACACCGGAAAAATCCTCAAGGTTAATGGACATCAACTCAAACCGTTCCTTGAAGGTTTCCCAAAAGAAAGCGTTGAATGCATGGATCTCATCGATCCAATCTTTGAAGAATGAACACAACAATGGCGTCATGCCGCGACGTTAACTAAGGCGCTTCTTGGGAGGCAACCCAAGCAAGGTACATTTTTGTTTTGTTGTTAACTCCCCTGTCAAAATTTCAATTCTATTTTTGGGAGGTTGAGAGAGAGGGCACTAATCACAGGTTTTTGGAGGAAAAGAAAAAAAATGCAGGTTGGAGAATCTGGGAACATACCCGATCGAGTACCACCTTATACTCGGTCGGGTATGGACAAAAGAAGGGGAACCGGGCATTACTCGATCGAGGAAGAATTCAATTTTTGAAAAAAAATAGGCATACTCGATCGGGTATCACTATATACCGGTCGAGTATGTACAAAAAGTCGAAGTACCAGGGAAACTGATGCCCACATTCGATCGAGTACAGGGCTCGAAAATTGAAAAACAAGGGATACCCGATCGGGTATCACTATACACCCGGTCGGGTATGTACAGAAAGGCTAAGGTTGAAGAAAACTGATTCCCACACTCGACCGAGTACAGGCCTCAAAACGTAGAAAAGAACACATACCCGATCGAGTATGGAATGATACCCGATCGGGTACCGGAGGCAGACCACTCAACAATTCCATTTTCCAGCAATACTGGACCGGATAACAACGAATACCCGATCGAGTACCGGAGGCAGGCTGCTAAAAAATCCCACTTTCCAGCCATACCCGACCGAGTAACAACACATACTCGATCGGGTATACAGGCGTTTTAACCCCAAATCCGCCCCAAACACTTCATCTTCCCCAAATCCCCAAACCCAAATTCGAACTCCTCTCCCCCAACCTCCATTTTTAACACTTCTCTCTACCATATCTTCTCCATTTCTTCACCAAATCACCCCATTTCAACACCAAAATACTCCCTTCATCTTCCTCTACACACCCATACCCATCAATCCAATTTTCCCCCAGTTTCAAGAGGTCCGAAAAAAACCCTACCCCAACCTTCAATTTTCGGATCTCAAGCCCAAAATCACACAAAAATGGCTCCAAGGAAGGAAAAAGGACAGGGCTCCAACACTAGGGCATCCATCCCAGGCTACGAGGACATCATCTTCACCGACAACGAACACCGCACCCGCTTCATGTCCACCATTGAAAGGTAAGTAAAACCCTCTCGTTTTTTATGCCATGATGCCCTCAATGAGTTAGGAGTGTACAAAAGCACTAAGAAATTTTTTCATGAGTTGAGCATGGATAAGATATTCAAAATGCAATATCACTCGAATTAAAAAATTATCTATGAATTCATAAGCTCGGTGCAATTTGAGACCGATGAAGCAGATTTTAGGGATGATAAACTCAAGTTTCGTCTGTTTAACCACAACCACTCCATAACGAAACTTGAGTTCGCCGAAATCTGGTGACAGAGAAGGTCAAGTTTTGATGGCAGAACTGGACCTGGCAGCGGATTAGATTCTCTCCGGGTAGCCTCAGACAACACTAAGGCAAATGCCTTTCTGATAACTCTTGAGGAAGATCTGCTGAACACAGAGTCCCACCTTTTGAGTTATGCAGTCATGTTCTTAATTGCAAAAATGAAATAAGTAAAGTAAGTGACACCGGGGATTTTTATAGTGGTTCAAGGAACAACTTGTTCCTCTAGTCCACTGTTCCACTAAGCTTGCAAAAACAACAGTTTACAACGCCTTAGTCCCTAGAACTTAAGAATCTCTCCACGTCTTCTTCAAGCCTAGTTGCCACCCGGGATGCAGTCCTGCTTCCTGATGGCTGGTCTCGTTTCACTGAGTCTCTTGGAAGTATCAGCATTTCACTTACTCCTGTTAGTTTGAGACGCCCCTTCTTTTTCAAGAAGTGTTTGAATCAAGATCAGTTTTCTCCAACGTTGCTTCTTCACAAAGGATGTGTAGATGAAGTTTTCGAAGTGTTGAAGAACTGAGGAACTTTGCAACTTGCAAGTTGGATGAGAGATAAGAAGTATATCTTCCAACTTGAGCTTTTCTTGTTGAGGTAAGTGAGTCTTTGATCTCAAGAAAGCTTGGAGGTATTTGATTTAGAGTAGAATGATCTGAGTAAGTTCGTCTGGCAAACGTTATAGCAAAGTTATCCTAGTAGTTCTTCAAAGTGTATCTTATATACTGGGAGTAGTCTTCCTGTTGGAGTGTAGAAGACAGCTTCATTAAATGCTTGTACTGTTGACTTGACCGGTTGGACCTTCGACTTGCTATTTTGGGGGCGCGAAGATACTCGCATGGTCAATCATCAGCTTTAAATATATCTTCGTACGTACAACATTAATTGAGCATTTAATGCGTGTACAGTACCATGTTCCCGTTGAAAGGTTCGTAGCCTCTAGGGGATTTCCCGTTAGTTTAACGACCATTGGTAAGTGCCTTCGAGTTCTGCAAGGTGCGAGCTTGTCTGATGAGGTTTTCTGATCAGAACTCTGATGGCAGCTTCTGATGCCAACTCTGGTATCCAACTCTGATGGCTTCACTGGAGAGCAACTCTGGGAGCAACTCTGGTAGAAGTTCTGATAAGGAAGACCAAGAGGGTTTCTAGCATGTCGACTATTCTAGTACATACAAAGACAAATTCTAACACAAAATTTCTATTGGGGTACTTTCAAATACTAATCAACCTAGCATCATCAAAATCTAATTACATTTATTCCTTACAATTTCCCCCTTTTTGATGATGCCAAAACCCTTTAACTTTTTCCAGAGAAGTGGCTTTCACCATAAAATAATACAGTTAAAAACTTTTATTAAAATCTTGGTGGGCAACTTAGCATAGGAAGAAAGTAAGAGTACAGTACAATCAGATAGCAGTAAAGGACAAAAAGAATCAGAGCAAACACAAGGATTTCACAGAAAGTAAGAAAGATCAGATAATTTAAGATGCCATGCAAACTAGAGGCAGAGATGGTATCTTATTATCAGATGGTTAATTACAAAAACAGAGATAGATAAAATTAAGATTCATCTTCATCTACCTGAGGTCCTGCTTTGTCAATCCTTTCAAGCTCTGCATTGACCTTTGCTCTGATGGAGGCTAAGTCCCTCGGATTCTGATAGTCTGCCCAGTGAGGTGAAAGCTTGCAATCTAAGTAATTTCTGATTGCTTCTGATATGTTCTTCCCAGTCAGAACTCTCATCTGCCACCAGATCTGAGCTTCTTGAATTGATCCACCATGATTGATTTGGACGAGTCCATCACTGTCCATAAACAGATTCTCTTGTTGCAGTGGAGTCATCATCTTCTTCATCTGTGTAAATTGGGCTCTGTCAGGCTTAGACATCCCACTCTTCATCCATTCATTGAAGGTAAAGTTGGAGGACTTCTTCTTAGAACTTCTGGGAGGTGGAGGTCTGGTGCCTGCATAAGCTTGCTTTTTCTTTTTGGCAGCTTCGAAGTAAGGAGCAGGATCAACAGATGATGAGGGTCCTCTGATAGATAAGGTTCTGGAGCTTGAACCTTCTTCTTCTCTGGTGTCTTCCCCCTTTTTTGCATCAACAAGATCGCCAAGGAGGAGTTCAATCTTTGAGAACTATGATGCTTGGGCATCTCTGATCTCATCCAGAGCTTCTGGCAGAGTTTGGGTAACAGAGGCCAGACCTTCAATCAGGTTCTGTTGTCTTTCCATGGTAGACTGGATACTCTGTGTACTTGCTTCAAGGAGTACCAACTTCTGGTAACGCTCCTTGTCTTTGAGAAGAAGATCTAAAGCTTGCGCTTTGTGTTCTGTACACATATTTCCTATCTCCATGAAGCACTCTGAGGCTTGATTAGCATTCCATTGCAGAATGTCAATGGCTTCAGTGATCTCCTTCAGTTTCTCGTTCTGATTATTCATAGATTGAGAATGAAAGTAGAGGACAGAGTTAATTCCATCTACTTCTCTGGAGATTGTATCAATCTTCTTGTTGGATGAGCTCATGAAGGTGTGCAGGGACTCTGTCCGAGTGTCAAGCTTTTCTGACAGTTGTTGTAGGCCCTGATTAAGATTGACGTTGGTGTGTGTCAGATGCTCATAGTGTTTGTCATTGATAACGATGAGCTTGTTCATGTTGTCTAGCATCTGACCACCAAACTCTTCTGCAGATTGTACAAATTGGTTGAAGTCCATCTGAGGGGCTTCTGGAGCAAACCCAGGCATCTCCAAACCTCTTCCCTTGGGGAATGGAGCAGTATTGCCAGTGGGTTCAGCAGATTGATCCCTGGGAGAGGTCTTCCTTCTCTTGGATGTGAAGTCTGCCGCAAGAGAGGATGTGAGGAACCCATCATTGTCAGCATCTGAGGATAGAATGCGAATGGGAATCTCTCTCTTGGGTGTTGAGGCTACAGAGAGCTGAGGAGAGAGTGGGGGTGTAGCAGCTCTGGTGATTGACAGGGGTTGCTGCTGTGGAGGTGAACTCTGATGTGAGGGGGTTTTCTGATGGGGGGAGTTCTGATGGTGAGAGTTCTGAGGAGAGGAGTTCTTAGGAGTGATTGATTTCAGAGGTTTGGGGGAGGGTGGTGGTGAGGGTGACCGGTTTCTAGGAGGTGAGGGTTGCTTGCAGGGTGATGGAGACTTTGATTTGATCTCCTGAGGTGTTGGATTTCTGATGGGGGATGGTGGGGGGAGAGGAGGTTTTCTGAGGTGATGGGGTTTTCTGCTTGAGTGGGGTTGAATGTTTTGAAGGTGATTGGGAGGTGAATGAGGGGGTGTAGGAATTACCTCAAGAACAGTTTCAGAAAACAAGGATTCTCTCCATTCCTTGACCAGCTTTTCCATTGTCAGAGGAACATCATTGGCTGTGGAGGGTTCCCCTTCTTCACGTGCACTGTGGCGAAACTTGATGAGGGATTCCTTTCATTTCTTCTCCATTAGCCATTCATCAAACTCTTTCATCTCATGTTCCTCCAAAGC